>SDUX01000095.1:0-15827 GCA_008729055.1 Pyropia haitanensis
CAATTTGTTCCGCTCCTTCTCCCACGGCGCCTTCTCTGCTTTCAACGGAGCAAGAAGATCCCGGGAGCCGGCATACATATGAGTGAGCCAGAAATCCTTGATTTGCTTTCGCTCCGCGTCTCTCCACTGATCAGCCCTTTTTCCCGAACCAGCTGACGAAGCCCTTCGGGAAGAGCATTGTTCCGCTTCCCCTGATTCTGCTCCACCCAGACTTTCCAGGACCAGGCAGGGTCGGTAGCGGGATTCGTCTCGAACGAGATGCCCAGTCTGTCCCATCCGACAGTTCCGCCGAACTGAGTAAATGCATAGCCGGTCACTTTGAAGCCCTTTTTCAATCCGAGCTTCGCGGCCGGGATCTCGAGCCGAACCCATTTCCCGGGCTCAGGGAGCGGACCGAGGTGCACTTTTTCAAAGGTCCCCGGCTTTCCGAATCCGATTTTTTCCTGATCTCCCCAGATCGCACGATGCTTCCAGCCACCCACGTGGAACTGGATCATGATCGCTTCCGGTGGAGCGGAAGAATCAAGAAAGGTGTGAACAAAAATGGTTGCCTTGTCAGGAACCACAAACTCGGCACCGCCGGAAAAGTAATCCTGCGCCACTGCCTTCGGTGCCGTCCGGGAAATTGCCAGGTTTCCGGAAAAAACCTCTCCCTGCCCGCGATCAAACCAACTTGAGAGCCTCACCAGCCACCTGTGGATTTGTCCCTTTCGGAAATCCGTCTTCGAACCAGACACGTTCTGTATTTCGGACTGGCGGCACGGGATTTTCGAGAGCTGGGTCGGAGTAGGAAAGCTTCGCGACTGCCCCGGATATCTTTTCATCCGTTGCCGCGATTTTCCGGTTCAGTTCCTTCACCCGCTTTTCATCTTCTGGAGACGTCAGGCGCAGAATCGGCGGGGTATCGATCTTGTTCCCATCCATCGCCGGATCCGCCGCGCTGTGAAAAAAGGAGTAGAGCGAGTAGTAGTCCTTCGCGGATATGGGATCAAATTTGTGGTCGTGACAAACGGCGCACCCGCCCGTGAGCCCATCCAGACTTCTATCATTGTGGTCGTGCGGTCGACTGCGTAGCGGTAGATCCACTCTTCATTGATACTTCCCCCTTCGCTGGTTGTGACGTTGCAGCGGTTGAATCCCGAGGCAATCAACTGGTCGCGCGAAGGCTTCTCAAGAAGGTCTCCCGCAAGCTGCCATCGGTGAACTCGTCAAAGCGCAGATTTTCATTGAAGGCACGAACCACCCAGTCCCGGTATGGCCACAACGAGCGCTCGTTGTCGAGATGGAGTCCATGGGTGTCTGCATAGCGCGCCGAGGTCAAGCCAGTAGCGTGCCATGTGTTCACCGTAGGCCGGCTTTGCCAGCAGGCGCTCGACGAGCTGCTCATACGCATCCGGAGATTGATCTGCGAGAAAGGCATCGACTTCATCCGGGGTCGGAGGCAATCCCGTGAGATCCAGAGTGACCCTTCGGATTATCGTTTCCTTATCAGCAGGTTTATTAGGCGTTAACCCCTCTTTTTTCACCTTTTTATAAACAAAAGAATCAATCGGGTTGTCACTGTCCTTTGCAGCAGGTGGAGCCGGTTTCTGCGGCGCGACGAACGACCAATGCGTTTCGAATTCGGCCCCCTGCTCAATCCAGCGCTTGAGAATGTCCCTTTCTCTCTTCGTCAACTTCCGGTGAAATTCGGGCGGCGGCATGACTTCGTCCGCGTCGTCCGAGATCATTCTCTGCCACGCTTCGCTTTTCTCCAAATCACGCGGCACTATGGCTGCATACCCACCGAGATCTGCGAAAGCGCCGTTTGCTGTGTCGAGACGCAAATCGGCCTTTCTCTCCTTTCCATCAAATCCGTGGCAGGCAAAACACGCATCCGAGAGGATCGGACGCACGTCCATGTTGAACGAAACCTCATCAGCGCCGTGCAACAGAGGAAGCAGATTCACGAATACCAGCGCAGACAGTCGTATCCAGATTCGGGAGGACATTCCTCAGGCTACCGTTGCGCGCCAGCCCCGGCAAGATCACAATTGCGTGACACATCCCGCAGTCCTGCCAATGCAAATCGCACGACCCGCTGCGTTTCGTGATTGCGATAGAAGGAATGGCGGCAAAGTTGCCGAATGTCCAAAGCAACCTCATTACGTCCGCATCTGCTCATCGCAGGACTTTTCTCGCGGCGATTCCTTTTCTTCAAGCCCAGACAGGAGTTCCGGAAACGGATGAAAAGGATGCGGCGGAAACCACCAAACCGCTCGACTCGGAGCTGGCGAGTCCGCAGGACACATTGATCACATTTTTAAAAGGAATTGAAGCGGCACAGGGTTCAAAAGACGAGCTGCAGTGGGAAAAGGTTTACAAAACCATCGAAATCGCTCCCAGCGCAGGCAACGCGAGAAAGGATGCCGCTCTTCGACTTCACCGGATCATCAGCGGGCTTGGCGACATCACCCCGGAAGTGCTTGCTCCAAACCCCGATGAAACCGAAGAAGACCGTCTCGAGCGGTTTGAACTGTTCCCCGGAAATCCCAGAGAGGCCGCATCTGAAGCTTTCAAAGAAAAATTCGGTGAGTTGGAGGAGGAAATTCCGGGAACAATTGTGCTGGCACACAAGCCCGGAACCGGTTGGCTGTTCAATGCTGAAACGGTCGACTCTATCAATCCGCTCGCGGGCTGGATGGAGGAACAGGGGGTGGATGCGCTCGACGTTGACGACGATCGACCGCTGGCAGACGTCATTCGCGACTTTGTTCCGGCCTGGGCGAAAAACCGGTTTTTCCTTGGCCTCGAAATTTGGCAGTGGGTTGCACTTTCTCTGATCACGCTGATTTCCGTCCTCACTTACCTGGTGGGAACGATCTTTCTCGGCCGGATATTCTCCCACCTTTGGAAGAAATTTCGCGGTGAAACCATCGATCGGGACCGGGCCAGAATCGCACGACCTGTCGCTTTGATTCTCGGATCTCTGGTGTTCATTGCCCTGCTCAAATTCCTCGGGATCATCGGAATTTCGCTGGCCGTATTCCTTCTGGCAGGCCGGCTCACACTGGTTGCAGGCGTCACCTGGACCGCATGGTCGCTCACGAATTTCCTCACCGATGTCTGGGCACGCTACGCCGAGGAGACCGAGTCGACCTTTGATGACATGATGGTTCCGCTTGTCCGGAAAACCTTCAAATTGATCATCGTGATCTGGGCGATCGTCTACATAGCCGCATCGATCGACATCCTGAATTTCGTCACCCCCCTCCTCGCTGGATTTGGTCTCGCCGGCCTTGCCGTTTCCTTCGCCGCACAGGATCTCATTCGAAACCTCTTTGGTGGAGTGACAATCTTTCTCGACCGCCCTTTCCAGGTCGGTGAACGAATCGTTCTCGATGGTCACGACGGAATCGTTGAAGAAATCGGTTTCCGTTCGTCCCGCCTCCGGACAAAAGACGGATACCTTGTCACTGTTCCCAACGGAACCATCACGAGCAACAGCGTGGAAAATATCGGCAGGCGACCGGCAATCCGCCGGGATTTCTCCATCGGAGTCACCTACGACACCAGCCCCGAACGGATCGCACAGGTCATCGACCTCATTCAGGAGATCCTCGCCCGCCCGGAATTTCGCGACCATCTTTCCCCCTCGGTGAAAGGCAAGGCACTCACTCCGAAGGTATTCTTTGAAAACTTCGGCGACAGCGCGCTTTTGATCCGGATCGTATACTGGTATGAAGGATCGGGATACTGGGACTTCAAAGAACACAGCGGAAAAGTGAATTTGACGATCCTCAAAGAACTCAACGATCTCGGAATCGAAATCGCGTTCCCGACTCAGACAATTCACCTGTCAGCGGATGCTCCTCCGCAAGACAGATCGTAGGGCGGGAAAAATTCGATCTCAAATCTTGACCAGACTGCCCCCCAGCGCGCATGTTTACAACTTATGCCGAGTCCTACCAATGATGAGATCACAGCGAAGTGGAAGAGTGAGCCAGCCCCTCTTCTTCCGATGCTCCATGCGTTTCACAATCGCGACGGTTTCCTGTCGGAAGACTCGATTCGATCTGTCTCAGACGCTCTGAAAATCCCTATCGCCGAGCTCTGGGGCACGGTTACTTTTTACCACCATTTTTCACGCGAAGCCCCCGGAAAATCAGCTCCGCGCGTCTGCACCGGCAATGTCTGCTGCCTCAACGGCGGTCGGGAGCTCTACGAATCGATGAAGGCGGAGGGCGCAACCGAGATGCCCTGCGCCGGTCGCTGCGACGACATGGTCCCGGTAATCATCGATGACAAAGCCTGGGTCGGGCTGGAGAAAGATTCGCTGGAGCACCGCGCCACTCCTTTGCCGGTGGAAAACCCCGGGAAAATTGAGGAGTGCGTTTTCTCCCAAATTCGCAAACCCGGCCGGGCAACTCTCGAAGGCTATCGGAATACCGGCGGCTACTCGGGGTTGGAAAAAGCGATCAGAGAATCCACTCCGGAACAGGTCGTTCAAATCATCACCGACAGCAAACTGGCCGGTCGCGGCGGGGCCGGATTTCCTACCGGCATCAAGTGGAAAGCGGTTGCAGAAGCGCCCGGAGATCCCAAGTGCATTGTCTGCAACGCAGACGAAGGCGAGCCTGGCTGCTTCAAAGACCGCACTCTGATGGACCACGATCCCTTTGCTGTGATCGAGGGAATGACACTCGCGGCCTTTGCAACCGGAGCACCGCTTGGTTTTATCTACCTGCGTTATGAATACCCCGAGACGGAAGCCATTCTCGAAAACGCTATCGCAGATGCAATTGCAGGCGGGCTGCTCGGGGAGAATATTCTCGGCAGCGGTTTCACCTTTCACCTCTACGTTCGTCGCGGAGCGGGAGCCTATATCTGCGGGGAAGAAGGCTCGCTCCTGAACAGCCTTGAAGGCAAACATCCCTTTCCCCGTAACAAACCACCCTTCCCCGTTACACACGGCTTCAATGACAAGCCTACCGCAGTGAACAATGTCGAGACGCTCGCATCTGTTCCTCACATTGTTGCAAAAGGGGCGGATTGGTATCAGTCACTGGGTCTGGGTGATCACGCCGGAACGAAGGTGATCAGTCTTTCCGGCGACGTGCAGCGCCCCGGGAACTACGAGGTCCCTTTCGGACTGCCGCTCCAGACCTTGCTCCACGAATGGGCCGGAGGCCCGCGCGAAGGGAGAACGATCCAGGCTGTCACCATGGCCGGTTTATCGGGAGGATTTCTTGCCGGGAAAGACCTTGAAGTGACGCTCGATGATCCTTGCATCAAGCCAAAAGGTTCTTTCCTCGGTGCGGGAGGCATCATGGTTTTTGACGACAGCCGTGACATGGTGGCTGCGGCTCACGATGCGATGGCGTTCTTCGCCCATGAGAGTTGCGGAAAATGCTTCCCCTGTCGCATCGGAACACAGCGTATCACCGAGCGCCTCAACGGATCCACTCCCCCGCTCGGCTATCCGGAATGGCTCGCTGAAATCGAAGACATTGGCAGCACCATGAAGTCAACGAGCGCCTGCGGTCTCGGCATGGCAGCACCACACGTGACCGAGTCATTGCTTCGATACTTCCCGGAACAGGTCGAGGCACATGTCGCCGGAGCAAAATAGTCCGCCAATTCGTGTTCTTTGAGACTTGCAGCATAGTGACAGAATCTTTACTCTAACAAAGATGTATTCCGACTCCGAAACTGCCTCCGCTACCAGGGTTCTCACCATGACGCTCGACGGCGAGCCGGTCGAGTTCAACGACGGTGAGACAATCTACGAAGTGGCCGAGCGCCACAAGCGCGAGGTCCCCACCCTCTGCTACGACGAGCGCCTCGAAGCCTTCGGAGCCTGCCGCCTCTGCGTCGTTGAGGTGGAGGGGATTCGCAATCCCGTCGCCTCCTGCACAACGAAAGCAACCGACGGCATTGTGGTCCGCACGCGGACAGAAGCGATTGAAAAGCATCGCAAAACCCTCCTCGAACTCGTCGCTTCGGAAAACCGCAATGTCGATGTCAATGCTCTAAGTGGCTACGCGTCGCAGGAGCTCACCGTTCTCGTTGACCGCTATTCCGCGCGAACGGGACGTTTTGCCGGGAAAAAGTCCGGCACCTCGAATACCGACGATAAAAACCCGTTCATCCTGCGGGACTACGACAATTGCATTTCCTGCTACCGCTGCGTCAGAGTCTGCGCGGAACAGGAAGGCGATTACGCGATCAACGTGAAGAATCGCGGCTTTCACACCCAGATCATCACTGAATTCGACAACGATCTGCGCGACTCAAACTGCACCTTCTGCGGTCAGTGTGTTCAGACCTGCCCGACTGGAGCACTCGGAGACAAGAAAGCTCTTCGTGATTCCGACACTCCGGGAGAAATCAAAAAGACCCGGACAATCTGCCCGTATTGCGGCGTCGGTTGTTCCGTCGACATGCTCAGTAAAGGCGAAAAGATCGTCGGCGTGCAACCGGCTATGGACGGTCCCGCCAACGAAGGCGCACTTTGCATCAAAGGGCAGTTCGCTTTCGACTTCATTCAAAATGCAGATCGGCTGAAGAAACCGCTGATCCGTCGAGAAGACGGGGAACTCCACGAATGCGAGTGGGACGAGGCCCTCGACTTCGCAGCAGCCGGATTCGCAAAAGTCCGGGACAAATTCGGCCGGCACAGTATCTACGGTGTCGCCTCCGGGCGGGCGCCGCACGAGGCTGCCTACACGATGCAGAAATTCATAAGAGCATCGTTCGGGACCAACTACATAGACAACTGTTCCCGAGCGTGACACGCTCCCACAGTTGCCGGTCTGGCAGCTACTATCGGCCGAGGCGCAATGAGCAACCCGCTCCGTGATATGGAGTTGCCGGATGTCATTTTCGCAATTGGAACCAACATGACCGAGTGTCATCCGGTCGCGGCGACACGTTTAAAGAAAGCCATCTCGCGCGGAGCGAGAATGGTTGTCGCCGACCCCCGGAAAACGACTCTCGCAAAACTCGCCGATCTCCATCTGCCGATTCGGGTGGGATCAGACGTCGCTCTTCTTCTCGCAATGGCTCATGTCATCCAGCGAGAGGGATTGATTGATGAAGCCTTCATCGCTGACCGGACTGCCGGCGGAGAGGAATTCCTCGAGCACGTAAAGGAATTTACCCCCGAATGGGCCTCAAAAATTTGTGAAGTCCCGGCTGCCGACATCGAGCAGGCGGGTCTGATCTACGGACAGGGCAACCCGTCCGCGATCTACTACACGCTCGGTATCACGGAACACATCTGTGGAGTGGACAATGTGCAGTCACTCTGCAACATCGCCCTGATGACCGGCAACCTCGGCGTCGAGGGAGGCGGGATCAATCCGATGCGGGGGCAGAATAACATTCAGGGAGCCGGCGACTGCGGGGCAGTTCCCGCAAACTTCCCGGGCTTTCAGCCCTGCAACGATCCGGCGAGCGTGGAAAAATTCAACAAGCTCTACCAGCAGCAGATCGACCCCGAACGCGGAATCACAAAAGTGCGCGCTCTCGATACCTGTGGAGACGGAATTCACGCGATGATCATCGACGGGGAAAATACCGTGGTATCTGATCCCGACCGCAACCATTGCACTCACGCGCTCAAGAGTCTCGATCACCTCGTTGTCATCGACATCTTTCTCACAGAGACCGCGGAACTTGCCGATGTAGTTTTTCCCGCCACGGCCTGGGGGAAACCGACGGCGTCCAGACAAACACGGAGCGACGCGTGCAGCGACTGCGGCAGGCGGTTCCTCCTGTCGGCGAAGCGAAACCCGACTGGTGGATCGTCAGCGAAATCGCAAAACGTCTGGGCACTCGGGGCTTTGAATACAACTCCGCGAAGGACGTCTTCAACGAACTCTGTGAGCTCAGCCCCATTTATGCCGGCCTCGACTGGGACCGCATCGAGAACAGTGAGTACCAGTGGCCGGTTCCGGACAAGGATCACCCCGGCACTCCCCGCCTCCATGAAAAGGAATTCAAAAACGGCCGGGGCCTCTTCAAAATCATTGGATACCGGGACCCCGCGGAAGTCATCAGTGAGGATTTCCCCCTCTGGCTAACTACGGACGTCGATTGCAGGCCTACCACACCCGCACCCAGACCGGGCGAAGCGCCGGCATTGAGTATCTTCTGTCCGAAGAGTCTCTCGAAATGCACCCGGAAGACGCCGAAAAACTTGGGCTGACCCACGGGAGTATGGCGAGGATGTCGAGTGCCCGCGGCAGTATTGAAATTTCAGGTAAAAGTCACTGACATGTCGCCCCGGGCACCGTCTTCACTTCGTTTTCCTTCGCCAATGTTCCCGTCAACATTCTGACCGGATCAGGGTACGACCCCGTGACGGAAACTGCCGAGCTGAAGGTATGCCCGGTTCGTGTCGAACCCGCCTGAAACCGCCTCGAAACATCACGAACCGGTCCCGGCTCATCGACGGGACCGCTCCCGGAGGAAAGTCCTCCCGTCAGGCAATGCTGCGGATTACCTTCTCCGCAATGGGCGTATGCGTGGGTCGCGCTACCGTGATTGGTGTAGTATTGCTTTCGCCCTCTTCATCGAGAAGGCGGTACACCTCACGGCGTAGTTCGTTGTCTCCGGCGCAGGCAAAATCGACAAAGACGGCCTGCTCTGACTCCGAGCATTCGAGGGCTTCCTGAAAAATAGCAAAGGCTTGAGAAGAATTCATAGAAGAGAACGTTTGATTCACTTCTGCGAACTTCTTAAACTTTTACACGTTTTACAAATCAGAAATAAGAATTCAACTGAAGTATTCCAACTTTGAGAAATGTCGGGGAAGAATTTTAAAATTTCAGCCCTCTACTCCTTTCTTATCGTCTAGCAGCCATAAGCCTCATGATGAAATAGAGGAGCTGCCCGATCGAAGCGAGAGCCGCTACGGTATAGGTCATCGCAGCCCAGAACAGCGCATTCTTCGCCTTGTCATGATCGACATTGCCCATCACCCTTGACTCATCAAGCCACGCTAGAGCCCGGTTGCTGGCATCAAACTCCACCGGCAAGGTAATGATCGAGAAAAGGGTCGTTGTCGCAAACAGGATTACCCCAATCAGCAGCACAGTTGTGTTTCCGTAGGCCGCCATGAGGAGACCTGCCATCAGCACCCAGTTCATGAACTTGCTTGCAAAACTGACGACAGGAACCAGAGCTGATCGCATTTTTAAGGCCCCGTATGCATTGGCATGCTGGACCGCATGACCAATTCATGTGCAGCCACTGCTGCCGCAGCAACATTTCGCTGAGAGTATACTACCTCGCTAAGATTTACCGTTTTCTTCAACGGGTTGTAGTGATCAGTCAGCTGCCCCGGAGTGGATATTACCTGAACATCCTGAATCCCAGCGTCCTTTAGCATGCGGTCGGCGATTTCAGCACCCGAAAGAGAGATTGATCGTTGCGAATACTCTGCAAAACGCTTGTTCAGCATCGAGCCGACCCAGCGACTCAGCAGCATAAAACCGACGGTTATGATAATGTAGAAGAGGTTTCCACCTCCGAGATGCATGCCATTCATAGTTGAGAATTGAGAAGTCGAAAAATGATAAAGAAAAACGCGAGGCGTTCAACTCTTTGGGACACAATTCGACCGACCTCCGTTGAAACTTTTCACCAAACCCGCGAAGCGTTTTCCCCGGGGCTCCTCCCGCACCCGGGCATCCATGCTCTAAATTTCGAATGCCGGCATAAGAAAACGGACGAAATTTCGGAATGGCAATCTTAGCTGATTCCCTTCAGATTCGACCTCACCACTTCTACCACGAAGGAGTGTTTGATCGATTCTTACCAAAACCCGTAACTCCCTATACTAAATGCCATTGCGTATAAATGCTATGGCATAACTGATCTTATTGAGGTTCCGTAGAAGTATGGAACGCCACTCCTTTATGATCGCTTCATCCCTTCTCGTGGGTGTAGCGTTTTCCGCTGTATCCGCTGACGAAATCGATTTCGCCCGCGATGTGCAGCCGATTTTATCGGACAATTGTTATGCCTGCCACGGCCCCGACGAGCATGACCGCGCTGCGGATCTCCGGCTCGATACGCCGGAAGGGGTGGCTGCCGTGCTTCTGCCTGACGATCCGGAAAACAGCGAATTCTTTCATCGCATCATCACCGACGATCCCGACGATGCGATGCCGCCTCCTGATAAGAAGGATCCCCTTTCCGACGGGGAAGTGGATATTCTCAGAAAGTGGCTCAAAGGCGGTGCGAAGTGGGGCGTTCACTGGGCATTCAAAACACCCTTGCGGCCTGAGGTGCCGAAACTGGCAACATCCGATCATCCGATTGATGCCTTTGTTCGCGCGCAGCTGGAGGAAAAAGAACTTCTTCCCGCCCCCCCGGCTTCCCGCGAGAAATTGCTTCGACGTCTTTCTCTCGATCTCATTGGGCTGCCTCCGACTCCCGAAGAACTGGATTCATTCCTCCATGACAAATCCGGAGACGCCTACGAAAAAGCGGTCGAGAGACTGCTTTCCTCTCCGCATTTCGGGGAACGCTGGGCGCGTTGGTGGCTCGATGCGCCCGCTATGCCGATTCCAACGGGTATGAAAAAGACTCCGTCCGCTTTGTCTGGCCCTATCGCGACTGGGTGATCAACTCCTTCAATAACAATCTCCCCTACGACCAGTTTGTGATCAAGCAGATCGGTGGAGATTTGCTCGAAAACGCAACCCTTCAGGACAAAGTCGCGACGGGCTTTCTTCGAAATTCGATGGTGAACGAGGAAGGGGCGATCAAATACGAGCAGTTCCGTGTCGAAGGAATCTTTGACCGGATGGATGCGATTGGAAAATCCATTCTCGGGCTCACAACGAGCTGCGCGCAGTGCCACACCCACAAGTATGACCCCATCACTCACGATGAGTATTTCGGGATGTTTGCCTATCTCAACAATGCCTGGGAATCGACGGTTCCTTTCTACACGGAGGAGGACCGCGATCAAATCCGGCACATCGGAAGCCGGATCGCCTCGATCAGGGCAGAGACGCTGCAATCGCACGAAAATCAGGCTGCGTTGGCTTCCTGGATCAGCGGAAAGCGGAAAGAAACCGGAGCGGATCTGTCCTGGACGATTCACACTCCGAAGTTGCTTGGCGACGGCGGTCAGAAATTTTATCCCCGTGGCGATGGCTCCCTCATCTCAATGGGATTCGCCCCGGCGCGCAGCTCCGAAAAATTCGCGGACACGACTGAAATGGAACGGATCTCCAGCATTCGTCTCGAACTTCTCAATGATCCGTATCTGACTTTTGGCGGTCCGGGCCGATCGGTTGAAGGAACCGCTGCGCTGAGCGAACTCAAACTTTTTGCAGGAACGGATCCTGACAAACTCACCGAGGTAAAACTGGAACCGGCTCGTTCGGATCTCGATCTGCCCGAGCGAAAGATCAATGCTTCGAAGTATCCGATCAAAAACGGGGCCGATCCGACGCAAGACGATCGCACCGAAGGACCTGCTGCGTTCGCCACGGACGGCAATACCAAAACGGCGTGGGCAACGGAAACAGGACCTGACCGAACCAACCAGGCTCGCATTCTCGTTGCCAATCTGGCGGAGCCGTTGAAGCGCGAAGGAAATAAGCCACTTCACCTTCGCTTCGAATTGCACTGTCAGCACGGCGGTTGGAACAGCAATGACAACCACCATCGCTCGCTCGGACGGTTCCGGATTGCCCTTTCTCCCGACCGGTGGCCGGAACGCGATCCCGTTTCCCCCGCTCTCGCCGCAATTCTCAGGAAACCGGATAACAAATGGACCGCTGCCGAACGTGCCCGGGTTGAAGTAGCGTGGAATCGAATCAGAAGCGGGAGACGCAAGCGCAGCAAAAGCGATTGCTGACGCGAGAAAAGGCCATCCGTCTCCCATACCGCAACTGGTCATGCAGGAACGGGAGGTCATGCGGGAGACGAAGCTGTTGCACCGGGGGGAACAGCAGCACCCGAGGCATGTTGTGAAACCGCATGTCCCGGCCTTTCTTCACGATCTGCCGGAGAGTGATCGCCCGGAATCCAGGCTCACCTTGCCCGGTGGCTCGCCGACAGGGAGTCCCCCACCACTGCAAGAACTCTCGTTAACCGGACCTGGCAGGCCCTGTTCGGAACAGGGATTGTCGAATCGGTCGAAGATTTCGGCAGGCAGTCCACACGCCCTTCTCATCCTGAGCTGATCGACTGGCTTGCTGTCGAGTTCATGGATTCCGGCTGGATTCCAGGAACTTCTCCGAACGATCGTCACCAGTGAAACCTACCAACAGGATTCCGCGATCCGCCCCGGCGATACCGACATCGACCCTCGAAACCGTCATCTCGCGCGCGGCCCACGCTTCCGGCCTGATGCCGAAGTGGTCCGCGATACACAACTCGCTGTGAGCGGGCTGCTTAACCGGAAAGTTGGCGGAGACAGGCGTTCGCCCACCGATCCCGGGGTTTCTTTCCTTCCCCCGGTAAGCTACGGATACAAAACGTGGCAGGAAGATGAAGCTCCCGAAAAACGCTACCGCCGCGCGCTCTACACCTTCCGCTTCCGGACGGTTCCCCCTCCCTTTCTCGCCGCTTTCGATGCTCCCACCGGCGGGGTGTCGTGCGTGAGAAGGCCCCAGTCCACCACTCCTCTCCAGGCCCTAGCCACACTGAATGAGCCGCTTTCACTGGAGGCCGCGCACGCGCTGGCAAAGAAATGGAATCCGAAAAAGGACATCCGTGAAGCGATCCGAACCGCATTCCGAACCTGCACGAGTCGCTATCCGGAAAGCAGACGAAACTGGAGGTGCTGATGACCCTTTTTGAAAATGAGAAGGCGACAGAAGAGGGAAACCCTTTTTCTCGCCGTCGCCGCGTTCTTCTCAATCTCGATGAAACAATCGTAAAATCCTGACACCTTAGCTATTCCTGAAATGACATCACCCATGACGGCAATACCCGATCTGATTTGCAAACGTTCGCGTTCGCGGACGCTGGTTTATGCGTGACTGCGGAGTCGGGCTGGGAGGGATCGCTCTGAATTTCGCTCTTCGCAAAGGAGGCGATGGCGAAAACAACCGATGCCCAACCCGCTGGCTCCGAAAGCAGGGGCATTTTCCCGGAAAAGCACAACGGGTAATCTTTCTCTTCATGGGCGGTGCGCCGAGTCATGTCGATCTTTTCGAGAACAAACCGACACTTGCCCGACTCGACGGAACAAATCCTCCCGCCGGAACTTTCCGAAGGCTACCAGTCTGCTTTCATCAAGCCGGAAAACAAACTGCTTGGGGCCAAAATTCGGCTTGCAAACAGTTGGAAAATGCGGGGTAAATCTCGCTTCCGGCCTTCTCCGCCCTAGGCTCCGTCGCCGATGAAATCACCTGGGTCCGCTCGATGCAAAACGGATGCCTTCAATCACGCCCCCAGCGCAGATCCTCATGAGCACCGGATCACACGCAGTTCGGACGACCTCTCTCGGTGCTATGGACGGTCTACGGGCTCGGCAGCGAGACCGAAAACCTGCCGCCGTTTGTTGTCCTTTCTTCGGGACTCAAGGACCCAGCGGCGGATCTCGAATTTCGGTTCCGGCTTTCTCTTCCGTCTGTTTGTCAGGGTGTACCCGTTTAATTCCCACCGGCGATCCGGCTTCTTTATCTCTCCAATCCGACGGAGTCAGTCGCGCGTCAACAACGGCAACGCCATCGATGCGATTAACCGGCTGAACCAGAAAAACGTTCGATTTCGGTTGCCGATCCGGAAATCCAGACCGAATCAGCGCATCTTGAAATGGCCTATGCATGCCAGGAGCGCACCGAGAGGTAACCGATATTTCGCCGCGAGTCTCAGGCATACGCTTCGATTCTGTAGGCGCCAAACCCGGAGAAAAGTTCTTTTGCAAACAACTGCCTGCTCGCCCGCCGCCTCGTGGAGAAAGGCGTGCGTTTTGTCGAACTCTTCCATGAATCCTGGACCAACACGGCAATCTGACGAAAGGCTCGCAAAGAATTGCAAAGACACCGACCAGGCCTGCGCAGCATTGATTCAGGACCTGAAGATGCGCGGCATGCTCGACGATACCCTCGTGATCTGGGGCGGAGAATTCGGACGGACGCCCATGGTTCAGGGCGGAAATGACGGACGGGACCACCACCCCAACGCCTTCACTATGTGGATGGCCGGGGGCGGCGTAAAATCCGGCTATGTCCACGCGAAACCGACGACCTCGGATTCAATGCGGTCGACAAACCGGTCCATGTTCACGATTTGAATGCCACTATTCTACACCTGTTAGGGTTCAATCACGAGCGCCTCACCTTCCGCAGCCAGGGGCTCGATATGCGGCTCACGAATGTCCACGGGCATGTCGTGAAGGATCTGCTGGCGTAGTCAGAAAGCGCCACGGGAAATCGTTGATCTCTCAACGTTCGCGTTTGGCGAGCCCGGCCGCCCAGTAGCCTCCATCCCGTGCACGCCGCCACCCGGAGGCGTCGATGAAGAGCACAGAAAATGGCCGGGTTGGTGTCGCGTGAGGCCTCAGGACACGACGGTCTTGTCAGAAGCTGCCGCCAGTCCGTCACGCCTCCAACGATATCCCCACCGACCAGGTTCGGATTGTAGGCTTCGTAGTCGCGGCAGTTCATGGTGTGGCGCTCGAGAACGACATCGCGAAAACCGGGTGCAAACCTTTCGATCTGCCGCTCGATCACCTCGGTCATATCCACCGTCGAATATGCCGGAACATGGCAATAAGCCCAGAAAACATGTTTTCCTTCAGGGGCACGGGAAGGATCGACCACGGTCGGCTGCGAGGTAAGCACGAACGGAGCGTTGCTGTGAATCCCCTCCCACATTTCCCGCTCGGATTTCACGATTTCGTCGAGGCTGCCGCCTACATGAACCGTGCCGGCAACTCGACAGTCGGCATTCGTCCACGGAACCGGTTCGCTCAACGCGTAATCGATTTTGAAAACTCCCGGACCATGCCGGAACCGGGATAACTTTCTCCGGTAGGACTCGGGAAGACGGTCCCCTGCAATTTTCGCCATACCTGTAGGAGAAGTGTCGAAAAGGTATGACCCGGCCTTCGGCAGCTCATCCAAGGAATCCACCCACTGATTTGTCACCACTTCCCCTCCCAGCGTTTTCAGATAGGTTGTCATGGCATCGGCAATCGCCTGCGAGCCGCCTTTCGCGACGGGCCACCCGTAGGCATGCCCCACCAGCATGAGCATCAGTCCGACCGCATTTGTCGCGAGAGGACGATCCAGAGGCAAAACAGAATGCGCCGCGTTTCCCGCCAGCAGAGCCTTCGCTTTCTCGTCGGAAAACCACAACCGTGCCGCATCGAGAGCAGCCGGGAGAACCCGCAATCCAAAACGTGTCACGGAAACGGATGCGAAGGAATCTTCGGAGGCGCCAGAAGATCCTCAATGATATCAGCGCAAAGCGGAACAAGTGGCTCGAACAACCGCCGATAAGGCTGCCGCTGATTTTTTGTCGAAACGAGCGGCCGTTTCCCCGACCGAACGGGCCATCACCGCCGCATCTCCCCGCGTCGAGAGGATGAGGCGAGCGCAGTTTCGGGTCGCCATCCACTCCGCAAACTCATCGCTCGCAGCGGAGCCGGCCATAGACCTTGAAAGAACGGCCGATGCCAGACCCATTACGGATGCACTGCGGAACAGACATCGTGCCGGAATCACGGGGAAGTGTTCAGTTCCGAGGTTCTCGACTTCCCCCTCCATCCAGTTTCGCCCCCCTCAATGACCAGCGTCTTTTTCCCGCCTGCGCAAGGCCGGATCGCGGCGGTCAAGCCCCATTCGGGCCCGAGCCGAATGATCACG
>SDUX01000142.1:0-49432 GCA_008729055.1 Pyropia haitanensis
ATCCGCTGCCAGTCTGTGAGGGCAGAGATGGACAAGAACGCCCACTCAAGGTTCGGGGAGACCCCCGATGGCCTACTCGTCCGGCTGAGCCCTTTGGACAAGTCGGTCCAAGTTTATGTGCCGGAGGGCCTACGCCAAGAAGTTCTCACTCTGGAGCACATGCCGGCCCACGCCGGCCACCCCGGGGTCAACAAGATGTACGCCTCCATGCGGCGGACCTACTACTGGGAGGCCATGGCGGCCGACGTGTACGACTACGTGGCCAACTGCGATGTGTGCGCGAAGAGCAAGGTTAGGGGCCGTCGACGGACAGCCACGCTACGCCTCTTCCCGCGTCGGAGCCCCTTGCGGACGTGTGCCTGGATTTGTTGGGCCCACTGCCCACAACGGCCAGCGGCAACCGTTTCCTGTTGGTCATCGTGGACCGCTTCTCCAAGCTTACGCGGGTGGCCCCCCCCCGGGAAAACGCGGAGACAGTGGCCTCGGCGTTTTGCGACACGTGGGTGGCCTCCTATGGGCCCCCGACACGCTGTTGACGGATAATGGCCCCCAGTTGGCCTCCACCTTCTTCCGGGGCTTCTGCGGTATGTTGGGCATCCGTCACCTGACCTCCACGGCCTACCATCCGCAGACGCAAGGCCAAGTGGAACGCTACAATCGGACCATCGTGGCGCAGCTGAAGGCCTACGTGTCGGAGCACCAGGAATCGTGGGACGAGTTGGTCTCTGTTCTCTCTTTGGCCTACAACTCCCGGCCGCAGCAGAGCACCGGCGTCGCCCCCTTGGAATTCGCGGCCCCCGAGAGGGTCCGCACCTCTCCCTCGAGCGTTTGCCGGCCAGCCCGTACCCCAAGGAGGTCCCCCAGTCACCGGGCCGCTCGGGAGTATTATCGGGCCCGCCTGAGGAACCTGACCCACCAGGTGCGGAAGGCCTTGGCTGCAACGCAGCGGAGGTACAAGCGGGCCTACGACAAAAGGTGAGGCCCGTCAACAAGACCCTACGTGTGGGTGACTGGGCCTTCGTCGACGCCAACATCCAACACCCCAAGAAGTTGGACGAGACTGTCTTGGGGCCTTTCCAGATTGTCGGCCGAGACGCCCACACGTTTACGGTTATGATGGGTGGCCATCCTGAGCGGGTCAGTGGGGACAACGTGGCGCGCGCCCCCACCCCGAGGACCAAGTGGACTCCTCGACCATCCTGCGCGACCACAAGGCCTAGCGGTGCCGTGGGACCACACCGAGACGGGCCAACAATTTGTTTGGGAGCGCTTCGTGGACTACACGCACGACGAGGAGGGCAAGCTTTGGCTACTCGTGCGCTGGTGGGGGTTACGCGGCCGACGAGGATACCTGGGAGCCCCACGACAGGCTCGACGAGCGCAAGGTGGCCGAATACTGCCGGCGGATGGGCGTCGCGGTTCCCCCTACGGCCGGCGAGATAAGGGCCCTTTGGGGCCCCCTCTATGAGCTCTGCCATCCGGGCGAAGAGTTGGACGTGGCCGCAGACCGAGCGACCCCATGAGTTTGGTGGAGGCCCTCACGATAGACCCGGGCTTTTCGTGGGCCTGAGGCGGCCGCGACATGGCGACCTTCCTGCCGGACCGCCCGGCTGCACCGCTGAGTCAAGGGTACTATGGGGCCACTGGGGTTATGTCGGAGAGGCGACGTGCCATGGTCGAAGCCAAGACTGTTCGAAAAGGGGGGCTACTTTTGCCACGTGGCCGTCGTCACGCCCATCTTGCTCCCCGGCTTCCATTTCGACCAAGTCCCGCCTTCTTCCGATGCGGTCCGACCGGATTCGGGCCGTTGCAACACTGTCAAATCAAGGGGCAACTTTATTTGGGGCTGCAACGCACCTGGCGGGATCGATTGCTTACAGTCGTCCCTTTCCATGGCGGCCTCCTCCCTCCCCTCGCCCACGACGTCCACTCTTCCTGCCGATGTTGGCCAACGTGACGGTGCCCTACGTGCTCATGACGTCGGCCACCGTCGGGCCGAACGCGACGACCCCAAGCTCCGGGGCACGAGGACGGCCGGCACGGTCCCACTTGGCCCGCGGCGACGCAGGCGACGCCGGCGGCCCCCCCCCCCCGTCCTCCTCCCGCTCCTCCCCTCCCTTCGGCCCTCCTGACCATCTTCTTGATCTTCTCGTGGGCCTTGACCTTGTCGACCTTGGCACCCGTCTTGGCCCCCGACATGAGGGTGGACACCTGGTCGAGGGCCCTCGCGGGGAAGTGGGCCGTACGGGTTGATGGGAACAAGACGGCCGCAAGGACCAGACGCGGGGAGACAACAACGGCCGCGGAGGCGAGACAAGAAGGCCAAGGTCGGCGGTTAGTGTGCCTGGTGGCCGCGGTGGTGGCGGCCGTCGGTGCCCTTTCTCCCCTCTTGTCCCTCTTTCCCTCCCCCACCGTCGGCGACACTTACCTTGGCTGCCGGTCGGCGCGGAGGAGACCGTGGAGGTGGACTCCGTCGTGAGTGTTCAGGAGCGGGCCCACCACTTGCCGGTACGGCAGCGCCTCGAGGCCCGCCGGTGCCAACGACTCGACCCCGGTCGGCCAAGGCGGACACGCCGACAAGATGGGGCAAAGCGGGCGGACGAGAGGAAGCGGACGCGCTGGCCAGCGCGGAACGGGACGGCCAACGCGACGGAGAGGGGCGGGCGGAGGCAGGACGTGTGGCGGCCGAGACGGGACGAGCAGGCCGGCCTGACGAGGCCAGCGCGCGAACGAGGCCGTTATATACCCCTCGGTGGCCAACCCTCCCCCGCCCTCCCCTCTCTCCCCCTCTCCGCTGGCCCACGCTGCACACGTACCCGATCCGGCCCGTATGCATGCTCCCTCCCGGGAGACCTCTCACGCGTGCCACCCTTGAGTGCGGCCGGCGGGGACGCTCGGCCTCGGTGAAGGGGCCATGTAGCGTTTGGGGCCTCTGGTGGCGGCCTGACGAGGCCTACGTTGCGGCGGTCCCGCGTTACCTGGCGGCCCGCGGTGGCATGGTGGCGGACTCGATCCGGGTGGCGGTTGTGGCGGCCCTTCCCCTGGTTGGACTTGGTGGCCTGCTACTTACGGTTTCTCTTGCATTTGTTCTGATCGATTTTCACTGCGTGATTTCGTGCTTTTCGCCCTTTTTTCCCATTGGGTTTTTGGGCGGATTGTATCTGTGTGAGGGTTTTTCGCTTGCATCTGAGTGGAGGGATTTTAGCGTGGAGCGGAGTGCCCCGGCGGGGCAGGTGCACGCTGGCACTTGGCCCGCTGGAGGCGCCCCTGAGAGGGGGCGCCCTGGCGGCCCCTCGGGGGGGTGGTGTGGAGAGCTCTTAGGGGCTTGGCCCGCGGGCCACGTGAGATCCATCTTGTAAAACAACGTTGCTTTGGGTTCTCCTTCCCCTTGGGCTTTAGCCTTTTCCCTTACCTCTGGCTGTTGAGGTGGGCAAGTGTGCGTGGGACTCCCTGGCCCGTTCCTTCTGGTAGCCCTCAGTCCTCTGGCGGTGGCGACGCGGGGCGGACAAGGGCCGAAGAACGGCTAATAACGCTACAGTACGCGCTCAATTCACAAACAGCAAACCGAAGTCGCTCTTGGTACGGTCCGATGTGAATCTCAAGAGGGTCAACGGTTTCAGCGAGGACATGGGAGCGGCCATCGGGCATGCTTGCCGCGAAGTCCGTTCCTTTCGTTTTCACATGCAAGGAGGTAACGAGGCGCCTTGAGACGACGTTGATGGGAGATCCGTCGTCGAACAGCACCTTAACAGCTTTTCCATTGACAGAAGCAGTAGAAAGCAGAAGCCCGAGTCGCGGGCCTTCAAATGGTGACGACATATTTTCAGGAACCGAAGGAGCGTCTTTCACAGATGTTGAGGATTGTTGCTGCTTCAGTTCCGCTGGCCTTTTGGGCAGTCCTTAGCCATGTGTCCTTTCTCGCGACAGCGAAGGCAGAGACCCTCGCGCATGCAGCG
The DNA here is from genome assembly GCA_008729055.1 of Pyropia haitanensis. Taxonomy (NCBI): domain Eukaryota; phylum Rhodophyta; class Bangiophyceae; order Bangiales; family Bangiaceae; genus Pyropia; species Pyropia haitanensis. The sequence continues at coordinate 3,957 of SDUX01000142.1, forward strand.
CTGGCGTTCGTCTGGCGTCAGCTTTTCGATCTTGATGCTGGAAATGTCCATCGGGACAACGCCCATCGTCGGTGGCTTGCCAGAAGTGCTGTTAACATTGCTGGTGATACGGGACACTCCAGCCTTGGCCGCTTCCACGCGCAGGGCGTCCGTCATCAGTGATTCAAGATCGGTGTACGTCTTGAGGCACAGTGCCTGCCAGATGTCGCGCTTCAGGCCTCGGCTATAGCGGTCGATCTTTTCCGCTTCGGTGATGTCCGGGATGTCCAAGAGGACGCTCAGGAAAGTCCTGTTGAACGTCCCGACGTCCTTGATTTGGCGCCATGAGTGCAGCTTGTCCCGCGCCGCCTGCGTCTTGTTCAGAGGGCTGAAGCGACGGATGAGCGCAGCCCGAAAGGTAGCCCAGTCGGGGACCGCCGTCGTCCGACTGTAGGTATGCCACCAGGTGAACGCTTCACCGTCCAGGTAGGTGCAGGCGATCCGACACGCTTCGTCAGGGTCAGTCAGTCGCACATATGAGTCCATGTGCGAGCACCATGCTTCAATTGTCCCGGGCTTGCCAGAGAACAGCGCGGGCTTATTTGGCCTCGCAGTCGTCGCGCCTCCACTCGAGGCCTTAGCCTTGGCGTCGGACAGCTGTTTCTTGGCGTCCGCCAATTCAACCTTATGAGCCTCGAGCTCGGCGCTCATCTGCGAGACGAACGCTGTAAGTTGATTCCATGACTCCGCGGAGGGTGCGGTTGAGGCCGTTCCCGGATTAATCGGGCTTACAGTCGCAGGATTCGGGGGGTCCATTGCGTCCTGGGTGAGGTCCGCAACAATCAAATTAACCCAACAGATCCGGTTTGACTTACTCCGGCAGAGCACGGGGCAAGTCTTACAAGATGTGCAAGTTAATTTGACCAAGCAAAATAGTGCTGCACTAGCTCTGGACAAGCGTGGCCGTCGTGGCTACCACGTTTCCAAAGATGGACAACACTATTTGATGGGTCACAAGCGATGCGATGAAGCAGAATTCGAAGACTCAAATCACGCAATCGGATTTTCCCGCCGGCCGCCGCGCACGGGCCCGAGTCGGGTCGTGCCGGATTTCCACGCGGGGGGATCAAAGGGGGAAAATCGCGTCTCTTGCACAGATCCTGGGGGGTGTTGCGAGGTGTCAGTCGGTGCGGCGCGCCAGCGTGCGGTGGTGATCCTTGCCACGCTGGTGGCGTTCGAAGTGCTCGACCGTCTCAAATTCGCGATCGCACACGTCGCAACGAGGGCGGGTCGCTGGACGGTTGACCGTATTGCGGTGGCGCCGCGACCAGCGATGGTCGCGCAGCACTGTCAGGCTGTTGCAACGCACACCGCACGGCTTGCAAACGTATTTGCCCTTGGGGATGGTCTTGGCGATCCGGCGCTGCTCTCGCTGCTCTGCTGCGCGCGCGGTCGTCGGTCGGATGTGGCCGATTCGTGGGGCCGGCGGCGCGATGTAGCGCCGGGCCGGATCCTGCGCGGGCAGCAGCAGGCGCCGGTTGGCTGGGACCGCCGGTCCTGACGTGGCCGGGCCCTTACCCTTGCGCGAGAGGGGGGGCTTGGATGCGGCTGGCGCCGCCGATGCGGCCGTCGCCGCCACAGAGGATGACGTGGATGCGCCCGCCGGGGTGCCACGTGCCGCCGCGGTGTCGCGCGCCGCCGCGGTGCCGCGTGTAGCGTTATTGGCCGTTCTGCGGCCCTTGTCCGCCCCGCGTCGCCACCGCCAGAGAACAGAGGGCTACCAGAAGGAACGGGCCAGGGAGTCCCACACACACTTGCCCACCTCAACAGCCAGAGGTAAGGGAAAAGGCTAAAGCCCAAGGGGAAGGAGAACCCAAAGCAACGTTGTTTTACAAGAAGGATCTCGCGTGGCCCGCGGGCCAAGCCCCTAAGAGCTCTCCACACCACCCCCCGAGGGGCCACCAGGGCGCCCCCTCTCAGGGGCGCCTCCAGCGGGCCAAGTGCCAGCGTGCACCTGCCCCGCCGGGGCACCCCGCTCCACGCTAAAATCCCTCCACTCAGATGCAAGCGAAAAACCCTCACACAGATGCAATCCGCCCAAAAACCCAATGGGAAAAAAGGGCGAAAAGCACGAAATCACGCAGTGAAAATCGATCAGAACAAATGCAAGAGAAACCGTAAGTAGCAGGCCACCAAGTCCAACCAGGGGGAAGGGCCGCCACAACCGCCACCCGGATCGAGTCCGCCACCATGCCACCGCGGGCCGCCAGGTAACGCGGGACCGCCGCAACGTAGGCCTCGTCAGGCCGCCACCAGAGGCCCCAAACGCTACATGGCCCCTTCACCGAGGCCGAGCGTCCCCGCCGGCCGCACTCAAGGGTGGCACGCGTGAGAGGCCTCCCGGAGAGGGGGGGCCGCCAGCACGGTTGGCCAGAGAGGGTGTCGGGGGGGGTGGCCGCCGTGTGGGCCGGATCGGGGGGGGAGGGGAGGGGTGCCCGGCGTGGGCCCACGGAGGGGGGGGGAGGGTGTCGGCCGTCGGGGGGGTACATAACGGCCTCGTCCGGCAGCCGCCCGCGTCTCGGCCGCCACACCGCCGGCCTCTGTGCGCTCGTCCCCGTCTTGTAGGCCGCCCCCTTCCTCGTTGGCCGACCCGTCCGCCCCTGCCCCCCCCCCCTCTCGTCCGCCCCTTCCTCCCAACCACCACCTGTCGGTCCGTCATGGCCGGCGTGGGGGAGACGACGGGCTCGGAGGGCCCGGAGGCGTTGCCGTACCGCCAGGTGGTGGGCCCGCTGCCGACCGAGGAGCACGACATGGCAGGGTGGAAGGCCGCCTGGAAGCGGGAGCAGGGCCGCGGTTGGACTATCTCGACGCGGGCCCACGCGACGATGGCGGCCATCGATGGGGCTGGCCAGGGGAACTCCTTTCGGAAGCAGATGTTGGCCCTACGTGACGCGATGGCACCGGCGGCCGACGACAGGAGCGAGGCCATCACCGTCGTGCGCCACGAGGGGGAGGTGGGCTACACCAAGGAGGCCAGCCGCATCCTGGAGGGCGTCGTGGTGTCGATGATGCCCCCCTCCCCGTTGGCCGAGTACGTCGTGTTGGCCCCTCCCTACATAAGCCATGGGGGCTTCCGCCCGCCCCACCAGCTCCTGACGGCCTGCCGGTTCTTCCGCGTTAAGGCCGGCTTCTTCGTGGGTTGGCACGAGGTGGAGTTCCCGTCTTGCCCGGTGCCCATCCGGATGGCCCACTACCCCCGCGTGACTCCTTGGTGGCCGTCGGTGGAGGTACCTTATGGGGCCATGGTCGAGATGCCCCCGGTGTTGACCTACCTCAAGGGGGCCCTGCTGGCCAACCACGCGTGGGCCTGGAACGTCTTCCGCTCCGAGTGGGCCGTCCTCAGCGGGGCCTACTTGGTGGAGGAGTACCGCATGGCAGGCCGGCTGTGGTTGTTCCCTCGGGCCTTGCGCCAGTGGATCGTCCGGGTGGGCCTTGAGAAGGTTTGCACCACCGCGAGGGGCGTCGACCCGGTGGCCGTCGGAGAGTTGGGGGCCCTGTTGGCCCTCTTGGACCAGCTTCCGGGCAGCAAGGCCTTCGAAACCCACCTCAAGGCGATGGACCCCCACCGGCGGGATCGGTCTTCGTGGGTCCGTGTGCGCGTCGAGCGGGAGGAGATGTCTTCGACGGCCTACGTGGACGAGGACTTGGCCCCGTTCCCGCTGCGTTACAGCCGTGACGTCGTGGAGGCCCGCGAGTTGGTGGGGGGCACCGACTTGGCCCACCTGCTAGCCCCTCCCGCGCCTTCGTCCACCGCAGCATTCGGCCATCCTTCCCGCTCGACGCCGTCGGGTCCCCCGATGGCCTCCCGCCTCTTGGTCTCCTCCCCGCTTGGCCACCGTGACGTCCCCGATGAGCTTCTCGCAGTCCTCGATGGCCTCATCCCTGACCGCGTGGCGTACGGCCTCACTCCGCTCCTTGGAGCCTCGGGGGTTGTCCCCGACCCCCTTCGCGTTGGGCCGCTTGTCGCCGGGCTCCTGCACGTGTTGGCCGACGTTGGCGCCGAGGTGGGCAAGTGGGCCGCCCGACAGGAGGCCTTGCCGACGGAAGCCCTCCAAGAGCTTCTTGACGTCGTGGGCCAGCCCTCTCTTCGTGAGGCTCTTCGCCGCGAGGTGGGCCTCGCTGAGGCGATGGCCCAACGGGTGTACGCCCGCCAGTCCGCCTCGGCGGCCCGTGTGCGGCCTCGTGACGACGATGAGGAAGAAGGCCCTCCGGGTCGGAACGTGCGTCCGTGGGGCCGCCGTTAGCACTTGAGGGAGGGAGGAGGCCGCCGGGGAGAGAGACGACTGTAAGCAATCGATCCCGCCAGGTGCGTTGCAGCCCCAAATAAAGTTGCCCCTTGATTTGACAGTGTTGCAACGGCCCGAATCCGGTCGGACCGCATCGGAAGAAGGCGGGACTTGGTCGAAATGGAAGCCGGGGAGCAAGATGGGCGTGACGACGGCCACGTGGCAAAAGTAGCCCCCCTTTTCGAACAGTCTTGGCTTCGACCATGGCACGTCGCCTCTCCGACATAACACCGGTGGCACCATAGTACCCTTGACTCAGCTGTGCAGCCGGGCGGTCCAGCTGGAAGGTCGCCACCTCGCGGCCGCCTCAGGCCCACGAAAAGCTCGGGTCTATCGTGAGGGCCTCCACCAAACTCATGGGGTCGCTCGGGTCTGCGGCCACGTCCAACTCTTCGCCCGGATGGCAGAGCTCATAGAGGGGGCCCCAAAGGGCCCTTATCTCGCCGGCCGTAGGGGGAACCGCGACGCCCATCCGCCGGCAGTATTCGGCCACCTTGCGCTCGTCGAGCCTGTCGTGGGGCTCCCAGGTATCCTCGTCGGCCGCGTAACCCCACCAGCGCACGAGTAGCCAAAGCTTGCCCTCCTCGTCGTGCGTGTAGTCCACGAAGCGCTCCCAAACAAATTGTTGGCCCGTCTCGGTGTGGTCCCACGGCACCGCTAGGCCTTGTGGTCCGCGCAGGATGGTCGAGGAGTCCACTTGGTCCTTCGGGGTGGGGGCGCGCGCCACGTTGTCCCCACTGACCCGCTCAGGATGGCCACCCATCATAACCGTAAACGTGTGGGCGTCTCGGCCGACAATCTGGAAAGGCCCCAAGACAGTCTCGTCCAACTTCTTGGGGTGTTGGATGTTGGCGTCGACGTAGGCCCAGTCACCCACACGTAGGGTCTTGTTGACGGGCCTCACCCTCTTGTCGTAGGCCCGCTTGTACCTCCGCTGCGTTGCAGCCAAGGCCTTCCGCACCTGGTGGGTCAGGTTCCTCAGGCGGGCCCGATAATACTCCCGAGCGGCCCGCGGTGACTGGGGGACCTCCTTGGGGTACGGGCTGGCCGGCAAACGCTCGAGGGAGAGGTTGCGGACCCTCTCGGGGGCCGCGAATTCCAAGGGGGCGACGCCGGTGCTCTGCTGCGGCCGGGAGTTGTAGGCCAAAGAGAGAACAGAGACCAACTCGTCCCACGACTTCTGGTGCTCCGACACGTAGGCCTTCAGCTGCGCCACGATGGTCCGATTGTAGCGTTCCACTTGGCCTTGCGTCTGCGGATGGTAGGCCGTGGAGGTCAGGTGACGGATGTCCAACATACCGCAGAAGCCCCGGAAGAAGGTGGAGGCCAACTGGGGGCCATTATCCGTCAACAGCGTGTCGGGGGGCCCATAGGAGGCCACCCACGTGTCGCAAAACGCCGAGGCCACTGTCTCCGCGTTTTCCCGGGGGATGGGGGCCACCCGCGTAAGCTTGGAGAAGCGGTCCACGATGACCAACAGGAAACGGTTGCCGCTGGCCGTTGTGGGCAGTGGGCCCAACAAATCCAGGCACACGTCCGCAAGGGCCTCCGACGCGGGGAAGAGGCGTAGCGGGGCTGTCCGTCGACGGCCCCTAACCTTGCTCTTCGCGCACACATCGCAGTTGGCCACAAAGTCGTACACGTCCGCCGCCATGGCCTCCCAGTAGTAGGTCCGCCGCATGGAGGCGTACATCTTATTGACCCCGGGATGGCCGGCGTGGGCCGGTGTGTGCTCCAGAGTGAGAACTTCTTGGCGTAGGCCCTCCGGCACATAAACTTGGACCGACTTGTCCAAAGGGCTCAGCCGGACGAGTAGGCCATCGGGGGTCTCCCCGAACCTTGAGTGGGTGTTCTTGTCCATCTCGGCCCTCACAGACTGGCAGCGGATGTCCGTCGATTGGGCCTTCACAAGCCTCTCGAGCGTCAGCGGGGGGTAGCCCTTGTTGGTCTTGGGGTCGGGGGCCACCCACCCGCGAGCAAAGTTGGCCAGTGTGAGGCACGGGATCTCCTCCGAGATGGGGCTCAAGTCGGCCCCCGAGGTAGTCAGCCTCGACATCGTGTCCGCCGCATGGTGGGCCGCCCCGCTCCGGGTCTCCACCAGGTAGTCAAACTCGGCCAACCGTAACCTCCATTGGGCTAACCGGCCGTGAGCCCCGTCCATGTGGAGCATCCACTTGAGGGCCGTGTGGTCTGTCCGCACAATAAACCGAGTTCCCAACAGGTAGGGACGAAGGAGGAAGAGGGCCCACACGACGGCGAGGCACTCCCGCTCCGTCGTGCTGTAGTTCCTCTCGGCCGACGACAGGGGCCTGCTCCAGTACCCGACGGGCTTGTGGCCGCCTCCGGGCTGCTCTTGAAGCAGGACGCAGCCCACTTGGGCCGCACTGGCGTCGGTGTCTACGGTGTATTGGCCCGTCCGTCGCGGCAAGGCCAAAATGGGCGTGTGGGTCAGCCGCCACTTGAGATCTTCGAAGGCCTTGACCTGCTCCTCATTGAACTTGGGCAGCGGGTCGGCCACCTTAGAACTTGTGAGGGCCGTCAACGGCCTGGCGACGGCGGCGTAGTCCTTCACAAACCTCCGATAGACATTACACATGCCAAGGAAACTTCGCAGGCTCTTCTTGGTCGTTGGGGGCTCGGCTTTCCGTAGCCCCACGAGGTTCTTCTCGTTCACCCTGACGTGGCCCTTGCCGACGATGTGGCCCAGATACTCGACCTCCTCCTGGAAGAGGAAGCACTTGCTGGCCTTGAGGGATATGCCGGCCTTCGCAATCAAAGAGAGGACCTCCTCCAGGTGGCCCACGTGCTCTTGGGCCGATCTTGAGAAGACGATCACGTCGTCCAGGTAGACAAGCACGGATTTCCACTTGAGGCCCGCGAGGAGCATGTCGATGGCCCGCTGGAAGGTCGCGGGTGCATTGGTGAGGCCGAAGGGAAGGCGAACATATCTGTAGGTCCCCTCGTGGCACGTAAACGTGGTCTTGTCCTGGTCCTCGACGGCCACCGGGATCTGCCAATAGCCCATGTTACAGTCCAACACGGAGAACACGGTGGCCTCGCCCAAGAAGTCAATACAATCGTCCATCCTGGGCAGAGGGTACGTGTCTTTGACCGTCATGTCGTTGAGCCTTCTGTAGTCCACGCAGAACCTCGGAGACCCGTCGGGCTTGGGGACGATGACCACCGGGAAGGACCACTCGGCCTGCGAAGGCTCGATGACGCCCAGCTTAAGTTGCTTGGCCACTTGGTCCGCGATGAGCCCTCGGTGGTAGAGGCCCGTCCGGTAAGGTTGTGAACGCACGGGTCGAGACCCCGGGGCCAACGTGATCCGGTGCGGCGTGATGTCCATGCGGCCCAGAGTCCCGTCCCATAATCCTTGGTAGCGGCCGACCAAATCTCGGACGGCCTCATGCAACTCGGGGGGGATCAATTCGTAGGCCACCCGTGGCAACTTGGGGCCGTCTTGACGTTGGGCCGCGGATTCGTCCGGCGGGGGAGGAGCGTCGGGGGCCTGTTCTGGGTTGAGAATGGGCCCATGCGATCCACCACCGTCAGCCTCCGGCCCTTGCGTCACCTCTGCTACCGTGTCGGCCCCTTCACCGAGGGGTGAGCTCGTCCCATCGTCGGCCTCAAAAACGGGCCCGTGGTAGGGCTCAACAAGGCCCACGACAAAGCCCTTGGGGAGGTTGACAGGCCTCGCGGTGATGTTGGTCAAGTAGAACCGGAAGTCTCGTCGGGCCTTGACGTCGGCCAACGCGTTGTGTAATAAAATCCCCTTCTCGGCCATCTTGGCTGGCCGTTCCCGTAGTAGGCACCGCCCCGTCGTCCCGCAATGGCCAAAGACAGCCTGGACAGAGTAGGGCTCCACGGTGACCGACCGGGAAAGACTTAGGGCGGCCGGGTCAAGTCGTAGGGAAGGGGCCCTCTGCTGCGGGGCCGCTTGTTCCTTGCCCGTCCACGCCCTGACGGCCGAAGTGAGGGAACCGTCATACCACTGGACGGCCTCCGTCCCCGGGTAGATGGCCTTCACGTACTCCTTCTGGAAGTCCATCCCGAGGATAACAGGGACGGAGAGAGCCTTGACAACCAAGAAGGAAAACACCATGGCCTTTCCCTCCACGAGGACGGTCGTCTCGAGCACCGCGCAGGCCCGTAGTAGTTGCCCCGAGGCGTCGCACACTCGGGTTGACTTCGGGGGCCGGTAAGCATAGCGCCGCCAGCCCTCAGGAAGGAAGTCCTCACGGATAACGCTTGGGCCCGCGCCGGTGTCCAAGACTGCCCGGGTTGGTTGGGCCTTGTGCCGATGAGTCAACTGGATGGCCGTCTCAATCTCAAAGTTTCTCTTACGAAGAACAAGGAGGGTCCCCTTAAACGCATAGGGGGCCCCACGATGGTACTCCTCCGGCCCAAAAGCAGGGGCCCGACGGCGGAGTACAGGAGGGCAACGGGAAGTCGTAGATGCAAACGTAGTAGGCGTGCAGGTTCTATCCCAGGGGCGGGGAGTAGGCGAAAACCCACTCCCCGCTAGGCTTCCCCCGACGACGGGGGAGGGCCGGCCGGCTTGGCCCGCGTCACGTGGGCCTCCCGACGGGCGTTCTCCTCCTCGTCGGACTGATCAATCCCGTCCACTAGGGCCTGCACCACGGCGATGCGGGTCCGTCGATTGACGTCCCGCTGCGCGCGGTAGCTGGCCTCGTCGGCCACCTTCTTGTGGCCCCGCGTAGAGTTGAGGAAGGCGTCGCGGGCCTTCACCACTTGGTCGCGCTGGACGGCCGACAACTTGGGGCACTGGTGGGCCATGTGACCGGCCTCCCAGCACACGTAGCAACGTAGAGGCCCACGGGCCTCCGGCGTCCGAGCCGCCAGGTGACGACGAGTGGCGGGCTCATACGCCCACTCGGACGAAGTCGCCCGTCCATCCCGTCGGCCCGACGTGCCTTGATCAATCTCTTGACGGCCTTCCATCGCATCCATGGCCATCATTGGAAGTCGTGGCCGGGGGGTCGCCGGGCGGGGGCCAAACGAAGACCGTCGGCCTCCATCCGACTCCTTGGAGCCCCCCTTGGCCAACTCAATCACCTCCTTGGCCGCCTTGAACTTGCCGGCCGTATAGGTGACCAGCCTCTGGTAGGTGCACGAGGGCTCGTTGTAGACAAACGCGTCCGTCCGAAGGAACTCCGGTAGGCCTTGAATAAGCTGCTGCTTCATGGTGCCCTCCGAGTGGATATTCCCGCAGGACTCCGACAGGCCACGCAGCCGAAGGGAAAAGGCCTCGACGGACTCGTCGGCCTCCTTGGTCGCCCGACTATATTTGTCCTGCGCCAGGGCCAACGTGTGGGGCTCCGCGTAGGTCTCCAAGAACCAGTTGATGGCCTCGGGGTAGGAAGTGATGGCCGCCCCGCTTGTGGCACCCGTAGAGTCAGGGAGGGCCCGCGTGTATCGGGCCTCCGCGTCCCCGGAAAGGAAGTGGGGAACCACGTAGACGGCCATCCCCTCCGAAACACCGTTGTCGTCGCAGGCCTTGGTAAACTTGCGAAGCCATGAGAAGACCTTCAAAGGCTCCTTACCCGAAAAGGGAGGAAAGCCCCCAAAAGAGTGTTTCATGTTCTTGGCCATCCGCCCCACCTTGCCGGCTTCCTTGGCCCCATAGGCCTCGATCCGGTTCCGGAGGCGGTAGGTGTTGTAGTCCAGCACACGCGAAAAGCGATCGTCGGCCGCCGCGATAACTGGAGGGCCTGCGGAGGACGGCGATTCACCTTGATCATGACGGCCCACGTCATCCTCGTTGGCCGACGAGGACGACGACTCCCCAGAAGAGCCCGACGAGGAGTGTCGGCGACGCCGCGAGCGGCGTCGGGCCTTGGGGCCACCCTCCTTCTTGCTTGTGCGGGACCCACCGGCTTCCGCCGGTTGGCCCACTTGATCCTCAGCAACCGACGGCGTGATGGCGGCTTGGCTGGCCGTCACCGCGCGGGACACCTCGGCCAAGATGTCCGTCCGAAAGTCATCGAGGACCGACCGTAGTTCAATTGGCCCCAAAGATGGAGAGCCACGGCGAGGCCCCCCGTAGGGCGGAGTAAGAGAGCGGCGGAGGGGAATCCCCGTTGGCCCACCACGACCACGACCGGCCGTGGGGCCTCCGCCACCCGCAGGAGTAACTCGGGACACGTCCGACGGCGCACCGCGGCCCCTGCCACCGGGAGGGAGATCCGCCATGTTGGCCGTCGACACTCGACTGGTAGGCCCCTTGTAGCTCAAGAGAAGAACAGGAACCGAAGAACAAAGATGGCCCGCTACAAAAGAAAAAGGAGAAGGGCGTCCTGGTTCAGGAGATGATGTTGCCCCTCCTCTGCTGCTCCACCATTTATGTAGCGTTATTGGCCGTTCTGCGGCCCTTGTCCGCCCCGCGTCGCCACCGCCAGAGAACAGAGGGCTACCAGAAGGAACGGGCCAGGGAGTCCCACACACACTTGCCCACCTCAACAGCCAGAGGTAAGGGAAAAGGCTAAAGCCCAAGGGGAAGGAGAACCCAAAGCAACGTTGTTTTACAAGAAGGATCTCGCGTGGCCCGCGGGCCAAGCCCCTAAGAGCTCTCCACACCACCCCCCGAGGGGCCACCAGGGCGCCCCCTCTCAGGGGCGCCTCCAGCGGGCCAAGTGCCAGCGTGCACCTGCCCCGCCGGGGCACCCCGCTCCACGCTAAAATCCCTCCACTCAGATGCAAGCGAAAAACCCTCACACAGATGCAATCCGCCCAAAAACCCAATGGGAAAAAAGGGCGAAAAGCACGAAATCACGCAGTGAAAATCGATCAGAACAAATGCAAGAGAAACCGTAAGTAGCAGGCCACCAAGTCCAACCAGGGGGAAGGGCCGCCACAACCGCCACCCGGATCGAGTCCGCCACCATGCCACCGCGGGCCGCCAGGTAACGCGGGACCGCCGCAACGTAGGCCTCGTCAGGCCGCCACCAGAGGCCCCAAACGCTACACCGCGCGCCGCCGGGGTGCCGCGCGCCGTCGGGGGGCGCGCCGTCGCCGCCGAGGAAGTCGGGGCGTCCGCCAACGCCGAGGAAGAAAATTCCGAACCTGATTTGGCACTCACTGGGTTTTGACAATCAGTCGACCAAAAGAAAAAAAACCGTGACAGGGGCCACCAGGGCAGTGTCAGGGCAGTGTTCTTTCGGTGTGATTCGTGGAACCCGCTGCGTTCGTATTACAATGCCCGAGGCACGCCGAACACAGGGGGCAGTACGAGTGCACAAACACAGGGAGGGCCAAATCCAGGACGGAATCGCAACGTCACCGCCAAGAGGAAGTCAAACTACCTGAAGCTACCACATGTGAGGCACCACCCACACACGGGCAGCCCTCAACGTACTGGCGCCGGTGTCAGCAACCCGTGCACCAATGAGGATGCCGGGCGCGGGGAAGGTGACGGGTGGGATGACGGTGATGGGGGTGGGGAAGAGGATGGGCGTGACGTCGGTGAGGGTCGAGGGGGTCGAAGGTAAAGGAGGTCTTTGTCTCTCTGTCTGTGGTTGTTCCCCCGAGGTCTCTCCCGGTGGCGCCCACACTCACGCATTATATACCCCCAGGGGGGCACCCAGGGTGCCCCAAAGCATGCAATTGCCCGTCGTGCCGGTGGACGGCACCAAAGCTCTCAAAACAAAGCATGGGCTCTCAGAACAAAGCAAGGGTGGGCGTGTGCGCCCCAAGGCGCCCCACCAGAAAGCCCCAAACGGGGGGGGGACGGTGTGCGGCGCTCGTAGCGCCGCGCGGCTGGCCCCACGCGCCATTCGACCCGAAAAGCCTCAGAGGCGTGTAAGCAGACGCCAGTCTTCGGGTCGAATATCTCCCGTGGGTCAGCAAGTCTTGTCGCTCCCATTGGTCCACGGGGAGATTGTTCCGGCTTGCTGACGCGTCAGAGATGTGGCTCGTCTTTTGGTCCGTTAGTCCGTTGATCCGTTGGAGACTGTACCCGTCGGCAGATGAGTCAGGGTAGTGTCGGTTAGCCAATCCGCGGCTCCCGTGCTGACCGTCCGTTAGTAGTAGATTATCGGACGGACACCGCGGCATGCCCCAGATTACTTTGGAGTTGATGCGTCTTGGAAGGAGTTGGCTGAGAAGGACAGGGAAGGAGAGGCCCCAGTCCTTATCCCCTAGGCTCCAGTCTTGGGGATTTAAGGGGCATATCCTTACACTCCCCCACAGTCATGGCCGACCCCACTCTGTCATGCCGCCCCCCCCCCCGTCGTGCCCGCCTCCCTCCCCGTCTTGGTCGCCCTCCCTCCGTCGTGGCCGCTCCGCACCCCTGTGATGAACATTCCTCTCCATAATGGCCAGGTTTCCTCCCCCCCGACATCAAAACGGGTCTGCCGCCCGTGTGGGCGTGGCGGCGGCTGGCGGCGGTGGTGGCGGCGGCGGCGGCGGCGGCGGCGGCGGCGGTGGCGGCGGCGCCTGGGCCCTCCCCAACGTGCTGCGCGTGCTGCGGTGGCCGCTGGGCGCCGCCGCCAACGCCTCGGCCGCCGCGGCGGTGGCTTTTTACTCATATCTGGTGGGGGCGGCGGTGGGGTCGGCGCGGCCGCCGCCGGCACCCACGTCGGCCTCCGCGCGACCCAGCGGGGGGGCTGGCGCTGATGAGAGCCGCGGTGCGACGGCGGCGGCGGCGGTGGCGGCGGCGGTGGTGGCCGGCGGCGGCGGCGGCGCGGCCGCCCCGCCATCCCTCGAGGCCCTTTCCGAGGCCGTCTCGGTGGCGGTGGCGGCGGCGGCGGGCCACGGGGGGGCCCCGTGGGCGCCAGCAGCCCTCGGGGTGGTGCGGCGCGCCGCCGCGGCGGCGGGCGGCCCCGGCGCGGGCGGCTGCCCGTATGACCTGGTCCTGCTGGTCCGCCTGGCGCGGCGGCAGGCGGCGGTGGCGGCGGTGGGGGCGGCGGGGGCGGCGGGGGTGGCGGCGACGGCGCCCGCCACCGCCGCTGGCGGGGTGCCCCTGGCGCCTGGTCTGGCCGCCGCAGTCGCGGGGGTCAACAGGCTGTGGGGGCGCGCCGCGGGGCGGGGGCGGCTGGTCGAGGCGCTGGGCGCCGCCGCCGACGCGGCGGGGGGCTGGGGGGGGGAGGGGGTGGTGGGGGGTGTGACAAACCCCGAATCTGGGTTTGAATATTCGGAGCAAGTGGCTCAGAATTGAGATTGGATTTCACCCGACCCATGAGTGAAATATTCCGATTTCAGCTCGAAATTCCGACTGGGACTTTCGGCACCCCATTTGCAGAGTATTGCAGTGGTTCGTATCTTGGGGATTTTTGCGCGGGAGCCAGACGGATTTCTACGCTTGCTTGCTTTGATTGTGGAGCCTTTTTATTGGGTGGTCTGAGTGTTCATTTTTTGCGTGTTTTGCGAGGGGTGTGCGCGCGCATGCGTGCACACGAGGGGTTATATGCGCGGGACAGCAAGGCGGGGAGGGCCCCCCTTGGCTGCGAAGTAAACTCCGTCTGGCTCCGACACATCTTGTTCGTGCCTTGGCGAGTCGGCCACTCGTCACACGCAAGTCGCGTGTTGGTGTTGCACGGGTTGCTTCCGGTGTTCCAAGTTGGGACCCGAGCGTGCGTGTTCCGCCCCCACAAGTTGTGGGTCGGCGTAGCCGTACTGCTACAGTTGGTGGATCAGCGGGGGAGAGGACATCGACTCGGAGTCCCCTCCTTTGGTGGGGAAACTGAGTTGGTTTCTCTCCCCCTACGGCACCGTGACTTCGGGCCGTCTCATCGACTCCCCCTCGTACTCCGAGGTTCGCGGGGCGACAAGGTGAGCGTCCGGAGTTCGGACGGGGACACGGAGTAACGACCCCTCACCGCTTTCGTCGCGTAAGCGGAGGGGCGGTTGTGTTCCGTGCTCCCACGCCGACGATCCCCGACTCTGGGCACCGTAACGTCATTTTGGTGACTCAACTTGAGTCCCGGAGTGATGGCGGGCGCGGAAGACTCTCCCGCCGCGCCGTTTGTACCTGGGGAGGGGGAGCGGATGCGTCCCCCTTTGGGCGGAGTACCCCCCAGGACGGGCAGCGTGGATGAGTCGGGTCGCCAGGGGCGACCCCCTCGGCGTTCGGCCAGGTTCCGACCCGCGCCATCCTCCGTCGACTCGAGCGGAGGTCGCCCTCCTCCGGCGGGTGTGCCGAGCCAGACTCCGGCTCAGGTGCCCCTACCGGAGGATGATGATACTCTCTTCGGCACGGGACTGCCGGCCTTTGGTGCTGGGGGCAGAGGCTCCGTACCCCGGGACGGCGAGTCCGCGCCCCCTTTGGTTCCGGAAGGACCGGGCGGTAGCTCAAGTCGAGCTCCGCCGGGGTCCACCGGGAGCCTGGATGCCAGTGTGGTGACAGCCATCGCACAAGTTGTGCGTGAGGAGGTGGGGCGGGCGCTACAGGAAAAGTCTCCTGCGCCTGGGCAGGCCTCCCGGCATGAGCGGCGTGGGGAGCAAGTTGCTCCCCGCCGAGAGTACCGTTCCCGTTCGCCTGCCCACTCGAGCGAGGCGTCGAGTGGGGAGGAGGCCGTCCGACATGGACGGCAGGAGCCAAGGGAGCGTCCCAAAGTCCGGGAGATTCCCAAGAAGATCGTGGTTAACAATCCTCTATACGCCGACGTCTTCGACTGTGAGACGTACGCGTTGGGCAACAAGTCGGTGACCTACACGAACCTCCAGGCCCATACTCTGGGCCGGCGCAAGAAGGACGTGGCTCAGTCCTTTGGGGTCCGGTCTGAGTGGGACGGGACCCCGCCACTGAAGGTCTTCCAGTTTTTGCATAAGTTCGCAAAAGCTTGTGATGACAATGATGTCTCTGAAGCAGAGGCGTTCTTTATGCTTCAGGACTTCACCAAGGAGCCACTCCGCTCCGAGGTGATGAGCGTCATGCCAAGTCGGCATGGCGGCAACCCCGGTGAGGTCTCCTCCTACTTGGAGTTGATCAACTGGGTGTTGCGCTACCACGCGGACGAGGCGTCTCTCGCCGCGCAGGTAGAGGAGTATAATCGTGCCACCCAGAGTGAGGGTGAGGACGAGCGGACGTTCGCTGAGAGACTCCGTCAGCTGAACGTCCTTTGTGGATTTATTCATCCACAAGGCGTCATCAAAGGGCGTTTTGTGGAGGGTGTCCACCGTTCCGCTCGCGCGACTGTGCGCGAGCGCAACACGCCTGGCATGACGCTGGCCGAGTTGGCCCGCGTCGCCCAAACAAAGGGCGAAGAATACCGTTGGATCGTGTCTGACCAACGGAAGGAGCGAGAGAAGGAAACCAAGAGCGCGGAGGCGACTCGCCTTCGTCGCGCGGCCAGGGCGGCCCAGTACCCTCGGGCACGCCCGGCTGTGGCTGCTACCTCGACACAAGAGGAAGCAGATGTCGTGGTGGCCATCCCGGAAACTCCCCAGGGAAAGGCGACGCCACCGACATCGAAGAGCGACCGGCCGTGTTGGCAGTGCTCAAAGACGGGTCACTGGGCTTCCCAGTGCCCCGCCTTGGACTCGCGTCTGCGAGCCATCTTGGCTCGCAGCATGAGTATTGGGACCCGGGGAACTCCCCCGAGTTCCCGCTCCAACCCGACTCGGGTTGGTGCCATCACCCAACACGGGCCGGAGGGAACTGACAAGAGTCTTGAGGAGGGGGAGGCACCCACCTCAAGCTCGAGTGAGAGTACCCCTTCCTCATCCGACTCGGGTGAGGGAAACGCCTAGCCGCTGGAGTCGAGTTGACCCCACAGACCTCGGCGGCAGGTCAAGGGGAACTTCACCCGACACCGACTCATGGGCGGGTGAAGCTCTTACGACGCCCTCGAGGGGTGAGACCTCAAGGCAAGGCCCCCTCGCGGCGATACGACCCAAGTCGGATCGTATCTGTCTTGGTAGGGAGTAACTACCAAGTCGCAGCCAGACTTTGGCTGTATGATGGGTACGAGTTTGCTTCCCGTGTCATAGTCGACACGGGTTCGCCGGTATCCCTTATCAGGCAAGAGTTGTTGCCTGAGGGAGTCGAGGTGAGTCAAGTTGACCGCTCGACATGGCGTATGTTTGATGTTAATGGGGGACTCCTCCCCATTGTGGGTTCAATTGCATTGAGTGTATGCATTGGGTCATACCAGACTGAGGTGACCTTTGGGGTTGTACCACGCATGTCGGTCCCAGTACTCCTGGGTACCGACTACGTGGACACCCACGTACCCGAAGTCCGGGGACCCGAAGGGTTTATTCGTATGCTCAATGGGGAAACTGTCCCCATCTTGCGTAAAGGGGCCACTGTCTCCCCGAAGACTCCCAAGCCACGGGAGAGTCCTCGTAAGACAGATGGCAGCACTGAGTCGGTGCATGTGCTCAAGGGAGTGTGCATTCCTCCCCGGTCGAGGACGTATGTACAAGTTCGTACATCGTTTCAGGGAAATGGGTTTGTATTCCCCCTCGACAAGACATATGAGAAGCACCAGGTGCAAGTTGCACCTGGACCCATGACTTGTGGGACTGACCAGACCTGGGTCGTCGAGGTCCTCAACGTGTCGAAGACTCCTCGACGCATCCCCCGTGGGATGAAGATAGCGAGCATCTCCACCCACGAGGGAAATGTCACCGCTGTGACTCAACAGCAGTGGAAGGCGATGGAGGAGAAGACTCCCTTTCCTCCAGACCCAAAGCCGTCGGCAGACTCGCCGACGGTGCACCGGGAAAATGTCCCGAAGTGCCTGCATGATCGCTTGGATAAACTCATCCAAAAGCACCACAAGTTGTGGAATGGTGACCTTGGACTCATCAAGGCCACCGAACACAGAATCGTGTTAAAGCCCGGGGTCAAGCCAGTCCGCTTGAACCCCTACCGTATGGGCCCTGCCTCTCGGGAACTTACCCGGAAGCAGGTCCAACGGATGAAGGACCTTGGGGTCATTGAGCCCAGCTCAGGCGAGTGGGCCAGCCCCATAGTCCTGGTGCCCAAACCCGACGGCACCATGCGGTTTTGCATTGACTACCGCAAGTTGAATGAACGGACGGTAAAGGACAGTTACCCTTTACCCCGTATGGACGATTGCCTCGACTCACTTGGTGAGGCAAAGTTCTTCTCCACGTTGGACTGCAACGCGGGGTACTGGCAGATCCTCATACGTAAGGAGGATCGGCCACTCACGGCCTTCACGTGTCACTGTGGAGTTTATCAGTGCGTGAGGTTGCCGTTTGGGCTATGCAATGCACCTGCGACTTTTCAGCGTGCTATTGACATGATACTTGCCGGAGTCAAATGGCAGTATGCCCTCGTCTATTTAGACGACATCATTGTGTTCTCCGGAACTGCCGAAGAACACTTGTCCCACTTGGACAAGGTGTTCACCCTGCTGAGTAGGGCAGGAGTGACACTGAAGCCAGCCAAGTGCCACCTCTTCAGTAACGAGATGGCCTACCTAGGTCATGTGGTTCGACCAGGTAGCATCAGTGTCAACGAGAAAAACCTCGTGGCACTGCGTCGGGCAAGTTACCCCTTGACGCAGACACAGCTCAGGAGTTTTCTGGGCATGTGCAATGTGTACAGACCAGGCCCTACCATACGTATATGCCGAGTGAGTGTTTTTTCAGGTGTAAGGGTCCTCAAACCCATACGCAGCTCCCTTTTCTTGCCCTACAGACTCATACGTTGTCGATGAGACGGCAGCTGATCATACTTGATACCATTTCTGAGTAAGGGTTTGCTCTGCAGTGGGAGCTTTTCTCTGTGAGCCCGTTCAAGCTTTGGTGAGCCGGTCTGCCGCCCCCCCTCCCGGTACCGGAACAGAGGCGACCGGGGGAGCGTGACGTCCCGCGGCCCTCCCCCCCCCCCCCCGGCCACCCCCCCCCCCATCGAGCGCTGACCGAAACAACAGCCCCCCCGCCCCCAGTCCCGTTCGGATGAACGTGAGCTGCTTCTGTCCCCCGACCCTCCCCCCCCCCCCTTGTGGCGCGCGCGGATCGCATGGGCAGCGTCGCTGCCCTTTTCGCGCCAGTGGTCGAGTGCCGCCCTGAGAGTCCAGTCACCGTACTGTCCCCCGAGACTCGCCGGCTGTCGGCTCTCAGGCAGCACGTCATCACCCCCCCCTTCAGAGCTCCTGAGAAGGGCACCAACAGCGCGCTTTTTTTCTGGCTGACAACGGCTCTCAAGAGCGTGCTCTCCTGCAATCGTGATCACGCAGAATCCAGATCCGAACGATCGATGAGCAACTTGCACACTCGAATTTCTATGGATATGAAACACTCATACTTCTGCAGAACAAACATTTGCGCACTCGTACGCATTGCAAAAATGGGCCACAACCCTCATATTCGCTTGCGCGCATGGAGTCCAGGATCATACTCAATCCCAAAAGTGATACCTATGACAGGGCCTGGTACAGACGCTTCACGGCGAACTTTGCCAAAGTGTCTGCACCCTTGAACCGCTTGGTAAGTCCCAAGCGGCCCAAGCGCCTCGACCCTCCGACCCAAGAGGAGCGAGAAGCGTTTGAGAGGTTGAAAGAACTTCTTTGCAACCCGCCGGTGTTGGCCATCCCCAGACTCGGGGCCATTACATCATTGATGTGGACGCGAGTTACGACCAACTTGGTTGTTGCTTGCTCCAACAACAGACCACGGGCGAGTACCTGCCCGTGGGCTACTACAGTAAGGGCCTGTCCCCGGCACAGAAGAACTACACTGTGACGGAGCTGGAAGGCCTGGGCGTAGTATGGGCAGTCACCATGCTACGACCCTACATCGAAGGAGGGAGGTTCCTCGTTCGATGTGATCACCGAGCCCTGAAGTGGATACTTACCACTACAGCGTGCTCGAACAATCGACTCAATCGATGGCGACTTCGCCTCGCTGAGTTTGACTTCGACGTTGAGTATAAGTCGGGTCATAAACATGCGGTTGCGGACGCGATGTCACGCATACCGGCGGATGGGTACGACTCAGTTCCCATCCCAGAGGAAATCCCTCATGTGGAAGTCACCACACGGTCAGGGTCAGTACTCGACCCGAGGCGGCCGGAGATGGCCCGCCTCCTACCCCTGCCTAAGGACAAACTCGTCCAGGTACAAGAGTCTGACAAACTCTGTCAGCAACTCAAGAAGGAGTTGGACAGTCCCGAACCAACTCGGTTCTTCTTGAGTGAAGACGGCATTTTATGCCGGCGGGGACATACCCAAGGAGAACAACAAGTTGTTGTTCCTGAGAGTCTGAGGAAGGACATCCTCCAACGGGAACACTCCTCACCGTTGGGTGCCCACCCAGGGTCGACTAAGTTATATCAGACCCTGAGGAAAAAATATTATTGGCCATCACTTGTGGCTGATGTGTATGGGCATGTGGCCTCGTGCGCGACTTGCGCACAAAACCGACTCATGGAGGCCAGAGAGACGTCCACTATGCGCCTCTTCCCTGCGACGGAGCCGTTCGCAGCGATTGCTGTGGACCTACTTGGTCCACTGCCTCGGACACCAGAAGGGTATGAGTACCTTCTGGTGATGTGTGATCGCTTTACTAAGCTCACACGGGTGGCCCCACTCAAGGACACCACTGCCTTGGACGTCTTGAGCGAGTTGCTCGACGTCTGGATAGCCAGTTATGGTATCCCGGACTCTGTCCTTTCGGACAACGGACCGCAGTTCGCGTCCGTCCTATACCAGGGAGTCCTGAAGATGCTCGGGGTGGAAACAAACTACGCCACCCCGTACCACCCCCAGACTAATGGGCAGGTGGAGCGCTTCAATAAGGCACTAGTGCGCCAGTTGCGTCACTATGTGCACGACCATGTAGTCACATGGGCGCGCTACGCGTCACTGCTCGTGACAGCGTACAACTCCCAAGTGCACAGTAGCACGGGAGAGGCACCGTTTGCCTTTGTATGTCCACGGCGACTCAAGCCAGTGGCCATTGAACGCCTCACCCAGACTGAGGGTGACGCGTCGACCCAAACTCCGGGTCAAGCTAAGGCCGCCCTCCTCCATAAGTTGGAAGAGATGATACCCCTTGTCCAGAAGACCATGGACAAGGCGCAGGCGAGGTACAAAAAGAATTTCGACATCCGAGTTCGGAGTCGACGTACCCCCTCCGAGTTGGAGAGTGGGTGTACGTGAATGCCCATGACAAACCGGGCGGGAAATTGGTCTTCAAGACTCTGGGACCATATCAAATATTGAAGACGGATGGGCGTCGGTTGACCATCGAGAGTGACGATGGCATCCGTACCATCAATGGGAATCACGCAACTCGCGCTCCCGAACCACCCGAGGGAGACCCAGCTTGGGCTCGGGCACTCAAGGCATGGCAAGTCCCAGCCTTGCCGTCAACTTCCAATAAGCCAATGGAAGCCGTGTTCGATAAATTCGTCGGACACGGGTACGATGAATCGGGGCGACTCATGCTCCGTGTCAGATGGTTTGGGTATGGGTCGGAGTCCGACACATGGGAATATGTGGAGGACCTTCCAACTGAGAAGGTCCGTCGGTATTGCCACGTGGCAAAAATACCTATGAGGCGTCGCCCAACTCAGGCGACGTAGCCAGAGGTACGTCACCCCCACCCCAAAGTCGGGGAGGGGGATGACTCCCCCCACTGAGTCAAGTAGGGGGGAGGTGTCACAGTCGATACCAACAAAACAAAATTCTTCTTGATCATTAAGGGGGGGGACACGACCCACGCCCCCGCCGACATCTTGACCAACTTGGTGATGTAGAGCTCTGGAGGGGGGACACGACCCACGCCCCCCGTCACCACCCCTTGACCGACTTGGCGAGGGCGAGCTCCGCGGGAAGTGGGACGACTCCACCCACGACCCGTAACACCTCCCCCGACTCAAGCACATAAAAAGACAAAAGAAAAAAAAAAAAAAAAAAATAATGATGGGGGGGGGGGGGAACCGACTCGCGTCACCCCCACCGACGGCCGCCCGACCCAGGGGCGGAAGAGAAAGCAGCACCCCCACGGACAGCCGCCCGACACAGAGGCGGACAGGGACGACACACGCCCCACCGACGAGCGCCCGACCCAGAGGAAGGGGAGGGAGACACACGCCGACCGCCGGCCGCTCGAGCCAAAGGCGGAGGAGGAGGACAACACCACCCCCCCACCAAGAACGGACGAGACACCACCCCGACCGCCGGCCGCCCGACACAGCGGCGCAGGAAGAGGGAGACAACACCCCGACCGCCGGCCACCCGACCCACGGGAAGAAGAGAAAGCACCACCCGCCGACGGCCGCACGACGCCGCAGGAGGAAGGGAAGACCCACACCCGACCGAGGAGGGAGGGGAGCGCGCGCCCGACACAGGGGCCGGGAAGGGCGGAGCAGCGCCCCGACCGCCACCCCGCACCCCAGACACCAAGGGGTAAAAGGGGAAAGAAAAGGGGAGAAGCGCCCCGACCGGACAGCCCCGGGGGAAAACTTCCACCCCGGGGGAAGCGTCACCCCGACCTGGGTGAGGCGACGGATATGGGGGCGGTGTGGCAACTCACCCCCCGCCCCCCCCCGGCACCTGAGGAGCCCGAGCCCAGTTGGCTCGGTGCCCCCCTGGAGATACTCCTCCTGCGTGTCCCTGGAAACTCCCAGGAACAGCAACAGGAGGAGGTGCCCGTTATGTGCGAGGTGTGCCGAGTGGGCACACCCCGCACCCTGCACGAGGTTTGCCGAGTGAGCACACCCCGCGCCCCGCGTGTGGCGTGCCCAGGCGGTACGCCACGCCCCGCACCCGGCGTGCCAAGGCGGCACGCCAGGCCCTCGGAGGGAGGGGGGTGATGAGTCACCACGCCCCACCCCTCGCGGGAGGTTATGTGGAAGGGGGGGGTGCGGGCGGACACTGCACTAGCCCCCCCCCCTGGCACGGCCCACGCGACCCGGGCCACGAGATGTGCTCGACCGCCCCGGGCGCGGGCGGGCCCGCGCGACACGCGTGTGTGGGCGTGGCGCCCCCGGCCCCTACGTGTCCCTCACGACACTGGGCCAGATCTTTCCGTCCACCCAATGAGGTGCGAGCGTCACGAGTTGTGATCCTCGTATCCTTAGCCCCCCCTACCTGGGGAGATGCAATCTCACCACCCCCCGGGAGATCTGCAAGTGGCAGATGATTGGACGTCCGCCGGGACGGCTGGACTGTTGAGGAGGGGGAAATGTGACAAACCCCGAATCTGGGTTTGAATATTCGGAGCAAGTGGCTCAGAATTGAGATTGGATTTCACCCGACCCATGAGTGAAATATTCCGATTTCAGCTCGAAATTCCGACTGGGACTTTCGGCACCCCATTTGCAGAGTATTGCAGTGGTTCGTATCTTGGGGATTTTTGCGCGGGAGCCAGACGGATTTCTACGCTTGCTTGCTTTGATTGTGGAGCCTTTTTATTGGGTGGTCTGAGTGTTCATTTTTTGCGTGTTTTGCGAGGGGTGTGCGCGCGCATGCGTGCACACGAGGGGTTATATGCGCGGGACAGCAAGGCGGGGAGGGCCCCCCTTGGCTGCGAAGTAAACTCCGTCTGGCTCCGACACATCTTGTTCGTGCCTTGGCGAGTCGGCCACTCGTCACACGCAAGTCGCGTGTTGGTGTTGCACGGGTTGCTTCCGGTGTTCCAAGTTGGGACCCGAGCGTGCGTGTTCCGCCCCACAAGTTGTGGGTCGGCGTAGCCGTACTGCTACAGGGGGGGGGCCGCGGCCGACGAGGCCGCCGTTGATGGTGCAGGCGGCGGCGGCGGCTGCAGCGGCGGGGGGGAGGGGGGGGGGGCGTGGGGGTGGGGGGAAGTGGCACCAGGGGCACCCCCGTGGGGGGGGCATTCCCGGGGGCGGCGGCGGTGCCCGTCCTCTGGGCCTGCGTCGCGGCCGCCGCGGCGCCGGCGGTGGCGACCGCGGCGGGCGCCGCGTTTTGGGGCCCCGCCTTCCTGCTGGCGCTCGCGGGGCTGGGGGGCGGGGGTGTACCGGGCGGGGCGAGCGCCGCCGCCGCCGCCGCCGCCGCCCCTGCCTGGCCCGGCGCCGAGGCTGACGTGAGGGGGTGGTGGTGCCCCGCCCGCGGGTGTCCGCCGCCGCCCGTGGTGGCCACCGCCGTGTTGCCGACGGGGGTGGGCGTGACCGCTGCCGTGGCGGCGCTGCTGCTGCGGGCGCTGGTGGAGGGGGCAGCGGCGGAGGCGCCGCCGCCGAGGGGGGGGGGGGGGGGGGGAGTGGGGTGGCGGCGTGGCGTCTGCCCGCCCGGGTGGGCGCGTGGGGGAAAGGAGCCCGGTCCGGGCTGCCGTCCCTGCCGACCGCGACGCGGTGCAGGGGGCGATCGCGGCGGCGGTGGCGGCGGCCGTTGCCGCGCTGGGCGTCCCGTGGTGGTGGTGCCCGCCGCGGGCGGCAGTGGCGGCGGCGGCGGCGGGGGCGGCGGCGGCGGCGGCAGGTGGTCGCCGCCCGGCACGGTGGCGGCGGAAGGGGATGCCGCGGCCCCCACCTTCCCCGCCACCGTGGGCACCCGCGGCGGCGCGCTGCCGGTGGCGCTCGTGGGGCGGTTGGGGACCTCCTCCTCGCCGGCGCCGTGGCGGTGGCCCCCGCTATTGCCGGGTGTGGCGGCGGCGGCGGCGACGGCGACAATGGTGACGATGACAACGCCGACCCGGGGCGGTCCGCGGCGGTGGCGTTTGCGGCGGCGGCGGCGGCGGCGGCGCGGGCGCCGGGCCTGGCGCCCGCGGTTGCTCCCGCCATGGTCGCGGTGGCCTCCGTCCTGGGTGCGGGGCGCGACGCCGCCGAGGCGGCGGCCCGCGTCTCCGCCGTGACCCCCGCCCTCCTCGAGTGCCTGGCGGGGGCGGCGGCGGCCGCCGCCTCCTCGGCCCGCAACGGCGGCGGCCTGGACCGAGGCCAGGAGCCGGCGGCGGTGGCGGCGGTGGCGGCGGTGGCGACGGCGGTGGCGCGGCTGGCCGCCGCCTCCCCCGCCGCGGCGGGAGCGCTGCTGGCGGCGGGGGCGCTGCGGCAGCTGGCGGGGGCCACCTGCGCGGGCTGCTCGCCGCCCGCCCGGGGGGGGGGGGGGGGCGGGGGGCGGGGGGGAGTAGGGGAAGCCCCCCATTTTCTCCTACCCCGCCGCCCACACGGCGGGGTGTGGCGCGGTATCGGCCGAGCAGGAGCTGTGGGTGGCGGTACTGGGCGTGGGCGGGTGCCTTATTGCCGCCGCGGGGCGGGTGGGCGGCGCGGGGGGGTGTGGGGGTGGGGGGAGGGGTGCGAGGGGTGGGAGGGGGGGGTAGTGGTGGTGATGGTGGTGGTGGTGGTGGCGGCTGGGGGGGGTGGAAGTGGGCAAAAGTGGGCAACAGTGGGCAAAAGTGGGTGAGAAGCGGCCTACCACCGCATGCACGACCGTGGGGGTCGAACCTCGGACATCGAGCGGGTGGATCTATGGCTGGAATGAAGGATGCGCGCCAATTCGGCCGCCGGATCGTGTGCAGCATCGCTGTAGACGCAAAAGTGGGCAAAAGTGGGCAAAAGTGGGCACAAGTGGGTAGGAAGTGGGTAAGAAGTGGGCAAAAAGTGGGCAAAAAGGGGGCCAAATTAGGACACAAATGGGCAACTGGGGGCAAGAACTTTCCATAACTGCAAAGAAAATTCACGTGAAAGTCGCCAGAAAGTGGTCCAACAGTGGCCACAAAGTGCGCCCCGCCACCCAAACTGTCCCCTGCGCGTTCCGCCCGTCACACTGGCGTGGACGGTATGAGGGCGGAACTTTTGTCGCCGACCGTCACACCTGGCTGTCGGGACCCCCACGTGGCAAAAACCATTCCACAAAATTGACACGTGGAAACCGGCGCTCCACAAAACGCTCGTTGCATCCAACGGACGCGCCAACGAACGGGTCGGCCAACCACCCCATGCACGACGGTGCGGGTGGAAGCTCGGACGTCGAGCGGGCGGATGTATGGCTGGAATAAAGCATGCAAGCCAATTCGGCCGCCGGAGCGCGTGCTGCATTGCTGTACACGCTAAAGTGGGCAAAAGTGGGCAACAGTGGGCAAAAGTGGGTGAGAAGCGGCCGACCACCCCATGCACGACCGTGGGGGTCGAACCTCGGACATCGAGCGGGTGGATCTATGGCTGGAATGAAGGATGCGCGCCAATTCGGCCGCCGGATCGTGTGCAGCATCGCTGTAGACGCAAAAGTGGGCAAAAGTGGGCAAAAGTGGGCACAAGTGGGTAGGAAGTGGGTAAGAAGTGGGCAAAAAGTGGGCAAAAAGGGGGCCAAATTAGGACACAAATGGGCAATTGGGGGCAAGAACTTTCCATAACTGCAAAGAAAATTCACGTGAAAGTCGCCAGAAAGTGGTCCAACAGTGGCCACAAAGTGCGCCCCGCCACCCAAACTGTCCCCTGCGCGTTCCGCCCGTCACACTGGCGTGGACGGTGTGAGGGCGGAACTTTTGTCGCCGACCGTCACACCTGGCTGTCGGGACCCCCACGTGGCAAAAACCATTCCACAAAATTGACACGTGGAAACCGGCGCTCCACAAAACGCTCGTTGCATCCAACGGACGCGCCAACGAACGGGTCGGCCAACCACCCCATGCACGACGGTGCGGGTGGAAGCTCGGACGTCGAGCGGGCGGATGTATGGCTGGAATAAAGCATGCAAGCCAATTCGGCCGCCGGAGCGCGTGCTGCATTGCTGTACACGCGAAAGTGGGCAAAAGTGGGCAACAGTGGGCAAAAGTGGGTGAGAAGCGGCCTACCACCCCATGCACGACCGTGGGGGTCGAACCTCGGACATCGAGCGGGTGGATCTATGGCTGGAATGAAGGATGCGCGCCAATTCGGCCGCCGGATCGTGTGCAGCATCGCTGTAGACGCAAAAGTGGGCAAAAGTGGGCAAAAGTGGGCACAAGTGGGTAGGAAGTGGGTAAGAAGTGGGCAAAAAGTGGGCAAAAAGGGGGCCAAATTAGGACACAAATGGGCAATTGGGGGCAAGAACTTTCCATAACTGCAAAGAAAATTCACGTGAAAGTCGCCAGAAAGTGGTCCAACAGTGGCCACAAAGTGCGCCCCGCCACCCAAACTGTCCCCTGCGCGTTCCGCCCGTCACACTGGCGTGGACGGTGTGAGGGCGGAACTTTTGTCGCCGACCGTCACACCTGGCTGTCGGGACCCCCACGTGGCAAAACCATTCCACAAAATTGACACGTGGAAACCGGCGCTCCACAAAACGCTCGTTGCATCCAACGGACGCGCCAACGAACGGGTCGGCCAACCACCCCATGCACGACGGTGCGGGTGGAAGCTCGGACGTCGAGCGGGCGGATGTATGGCTGGAATAAAGCATGCAAGCCAATTCGGCCGCCGGAGCGCGTGCTGCATTGCTGTACACGCAAAGTGGGCAAAAGTGGGCAACAGTGGGCAAAAGTGGGTGAGAAGCGGCCTACCACCCCATGCACGACCGTGGGGGTCGAACCTCGGACATCGAGCGGGCGGATCTATGGCTGGAATGAAGGATGCGCGCCAATTCGGCCGCCGGATCGCGTGCAGCATCGCTGTAGACGCAAAAGTGGGCAAAAGTGGGCAAAAGTGGGCAAAGTGGGTAGGAAGTGGGTAAGAAGTGGGCAAAAAGTGGGCAAAAAGGGGGCCAAATTAGGACGCCAATGGGCAATTGGGGGCAAGAAGTTTCTAAAACTGCAAAGAAAATTGACGTGAAAGTCGCCAGAAAGTGGTCCAACAGTGGCCACAAAGTGCGCCCCGCCACCCAAACTGTCCACTGCGCGTTCCGCCCGTCACACTGGCGTGGACGATGTGAGGGCGGAACTTTTGTCGCCGACCGTCACACCTGGCTGTCGGGACCCCCACGTGGCGAAAAGCATTCCACAAAATTGACACGTGGAAACCGGCGCTCCACAAAACGCTCGTTGCATCCAACGGACGCGCCAACAAACGGGTCGGCCAACCACCCCATGCACGACGGTGCGGGTGGAACTCGGACGTCGAGCGGGCGGATGTATGGCTGGAATAAAGGATGCGAGCGAATTCGGCCGCCGGAGCGCGTGCTGCATTGCTGTACACGCAAAAGTGGGCAAAAGTGGGCAACAGTGGGCAAAAGTGGGTGAGAAGCGGCCTACCACCCCATGCACGACCGTGGGGGTCAAACCTCGGACATGGAGCGGGCGGATCTATGGCTGGAATGAAGGATGCGAGCAAATTCGGCCGCCGGAGCGCGTGCAGCATCGCTGTAGACGCAAAAGTGGGCAAAAGTGGGCAAAAGTGGGCAAAAGTGGGTAGGAAGTGGGTAAGAAGTGGGCAAAAGTGGGCAAAAAGGGGGCCAAATTAGGACGCCAATGGGCAATTGGGGGCAAGAAGTTTCTAAAACTGCAAAGAAAATTGAGGTGAAAGTCGCCAGAAAGTGGTCCAACAGTGGCCACAAAGTGCGCCCCGCCACCCAAACTGTCCACTGCGCGTTCCGCCCGTCACACTGGCGTGGACGATGTGAGGGCGGAACTTTTGTCGCCGACCGTCACACCTGGCTGTCGGGACCCCCACGTGGCGAAAAGCATTCCACAAAATTGACACGTGGAAACCGGCGCTCCACAAAACACTCGTTGCATCCAACGGACGCGCCAACAACGGGTCGGCCAACCACCCCATGCACGACGGTGCGGGTGGAACCTCGGACGTCGAGCGGGCGGATGTATGGCTGGAATAAAGGATGCGAGCGAATTCGGCCGCCGGAGCGCGTGCTGCATTGCTGTACACGCAAAAGTGGGCAAAAGTGGGCAACAGTGGGCAAAAGTGGGTGAGAAGCGGCCTACCACCCCATGCACGACCGTGGGGGTCGAACCTCGGACATGGAGCGGGCGGATCTATGGCTGGAATGAAGGATGCGCGCCAATTCGGCCGCCGGAGCGCGTGCAGCATCGCTGTAGACGCAAAAGTGGGCAAAAGTGGGCAAAAGTGGGCAAAAGTGGGTAGGAAGTGGGTAAGAAGTGGGCAAAAAGTGGGCAAAAAGGGGGCCAAATTAGGACGCCAATGGGCAATTGGGGGCAAGAAGTTTCTAAAACTGCAAAGAAAATTGAGGTGAAAGTCGCCAGAAAGTGGTCCAACAGTGGCCACAAAGTGCGCCCCGCCACCCAAACTGTCCACTGCGCGTTCCGCCCGTCACACTGGCGTGGACGATGTGAGGGCGGAACTTTTGTCGCCGACCGTCACACCTGGCTGTCGGGACCCCCACGTGGCGAAAAGCATTCCACAAAATTGACACGTGGAAACCGGCGCTCCACAAAACACTCGTTGCATCCAACGGACGCGCCAACAAACGGGTCGGCCAACCACCCCATGCACGACGGTGCGGGTGGAACCTCGGACGTCGAGCGGGCGGATGTATGGCTGGAATAAAGGATGCGAGCGAATTCGGCCGCCGGAGCGCGTGCTGCATTGCTGTACACGCAAAAGTGGGCAAAAGTGGGCAACAGTGGGCAAAAGTGGGTAAGAAGCGGCCTACCACCCCATGCACGACCGTGGGGGTCAAACCTCGGACATGGAGCGGGCGGATCTATGGCTGGAATGAAGGATGCGCGCCAATTCGGCCGCCGGAGCGCGTGCAGCATCGCTGTAGACGCAAAAGTGGGCAAAAGTGGGCAAAAGTGGGCAAAAGTGGGTAGGAAGTGGGTAAGAAGTGGGCAAAAAGTGGGCAAAAAGGGGGCCAAATTAGGACGCCAATGGGCAATTGGGGGCCAGAAGTTTCTAAAACTGCAAAGAAAATTGAGGTGAAAGTCGCCAGAAAGTGGTCCAACAGTGGCCACAAAGTGCGCCCCGCCACCCAAACTGTCCACTGCGCGTTCCGCCCGTCACACTGGCGTGGACGATGTGAGGGCGGAACTTTTGTCGCCGACCGTCACACCTGGCTGTCGGGACCCCCACGTGGCGAAAAGCATTCCACAAAATTGACACGTGGAAACCGGCGCTCCACAAAACACTCGTTGCATCCAACGGACGCGCCAACAAACGGGTCGGCCAACCACCCCATGCACGACGGTGCGGGTGGAACCTCGGACGTCGAGCGGGCGGATGTATGGCTGGAATAAAGGATGCGAGCGAATTCGGCCGCCGGAGCGCGTGCTGCATTGCTGTACACGCAAAAGTGGGCAAAAGTGGGCAACAGTGGGCAAAAGTGGGTGAGAAGCGGCCTACCACCCCATGCACGACCGTGGGGGTCGAACCTCGGACATGGAGCGGGCGGATCTATGGCTGGAATGAAGGATGCGCGCCAATTCGGCCGCCGGAGCGCGTGCAGCATCGCTGTAGACGCAAAAGTGGGCAAAAGTGGGCAAAAGTGGGCAAAAGTGGGTAGGAAGTGGGTAAGAAGTGGGCAAAAAGTGGGCAAAAAGGGGGCCAAATTAGGACGCCAATGGGCAATTGGGGGCAAGAAGTTTCTAAAACTGCAAAGAAAATTGACGTGAAAGTCGCCAGAAAGTGGTCCAACAGTGGCCACAAAGTGCGCCCCGCCACCCAAACTGTCCACTGCGCGTTCCGCCCGTCACACTGGCGTGGACGATGTGAGGGCGGAACTTTTGTCGCCGACCGTCACACCTGGCTGTCGGGACCCCCACGTGGCGAAAAGCATTCCACAAAATTGACACGTGGAAACCGGCGCTCCACAAAACACTCGTTGCATCCAACGGACGCGCCAACAAACGGGTCGGCCAACCACCCCATGCACGACGGTGCGGGTGGAACCTCGGACGTCGAGCGGGCGGATGTATGGCTGGAATAAAGGATGCGAGCGAATTCGGCCGCCGGAGCGCGTGCTGCATTGCTGTACACGCAAAAGTGGGCAAAAGTGGGCAACAGTGGGCAAAAGTGGGTAAGAAGCGGCCTACCACCCCATGCACGACCGTGGGGGTCAAACCTCGGACATGGAGCGGGCGGATCTATGGCTGGAATGAAGGATGCGCGCCAATTCGGCCGCCGGAGCGCGTGCAGCATCGCTGTAGACGCAAAAGTGGGCAAAAGTGGGCAAAAGTGGGCAAAAGTGGGTAGGAAGTGGGTAAGAAGTGGGCAAAAAGTGGGCAAAAAGGGGGCCAAATTAGGACGCCAATGGGCAATTGGGGGCCAGAAGTTTCTAAAACTGCAAAGAAAATTGAGGTGAAAGTCGCCAGAAAGTGGTCCAACAGTGGCCACAAAGTGCGCCCCGCCACCCAAACTGTCCACTGCGCGTTCCGCCCGTCACACTGGCGTGGACGATGTGAGGGCGGAACTTTTGTCGCCGACCGTCACACCTGGCTGTCGGGACCCCCACGTGGCGAAAAGCATTCCACAAAATTGACACGTGGAAACCGGCGCTCCACAAAACACTCGTTGCATCCAACGGACGCGCCAACAAACGGGTCGGCCAACCACCCCATGCACGACGGTGCGGGTGGAACCTCGGACGTCGAGCGGGCGGATGTATGGCTGGAATAAAGGATGCGAGCGAATTCGGCCGCCGGAGCGCGTGCTGCATTGCTGTACACGCAAAAGTGGGCAAAAGTGGGCAACAGTGGGCAAAAGTGGGTGAGAAGCGGCCTACCACCCCATGCACGACCGTGGGGGTCGAACCTCGGACATGGAGCGGGCGGATCTATGGCTGGAATGAAGGATGCGCGCCAATTCGGCCGCCGGAGCGCGTGCAGCATCGCTGTAGACGCAAAAGTGGGCAAAAGTGGGCAAAAGTGGGCAAAAGTGGGTAGGAAGTGGGTAAGAAGTGGGCAAAAAGTGGGCAAAAAGGGGGCCAAATTAGGACGCCAATGGGCAATTGGGGGCAAGAAGTTTCTAAAACTGCAAAGAAAATTGAGGTGAAAGTCGCCAGAAAGTGGTCCAACAGTGGCCACAAAGTGCGCCCCGCCACCCAAACTGTCCACTGCGCGTTCCGCCCGTCACACTGGCGTGGACGATGTGAGGGCGGAACTTTTGTCGCCGACCGTCACACCTGGCTGTCGGGACCCCCACGTGGCGAAAAGCATTCCACAAAATTGACACGTGGAAACCGGCGCTCCACAAAACACTCGTTGCATCCAACGGACGCGCCAACAAACGGGTCGGCCAACCACCCCATGCACGACGGTGCGGGTGGAACCTCGGACGTCGAGCGGGCGGATGTATGGCTGGAATAAAGGATGCGAGCGAATTCGGCCGCCGGAGCGCGTGCTGCATTGCTGTACACGCAAAAGTGGGCAAAAGTGGGCAACAGTGGGCAAAAGTGGGTAAGAAGCGGCCTACCACCCCATGCACGACCGTGGGGGTCAAACCTCGGACATGGAGCGGGCGGATCTATGGCTGGAATGAAGGATGCGCGCCAATTCGGCCGCCGGAGCGCGTGCAGCATCGCTGTAGACGCAAAAGTGGGCAAAAGTGGGCAAAAGTGGGCAAAAGTGGGTAGGAAGTGGGTAAGAAGTGGGCAAAAAGTGGGCAAAAAGGGGGCCAAATTAGGACGCCAATGGGCAATTGGGGGCAAGAAGTTTCTAAAACTGCAAAGAAAATTGAGGTGAAAGTCGCCAGAAAGTGGTCCAACAGTGGCCACAAAGTGCGCCCCGCCACCCAAACTGTCCACTGCGCGTTCCGCCCGTCACACTGGCGTGGACGATGTGAGGGCGGAACTTTTGTCGCCGACCGTCACACCTGGCTGTCGGGACCCCCACGTGGCGAAAAGCATTCCACAAAATTGACACGTGGAAACCGGCGCTCCACAAAACACTCGTTGCATCCAACGGACGCGCCAACAAACGGGTCGGCCAACCACCCCATGCACAACGGTGCGGGTGGAACCTCGGACGTCGAGCGGGCGGATGTATGGCTGGAATAAAGGATGCGAGCGAATTCGGCCGCCGGAGCGCGTGCTGCATTGCTGTACACGCAAAAGTGGGCAAAAGTGGGCAACAGTGGGCAAAAGTGGGTGAGAAGCGGCCTACCACCCCATGCACGACCGTGGGGGTCAAACCTCGGACATGGAGCGGGCGGATCTATGGCTGGAATGAAGGATGCGCGCCAATTCGGCCGCCGGAGCGCGTGCAGCATCGCTGTAGACGCAAAAGTGGGCAAAAGTGGGCAAAAGTGGGCAAAAGTGGGTAGGAAGTGGGTAAGAAGTGGGCAAAAAGTGGGCAAAAAGGGGGCCAAATTAGGACGCCAATGGGCAATTGGGGGCAAGAAGTTTCTAAAACTGCAAAGAAAATTGAGGTGAAAGTCGCCAGAAAGTGGTCCAACAGTGGCCACAAAGTGCGCCCCGCCACCCAAACTGTCCACTGCGCGTTCCGCCCGTCACACTGGCGTGGACGATGTGAGGGCGGAACTTTTGTCGCCGACCGTCACACCTGGCTGTCGGGACCCCCACGTGGCAAAAAGCATTCCACAAAATTGACACGTGGAAACCGGCGCTCCACAAAACACTCGTTGCATCCAACGGACGCGCCAACAAACGGGTCGGCCAACCACCCCATGCACGACGGTGCGGGTGGAACCTCGGACGTCGAGCGGGCGGATGTATGGCTGGAATAAAGGATGCGAGCGAATTCGGCCGCCGGAGCGCGTGCTGCATTGCTGTACACGCAAAAGTGGGCAAAAGTGGGCAACAGTGGGCAAAAGTGGGTAAGAAGCGGCCTACCACCCCATGCACGACCGTGGGGGTCAAACCTCGGACATGGAGCGGGCGGATCTATGGCTGGAATGAAGGATGCGCGCCAATTCGGCCGCCGGAGCGCGTGCAGCATCGCTGTAGACGCAAAAGTGGGCAAAAGTGGGCAAAAGTGGGCAAAAGTGGGTAGGAAGTGGGTAAGAAGTGGGCAAAAAGTGGGCAAAAAGGGGGCCAAATTAGGACGCCAATGGGCAATTGGGGGCCAGAAGTTTCTAAAACTGCAAAGAAAATTGAGGTGAAAGTCGCCAGAAAGTGGTCCAACAGTGGCCACAAAGTGCGCCCCGCCACCCAAACTGTCCACTGCGCGTTCCGCCCGTCACACTGGCGTGGACGATGTGAGGGCGGAACTTTTGTCGCCGACCGTCACACCTGGCTGTCGGGACCCCCACGTGGCGAAAAGCATTCCACAAAATTGACACGTGGAAACCGGCGCTCCACAAAACACTCGTTGCATCCAACGGACGCGCCAACAAACGGGTCGGCCAACCACCCCATGCACGACGGTGCGGGTGGAACCTCGGACGTCGAGCGGGCGGATGTATGGCTGGAATAAAGGATGCGAGCGAATTCGGCCGCCGGAGCGCGTGCTGCATTGCTGTACACGCAAAAGTGGGCAAAAGTGGGCAACAGTGGGCAAAAGTGGGTGAGAAGCGGCCTACCACCCCATGCACGACCGTGGGGGTCGAACCTCGGACATGGAGCGGGCGGATCTATGGCTGGAATGAAGGATGCGCGCCAATTCGGCCGCCGGAGCGCGTGCAGCATCGCTGTAGACGCAAAAGTGGGCAAAAGTGGGCAAAAGTGGGCAAAAGTGGGTAGGAAGTGGGTAAGAAGTGGGCAAAAAGTGGGCAAAAAGGGGGCCAAATTAGGACGCCAATGGGCAATTGGGGGCAAGAAGTTTCTAAAACTGCAAAGAAAATTGAGGTGAAAGTCGCCAGAAAGTGGTCCAACAGTGGCCACAAAGTGCGCCCCGCCACCCAAACTGTCCACTGCGCGTTCCGCCCGTCACACTGGCGTGGACGATGTGAGGGCGGAACTTTTGTCGCCGACCGTCACACCTGGCTGTCGGGACCCCCACGTGGCGAAAAGCATTCCACAAAATTGACACGTGGAAACCGGCGCTCCACAAAACACTCGTTGCATCCAACGGACGCGCCAACAAACGGGTCGGCCAACCACCCCATGCACGACGGTGCGGGTGGAACCTCGGACGTCGAGCGGGCGGATGTATGGCTGGAATAAAGGATGCGAGCGAATTCGGCCGCCGGAGCGCGTGCTGCATTGCTGTACACGCAAAAGTGGGCAAAAGTGGGCAACAGTGGGCAAAAGTGGGTAAGAAGCGGCCTACCACCCCATGCACGACCGTGGGGGTCAAACCTCGGACATGGAGCGGGCGGATCTATGGCTGGAATGAAGGATGCGCGCCAATTCGGCCGCCGGAGCGCGTGCAGCATCGCTGTAGACGCAAAAGTGGGCAAAAGTGGGCAAAAGTGGGCAAAAGTGGGTAGGAAGTGGGTAAGAAGTGGGCAAAAAGTGGGCAAAAAGGGGGCCAAATTAGGACGCCAATGGGCAATTGGGGGCAAGAAGTTTCTAAAACTGCAAAGAAAATTGAGGTGAAAGTCGCCAGAAAGTGGTCCAACAGTGGCCACAAAGTGCGCCCCGCCACCCAAACTGTCCACTGCGCGTTCCGCCCGTCACACTGGCGTGGACGATGTGAGGGCGGAACTTTTGTCGCCGACCGTCACACCTGGCTGTCGGGACCCCCACGTGGCGAAAAGCATTCCACAAAATTGACACGTGGAAACCGGCGCTCCACAAAACACTCGTTGCATCCAACGGACGCGCCAACAAACGGGTCGGCCAACCACCCCATGCACAACGGTGCGGGTGGAACCTCGGACGTCGAGCGGGCGGATGTATGGCTGGAATAAAGGATGCGAGCGAATTCGGCCGCCGGAGCGCTTGCTGCATTGCTGTACACGCAAAAGTGGGCAAAAGTGGGCAACAGTGGGCAAAAGTGGGTGAGAAGCGGCCTACCACCCCATGCACGACCGTGGGGGTCAAACCTCGGACATGGAGCGGGCGGATCTATGGCTGGAATGAAGGATGCGCGCCAATTCGGCCGCCGGAGCGCGTGCAGCATCGCTGTAGACGCAAAAGTGGGCAAAAGTGGGCAAAAGTGGGCAAAAGTGGGTAGGAAGTGGGTAAGAAGTGGGCAAAAAGTGGGCAAAAAGGGGGCCAAATTAGGACGCCAATGGGCAATTGGGGGCAAGAAGTTTCTAAAACTGCAAAGAAAATTGACGTGAAAGTCGCCAGAAAGTGGTCCAACAGTGGCCACAAAGTGCGCCCCGCCACCCAAACTGTCCACTGCGCGTTCCGCTCGTCACACTGGCGTGGATGTCGTCGTCGAGGCGCTTCAAAGCCGTCAGCCGGCTGATCTCGCCCTTCATTTCAGCGATGTCTTTCCTGCACTCGGCGATGGACTCCTTCAGCAAGGACTGCAGCGCGGGGTCGGTGGCCTCGGTCAGCCGAATGACAGTCGTGAGGAAGTCCGAACGCCGCTGCCAGCGCTTCTTCTTGAGCTGCGGGATGGTCTCGGGGGCGTGTGCAGCGCACACAACCGCCCCGGCACCATCGCGAGAGACTACGGGCACAGGGCCCAGCTGGTCACCGCGAAAGGAAGACAGCCGCTGGTAGCCACGCAGGGCCCAACCAGACGCCGCCGCCACCGCCGCCGCCGCACCGCCCGGTGGTTGCGGTGACTGGCCGCCAGCTGGGCGGCCGCGGGCGAAGGCGGGGGCACCTTACCAGCAGGGCCCACGCAGGGGGACGGCGGGGGCGGTCGCAAACGCGGGATGGCCCATGGCCATGCCCTGCGCACGGCGCCACACGGGGCGGGGGGGGGGGGGGGGGGGCGGGCGGGCGGACGGGCGGGCGCCGCCACCACCAACTTCGGCGGAAGGAGGGGGGGGCGGGGGTCGCACCGGGCGGCAGAGCGGCCAATATCTCCCAGCCGCGCACGGAAAAAAAAGGGGAGAAAGAGATGACACCCAACCTCCGCGTCGTTGCGCGCAAGCAGCATGCACGTGTGCCGCCAGAGTTCAGCTCGGCGCACGGCGCAGTCGCGGGGGTCAGACTCAGCTGCGGCACGCACTCGCCGTGGCTCCCAAACCCCCATGAGTCGACCAGCGCGTCCTCCGAGCGGAGGCCGCAGCCATCGTCAGAAGTTGACGAAAGCCTAACGAAGCCTGTTTTCGTCAGGGCTGCGCTGGGCGAGGGAAGAGGAAAAACTTGATTGAATTTCTCCGTCGCATGGTGGGTGTCCAATTGGTCTGCCTCTGTGATGGGAGAGCGATTGGATCGAGCGAGTACACGTTTGGATTTGCGTCACGACCCGCGCACGAGCGTCGCCGATTGCTTGAAAGACGACGGCGGCGCCGCGTGCCACGTGACGCATGTATGCGCGGCACGGGCGATCCCACTGGTGTTGCCGCCGTCGCCGTCGTCGACGGGCTGCCGCTCGCCGCACCGCCGCCCGTCTTCCACCTCCCGGGATGTAGGCGTGGTGCCGGAACCCCGTCCATCTGGCGGCAAGCGTGGATGCCCCCCCGCGGCTCGCAGCGCGCTCCACCACCGCCTTGTCTCTCGAGCCATACACCAACCCCCTGTGTCGTTATTGTGCGGGTCACCGCGCCATGTCGCAGCCCGTCATCCCCGTGGCGCCCCGCGCGCGGGTGCGCGCCCCCTCCCTGGACGGGGGCGGCCTTGCCCGCGGCGGCCGCAGCAACAGCAGTGGCGTGTGGTCAACGTACCGGCGCGTCGAGTCGAGCCGCCACGGCGGCGCCGTGTCGCGGATTGAGTTTTCACCCGCCGCGCCGCACGAGGCGGCCGTGACGGCCGGCTCGGCGGTGGCGCTGCTGCACGCCCGCAGCAGCACGGTGCGGCGACGGTTGTCGCGGTTCAAGGACATTGCGCGGGGCGGGTCGTACAAAGGGGATGGGCGGCTGCTGGTGGCGGGCGGGGACAATGGGGTGGTGCAGGTGTTTGACCTGGCCAGCCGGGCCATCTTGCGGACCTTTACGGGGCACAAAGGGTATGTTGGTTGCTGTCTGTTGCTCTGGCGTGTGCGCATCTTGTGGTGCTTGAGAGGAGGAATGATGAGCGTATGTTATAGTTCACTCTGACGGGACTACTAGCCCATGAAGAGAAAACCGATATCAATTGTGTTAATAGTCTTTCGTCTCTGCCTGACCCCTCTACGCCCGACGCCGTGCCGCTGTCGCCTTCATTGGATCTGTTTTGCTGACGCCGTTGCCCTTGCTCGTGTTTATCTTGTTGCTACCGTTTGTTGGCGGTGCTCGGTTCCCCACCTGCGGCCTTTCATCGTTGATAGTGCTGTGCACTCGACCCGGTTCTCCACAGACGGTCTACGCGTCCTGTCTGGTGGCGACGACGGGACAGTCAAGGTGTGGGATGTGCCAACGTCGCGGCTCCTCACCACCCTTTCGGACGCCGCCGACTATGTTCGCTGCCAGTCCCCTTCCCCGTCATCCCCCCACCTGTGGGCAGCGGGCTCGTACGACCACCACCTGCGCGTCTATGACCTCCGCACCCGTGGGGCGCCTATCTTTGACATTGACCACGGTGCGCAGGTGGACGATGTGCACCTGCTACCGGGCGGCGGGCTTGCCATGTCTGTCGGCGGCCCCGAGGCACGGGTGTGGAACCTCCTCGGCGGTGGGGCAGTAGCTGCCACCTTAGGCTCCCACGCCAAGGCGGTCACTTGCGCGGCCGTGCGACCTGATGGGCGGGTCTTTACGGGCGGCCTCGACGCAGCGGTCAAGGTGCACAATGTGGCCACGTGGGAGGTGATGCATACCTACTTCTACTCAGCCCAGGTGCTGTCGGTGGCGGCATCGGCCGATGGCAGCCGCGTGGGAGTGGGCCTTGTCGACGGCACCGCCGTGGTGCGGCACAAGGACCGCGCTGCGGCCGCCACAGCTGCCAAGGCGGCTCGCACGGCGGCTGGCGGCGCTCGGGCCGGGCGGCGGCAACAAAAGTCTTCCTCGGGGGTGGAGGGCATGGAACCCGACTCTGACGACGCGTCGGGGGAGGAGGAGGACACAGCGCCACTGGGTGACCTGACCGGCCTGCCCAACTTTTTGGGGCTGGAAAAGTCGCCGTTTCAGCAGACCGCCTTTGCAGGCTGGGGCCGCGCCGGCGCGGCCGCCCCCTCGGCCCGCGCGCGGGCGGTGGCCGCCCGTGGCGGCCGCCACGTGTACGCCAAGGGCAGCACCGCGGCGGCGGTCGACGCGGACGCGCGCATTGCGGGTGGCGTTGGCGGGCGCGTGTCCTTACGGCTCGAGCCATGGGACCACGCGCTGCGGCGGTTTGACTGGCGGCTGGCGCTGGACGCTGTGCTCGACGGCGGCCCCGAGTCGGCGGCGGTGGGCGTCCTCGAGCAGCTGAGCGTCCTTGGCAAGCTGGTAGACGCCCTCACGGACCGGTCCGAGGCGGAGCTGGCGCCGCTCGTGGCCCTCCTCTGCCGCCTGCTGTCGGTGCCCGAGTTTGGCGCGCTGATGGTGGAGGTGGCGCACGTGGTGCTGGATCTGTATGGCGAGAAGCTGGGCGCGAACGCGCTTGACGCGCTGCTGAAGGCCGTACGCCGGGAGGTGCGTGTCTTGGGGCAGGTGGAGCAGTGCCTAGGCATGTGCCAGCTGGTCTTGGGCCGTTCGTAGCGCAGTATCAACAGGTGTTTGCCAGTCACCATGGCGTGTCGCGATTCTTCTCCACTTGCAAGTTGGACGCGTCTTGCACTAGTGCGCGCCCTGCGCCACCTATGCTAGGTGACCCCAATCCAGGTGGGGACGCGACAATTGGCCAGGCCGGTGTTTTCGTCGCTCATCTCCCCGTTGTCACCGGCGCGGCATGCCTGCCGAGACCCCGTGGCCTCCCTCGTCCACCGCTTCCATCGCACTGTCGTACAGCGCGACCGTGCCTGGGCTGGCGCCGCCCTCGTCGAGGATGGTCACTCGTAGCGTCACCAGCCCCTCGGCGTCGCCGTCGGCAGACACCCACGGCGGCACGTGGTAGTAGCGCTGGGTGGGCGGTGGCACGGGGGCGCCGCCGTCGCCATCGCCGCTGCCATCGCCGCCGCCGCCGCCACAGTGGCCGCCCGCCCCCCCCTCGGCGCCAGCGGTCACGGCCTCTGTGGCGAGCCCCACCCCCATCGGGGACCCGTCGAGAAAGCCGTTGAGCCCACGCCCCCCCCCACCGTCCAGTAGCGCGCCAGGTGGTGGCCATTCACGTAGAGGGCGCCGCGGGTGAGGCCGCCCAGGTCCAGGAACCACCCGTCCGACACGGCGGGCGCCGTCACCGTCGCCGTGTGCCACGTGGGCAGGTGACCGGCGGGGGAAGGGGGCGCCGCCGCTGCTGCCGCTGCGGGCGGTGCCGCCGGCCGCGGCGCGGGAGGCAACGGCGGCGATGGCGGCGTGTCGAGGGCCTGGCCAAGGAAGCGCCGCCGGTGGGGTTCGGCGTCCCCGACGCACGCCACCTCCCCAGACAGGAACGGCACCGCCGTCCACCCCGCCGCGCCGGCCGGGCCGCTCGCCTCGGCCGCGCACGCCGCGGCCCGCGGCGCGCCGCCGTTGCCGCCCGTCGCCGCCGCACCCGCCGGCGCGAGTGTCAGCGTCGCGGCGGACAAAACGCCCTTGCGCTCGTCGAGCATGTTGGCGGCGCCCCCCAGCTGCCAGTCCCCCTTGACCAGCCCTGTCGAGACGGCCAGCAGGGCCACCTCCACGGCCGTCGCCCCCGAGGACGACGCGGCGACGGCGGCCCACGGAAAGGAGATGGTGTGGGCCCAGCCCGGCCACCCGCGGCCGTCGGCGTAGGCGTTCCACTTGTTGGGGAAGCGGTCCTCCCACAGGGGCTCTCCCGCCGCGGGGGAGCTCCCCACGTACGCCCCGTCCACGTAGGCGTGCACAATGTCCGCGGCCACCACGGACAGCGTGGCGGTGGCCGTCGCCCGCGGTGCGTCGTCGTCGTCGTCGGCAATGGCGGCGGCCAGGCCGGGGACCGGCACCGACCGCACGTACCAGCAGTAGTCGGAGGTGTCGCCCGTCAGGCTCACCAGGTCCACCACCCCGCCCGCGGCGGTGGCGTCGCCACCATCGGCGGCGGTCGGGTCCCGCCCGGCGGGGGGGGCGCCCAGCACCACCGCCCGGTCGGGCAGGGCGCCCAGCCGCGGCACCTCCTCCACCGCCGCCACCCGCCAAGACCACCCGCCGGGGGGCAGCACCAGCCGGCGTACCCGCCGCACCGACGGGCGCTGCGCCGCCGCCACCGCCACAGCCCCGCCCGAGCCCCCGTCGCCGCCGCCGCCGCCGACGCTGCCGCCGCCGACGTTGCCATCAACCGGCCGGGCCCCCCCACCAAGTACGGCCGTGTCAAACAGCACCCGCCCGCGGCGGGTGTCGACCAGAACCACCGACCGCGGCGCGATGCGGCCGAGGCAGGCACCCCCCAGCGCGGCCGCCGCCGGCGCCGCCGCCGGCGCGTCCCCGTCATTGCACACAAACGCGACGGCCGCGGCGGCGGCGACCCACCGGTAGACGACCACGCCGCCGTCCGCGCCGGCGGGCGCGGCGTCCGCCACCGCCACCGCGTCCGAGCCGAGGAAGAGCGGCGCCGCCCAGTGGTCTACGAGCGCCGCGTGCAGCGCGGCGAGGTGGCGGAACTTATCCCCGCGGCCGCCCGCCTCGTCCAGCGGGGCGTCGTAATCGTACGACGCGGTCGCGAGGTACATCCCAGAGCGCCCCCAGTTGCTCCCGCCGTGCATCATGTAGTAGTTGACACCGGCGCCGCCGGCCGCCACAAACCGGGCGGTGCCGTACGCGAGGTCTACAGCCGGCCGGCCAACGCCGGCTGCCGCGCCATACACGCCGTACCAGCCCGTCCAGTGCTCGGTCCACAGTGCGGGCGACGCCGGGTGCTCCCGCCGGTGCGCGTCGAGGTGCTCGTGGCCGTAAAACGCGTTAATGGTGGAGAGGACCGGCGCGGCGCCGTCGCTGCCGTCGTCCGCGGGGGCGCCCAGGCACATGAGGAGCGGCACGCCGACGTCAAGCTCCCCGCCGAGGCGGCCGACCCAGTCCAGGTACCTCCCCCCGCCCGGCCCGTACGCTTCGGCGACCATCTCGTACTCATTCTCGAGCTGCACCGCTACGACGGGCCCGCCATCTGCGGCCGACAGGCGGCGGGAGCGGAGCTCCCGGGCAACCACCCGGCACCAGTCGCCCATCGCGTCACAAAACGGGCCGTTATCGGTGCGAAAGCGGATGCCCGGGACGGACCGGAGCCACGCGGGAGGCCCCCAAAGTGCGCCTCCGCGCACACGTACGGCCCGAGGCGGAGGAGGACGACCAGGCCCGCCGCGCCCGCGGCGGTGATAAACCCCCAAAGGTCCCGCCGGCCGCTCCAGTCATAGTCGGCCGCGGGGGTGCGCTGGTGCTCCCCCAAAAGACGTACGTCTCGACGGCGTTGAGGCCCGCCGAGCGGAGGGACGCAAAGAGGCCCGCCCACCGCGACGGATGCGTGCGGGGGTAGTGGATAGAGCCAGAGAGGAGGAACTGAGGGG
Source organism: Pyropia haitanensis (assembly GCA_008729055.1). Lineage (NCBI taxonomy): Eukaryota > Rhodophyta > Bangiophyceae > Bangiales > Bangiaceae > Pyropia > Pyropia haitanensis. Next base: position 45,515 of record SDUX01000142.1, read on the forward strand.
CACCGTCAAAGCGGACGCACCGCGCGTCGTAGGTGACCTTCATGGCGGGCGACGCTGCTGGAGCGTCGCGGGGGGGTGTCTGGGGCGGCGAGTCACATAGGCCAGCCAGTCTCCGACACGCCACTCGCCTTGTGAACGAGGCCTCAGAGCCGCGTCTCGGTTAACCTACGTGCGCGACGCGGGCGTCAGCGTGGCGGCTTCGGAGGGGAGCGCAGCAGCGGCAGGCAGACACACCGCCCGCAATGATCAAGCGTCAGAGCCGATGGGGATCGCGTCGGCTGCACCCATCCAAGCGGACACTGGAAAGGAGATGCGGATCAATTGGGGGGGGCGCATTGGAACTGCACTTGTACTATGTATGCGTGTGCTACGCGGGATTTGACCAAATACACAGTCGTTCGTCGGCCGTCGCGTCAAGTGGGTGCCTGGATGGCTCCACGCCACGCAATGGGTCCCGACCGCAACAATACTGGCGCGGCCGCGCAAGAGAGATACGCGCCCGTGCCGAGATCTCGTCGCCCCTCACCCCACACCTGTCGATCGTCCGCCACCACAGCAGTTCCCCAGCTCCGCGGGGGCGCGGGGGGGCGGGTGGGGGTCTGGCACCCCCCCAAATGGGCCGGCCCCCCGCCCCGGCCGAAAAGAGCTCCCGAGACGCGCACGCCATAACCCGCCGCCGCGGCCGCCTATTCCCAACCCCCCTCTGCACTCCGCAACTGCCGGTCGTCGATCCGTCCGTGTGCTCGTCTCGCCTCCACACCGCCGTGTTTCCCACCGTTCGGCTCGCCCTCCTCCCCCCCTCCCTCCCCCCTCGTTTCTATCCAGTCCCCCCCCCCCGCCCCTCCCGGACTGTCGTTGACTGCTCCCGTCATCATGGTCGCCTTTGTGCCTGCCGGTGCGGTCCTGTCGTCGCGCCACGCCGCCGCCACGGCGGCGGTGAGCGCGCGGCGGAGCACGACGTTTGGGTCGGCCGTCGCGACGCCCGTCGCCGCGCCCGCCCGCCTCCCCGTCTTCTCCCCCATGCGGATGGAGACGGACGCGTGGGTGCAGCTGCTCCCCACTTCTGATATTGAGCCTGGGGAGCTCAAGCCCGTCTACACGACGGGCCAGAACATCCTCGTCTCGTGCGACTACGACGGCCAGGTGTACGCGTCGTCCAACATCTGCCCGCATCTGGGCACCCCACTGACGGACGGCGAGGTTGGTGACGGCGTGTTGACGTGCGCGCAGCACAAGAGCAGCTGGGACCTTAAGACGGGGGAACTTTCGGGCGCATGGTGCCCCTTCCCGCCCGTCCTCGGGCCTCTGCTCGGCAAGCTGCAGCCGCCCTCCAACCTTGCCGTCTTCCCGGTGCGCGAGAATGCTGGCTACATTGAGGCCCTCCTCGACGTGGACGCGGTCAAGGCGTTTGAGTCCAACTACTGGGCGGGGCTGCTCGACTCCAAGGGCAAGGCGACGGGCGAGTACTACTGAACAGCGGCCCCGCTCGTTCCTTGCCACCCGTTGAGGGCGGCACGGGGGTGATTGCCGCAGTGTGAGTGTCGGTGGAACTAGCAGGATGGAGGGAGTGACGGGGTGTGATGGGTTGGGGGCGGCTTGCCCCACCGTCCTCCCCAACTATTTCTTTCGTTGCCACGGATGAGAGCGCGGGTGCCGTGCTAGTGGGGTGGGGTGCCAGCTCGCTCGCCTCTGCAGTGGGTCTGGACCCGTGTGCGCAAGGTGCCGACGTGGCTGTGGCGGCGCTGGAGGCGGGTGGGCACGGCAGCGTCGCGGGCGCCGGCGTGAGGTTGTGGTTCTTCTTGGATACGGCGCGGCACAGTTTTGCGGCCCCTCTTTTTTTTTTTTCCACCTCTGCTGCAAGCTCAGCCACCTGGTGTTCCTCCGCCCCCACCAGCCCCCTTCCACTCTTTCTCACGCCCACGCGGGACGCCTCGGCAGCGCGTCACTGATCGTCTCCCGCCCGCCTCCCCGTCGCAGTAGGCAAAGGACAACGAAAGCGGCGGTAGGTTGGCGCCTTGGCGGGCAACCCCGCGCGGCGGGGTTGGGCGTGCGTCAACCATCAAACGGGGCCAGCCTGTTGCCCGCCGGCGAGGGGCGCCGTCGTTCCCATCTCGTCCGCTTCGCCCCCCTGCCTCCCCCCACCCGTACCAGTTACCGTGGTGGCCTTGGCGCTTGCCGCGACCACGTCGTCGGCGTGTCCGGAGGGCCCTCTGGCCACCTCGGCATCAGTAGGGTGTACAGTGTGTACGCCCCACTCGCTCTCGTCTCAGCTTGCTTCCCATCCCATCGCTGTCTTCCCGTCGTGTGCCCTCTCAAAACCTCATGTAGTGTCATGATTCCTACGTCTGTAGCTGAAGAGTCTGAACTACAATTTCCTTCAAGTAGTCGCATTCGCGGCGGCGGCTGAGCCCCCAAACGAGCGCATTAGAGGCTGATCCGAATACTCAACAGACTGATCAATGCCGGAAAGTGTATTGCAGAGAAGTGGTGGCTTCCTTACCAAGGAGCATCCAATTACCTGTCAAGATCTGATCAGTTGCCATCTCAGTCCTCACGGCAACCAGAAGGGCAGTTGTGTGTGGCGCCCCGGATCAGGACGCCCGCCCGTTGTCCTCTTGGGCGGGATCAATTGCTGGCAGCATCCAGGGTGATTTTGGCGGCGTGGTTCCAAAAGTCCAGAAACATGAAATAATTATTCAGTGGAATGAAAGTGTAGAGTTGTGTTCTGATGTTAGGCTGTGGCCCAGTATTGAACCTCGTGCTGTGGGTTGTTTGATAACTGGATAACACCGCCCCATATTATCAAACCCCCCTCACGACCTCTGATAGGGGGTCGGATAACATGATATCCAACCCAAGTTTCTCGGCCGCAAACCACAACACGAGGCGCACACGTGAAGGATATTTAATTTACCGATCCATGATTTGGTCTCACACACTGAAGTTTTCGCCTGTATTGATCCGGTCCCATCAACCCAGCGTGAAAGCGTGAGACGTGGATTCCGAAACAGAGAGCACTGCGCTGGTTGTCTCTCCAGGCCGTGTCCCCCCCCTCCACACACCCAGTTAAGGGTGGTCGCTGGGATCTGAAAAGAACGAGTTATAGAAAATACATCCACATTTCCAAAGGCACTTTCACGCGGTTCACGCGGTGGGTGGGCCAGCAACGCCGTGGTACGCACCATCTCTCGTCCACCCCGCTATCGACCGCATCGCTCTGTGACCCCCCAGCCTTCCCAGCCACCGTCGGCGTCTCACCGACGAGGCGTTTGGATCGGACTTTCCCACCTTTGAGTTTCTGTGCTGTCTCCTCGGTCGGCTACGCCTGGGTAACTCACGCTATGAGCGCTCCAGCAATGGACCACATCCAAGGTATGTTTCGACGTGTGGCCGTGAAGCGGAGTGAAGCGCTTATGTACCGCTGGGGGTTATGGTGCAATCAATCGGGACAGATCTTTCTGGTTGTGCCCATACAAGGTAACCACGCGAGTCTGCATCGCTTCCTATTTTCCGTATTTTTTTTCTCGGCGCTGACCGTGTTCTTTCTCTTGTTTTTTTTCCTGGCGCAGTGGTGTACATGAGGCCGCCTGTCTGGTAAAGGATATTGTTGATTGTACCTCTGGACGGCACCTGGCTTTTGTCTGCACCTCGTGTGTCACTCCTTTCCTCCACTCCACCCTCGCTACGGACGAGTGGCTCGCCAGCGTGGCAACACTCAGCCAGGCGGACCAAGACGCACACCGCACGGGAGCAGCCATACTGAAGAGCAAATAGGCGCAGGTGAAAGTGGGTAGCCAAATCGGGAGGGGGTGGCAAGTGGGGGGGGGAGGGGGGCGCCAGGAAAAACACGAAAGCCCCGTCTGGGTCAGGTAAAACCCACGCCAGATGGCAGAGAAAACTCCGGTATCTCTCTCAATA
>SDUX01000179.1:0-16887 GCA_008729055.1 Pyropia haitanensis
GTTGCTTTGGCTGTGGGAGCGCGCCGGTGGGGGGGCGGCTACTTTGAATGGTGTGGGATTGACTGCGGGCTTGGCCCGAATCGGTGAGTAGTGGAGTGGGGGGGGGGGGTTACCCCTCTCCATCCCCGAGGGAGTAGGTCGTGGACTTGCCGTCTCTTAGCTAAAGCGATCCAAAGGCGCCAGTTTAAGGCACTGGTCTTTCGGGGCGCGAGTTCGAATCTCGCCGTCATCATCGTTTTGCGCCGGTGGTGGGCTGTTTTTTCGCTGCAGGGGGGTGGGGGGGGGTGGGGTGCACCCCCCCCATCGCTTTTGTTTGGTCTCGGGAGGCGGGATGGCGGCGGATCGGCGGTTGTTGTGTCTGTAGCGCGCGGCGTCGACGCGATCGTCGACGTCGCGGTCGGGGCGGCGTCGAAAACGAATTTTCGGCGCCGGTCCGAGCTATTGACAGCGGTTTTCGAGATGATTTGGGCCAATCAGGTGTCGACGTTGGGGGTTTCCTCACTGTCGGCACCCGACTTTTCGCCCTTTGCGCGCGCTGCTGCGAGCTGTTTACGTGACGGCGCTTCCCCCCGCGAGGGGGCGGGCGCTATGACCTTGGCAGCCCCCTGGGGCCCCCCAGGGGGTGCTTAGCCGAAGCTGGCGGTGCGGCTGGGTCGGCGCCGCCCCCCTCTACGGGGTGCACGGGGCCACCGCCCGCGGGGGCGGCGGCACCCGCCGCTGCGGCGGCGGGAGGCGCTGGGCGGCCGGGCGCGTCCGCCCTCCTTTCCGCCTGTGCGGCGGTGGCGGCGTCCTCCCGCGTCGGGGGCGCCCGGGCGGCGGTTGGCGGTCGTGCTGCGTCCGCCGGCGGTGCTGTGGGCGGCCGCGGCGTGGCGGGTGCGGCGGGTGCGGTGGCTGTGCTGGGCGTCGCGGCGCCGGCCGTCGGGGGGGGGCTGATTCGGGTGGTGGTGCGGACGCGGCAGCGGCTGACGGCGGGCAGCGGGCTCTACCGGTACATCCTCAAGGCCAGGGCGGGCGTGGGGTGGGGGGGGGGGGGTAGACGGGGCTCGCGGGCCTGCCGGCGCCGCCCCGCCTGGGGGTTCTTGTCCTCCCCCCTCAGGGGGGGGGGGCACCACCTGGGCGGGGGTCGTGCAGCGCGGCGCCCGTTTGCGCGGGGGTGGCGGCTCTGCCGCCGCCCCCGTGCGGGACGCTAATGCGGCTCCGGCCGCCGTCCCCAAAGCCACCCGCCCCGCGTCACCCCCCTCCCCCCCCCGCGCTGGCAGCCCTGAGGGAGCGGCAGCGGAACCGCAAGGCTTTCTTCCTGGCGGCCCGGACGGGGCTTCCCTGGCGGCGGGTGCGCGTGCGGGGGGGGGGGGGCGGGAGTGGACGCTGTGGGGGCGAGTGCTGGGGGGGGTGCGCGTGCCGGGGGTGACGGAGGTGCGGGCTGGCAGGTGGTCGGGGGTGCGCGTCGGGCGGGTGTCGGCGGGCGGCGTGCGGGTGGCGACGGTGGTGGGCGGGGTGGCGGCGCGGTCGGGGCTGTGGGGGGGGGGGGGGGGCGGGCGCTGTCCAGCCCCCCCCCCTCGCCGATCCCGCCGCGCGCGCGGCTGCGGCCGCTGCGGAACTCACCCGCAGCCGGCCGCGGCCGGCGCTCGCGGTACCCCTCGAGACAATTTATGTCTCGGGGGTGTCCCGCGACGCCCGCGCCCACCGCCTCCGCGCGGCGGTGGCCGACCTCACCGGGGTCGACGTCCGCCACGTGGCGGACGTCGACCGCTTTGGCGCCACCGCCGCGGTGACCGTCGTGGCCACCGCGGCGGCCGCGTTTCGCGCCGCGGTGTGCGCCGGCCCCGCCGCGTCGGTGCTGCGCCTGCTGCCCGGCGCCGACCCGTGGAGTGCCAAGCTCCTCGGGTCGCGCCGCCGGGCGGGCCTGACGGGCGCCGACGCGTCGGGCGTGGCGGCGGACTTTTGCCGCCGCCGCCTCACCGCCAAGCTCGAGCAGCTGGCGGTGAGGCCGGCCATGCCCCCCCACCTGCGTGCGTCGCTGCGCGCCCACATCGAGGGCGCGCTGGCGACGCACGCCGCCGGGGGGGCAACCGCGCCCGCGGCGGCCCCGCCCGCCGCCGTGACCGCAGCCCCTGCCGAGGTCGCGGCCGGCGGCGCGCCGGCTGCCGGCCCGGCGCCGGCCGCTGCTGCTACCGACGGCGCCGCGGCGGGGGCCACCCCTGCGGCTGCCGCCCGCGCGACCGCGGCCGGCACCCCTGCCGACGCGGCCGCCGCCGGGGTGACCGGCGGCCGCCGCCGCTCGCGGTCGCGGCGCCGCCGTGCTGGCCACGGCGCTGCCGCGGCTGCGCCCGCCGCCACGGTCCGGCCGGCGGGCGCGGCGGCGACGCCCTCCCCGATGGAGGGCGTCGAGGGGGCGGGCGGTGCCAACGCGGCCAGCGTCCCCCTGGCGGGTCGCCCCGCCTCTGCGCCCGCCCCCGCCCCCCGCCCCGCCGCTGCCGCCGCGGCGGTCGCGGCTGCGCCCCCCGCCACGGTGTCTGCCGACGCCATGGAGGGGGTCGTCCCCGCCGCGTCCGCCGGGCGGCCTGGGCCTGCCGGGGCGGGTGTGCCGGCGGCAGCGGCGGCGGCTGCGGCTGCCGCCGCGCCGGCGCCGCTTCCCCCGCCCGCCACACCGATCCCGCTGGCGCTCGCCGCCACCACGCTGGCGGCGGCGCTGACGCCGCTGCCGGGCCCCCGCCTGCCGGCCACGCTGCCGCGCCCCGCCGCGGGGGCAGCCGACGGCGACCCCGACGCCCGGCTGCCGGCGCGTAAGCGCCGGCGGACCGAGGCGGCGGCGGCACTGGCGACGGCGGCCGCCCCTCCTCGCGTCCCCGCGCGCCCCCGGCCGGCGTCGCCGCCCGCTGGCGCGCGCGTGCCGTCCGCGCTGGCGCCGGCGACGCCGGCACCGCCTGCCGAGCGGCCTGCCACCGCGGCGCCCCCGCCGGCCGCCCCACCCGTGGTAGCTGTGCCCGTCGGTGCGACGGCGGGCCCGCGGCCCGTCGGCACAACCCCGCGGCCGGCGGAGGCGGCCGCTGCTGGCGCGGCCGCCGCGGCGATGGCGGTCACCCCGGCTGCCGGGACGACCTCGACGGTCGTCCCGCCGGCCGGGGCGGCCACGTCTGCCGCGGCCGCCCCGCCCCCTGCGGCTGCCCCCGCCGATACTGCTGCCCCCGCTGGCGCGCCTGGCCAACCCCCTGCGGGCGCCTCTGCGCCTGCCGCCGTCGCGCCCACCGCGCCCGCTGCCGCCGGTCCGCCGGGCGATGCGCCGACCGAGTCGGCCGCGTCGCCCGCCGGGATCGCGCCGGCCGGGCCCGCGGCGGCGCCCCACGCAAGCGACGGGCGTCGCCATGAGTGACGCCCGTCGCTCTGCCGCCGCAGGGCAGCGTGCGTCGGCGTCTGAGCCGGCACGCGCCGCGGCGGCAGCGGACGCTGCGCCCCCCTTTCCCGCGGGGGGGGGGGGCGGCGCGCGTCCGAGCGTGCCCCAGCCGACCTGAGGGCACCCGCCGCCACCGCATCAGTGGTCGGGTGGCGGCGGTGGCGGGCGCCCGTAGCGGCGCCCGCGACGGGGACGGCCGCGGCGACGCCGACAGCGCGCGCACCGCCGCGCCGGCGACCGCGGCGGACGGCGGCGGCGCCGACTGCGCCACCGTCACGGCGCCCGGCAGATGCCCTGCCGCGCGATGCACGGTGGTGCTGACGGCGCCGCTGACCGACCAGCGGTCCCTGGTGCACCTCCGCACAGCGCACGTGCTGGCAGAGGTGCCCGCGGCGGTGGCGGCAGCCCTGCAGCTGGCGGGCTGCCGCTGGTGCGACCGCCCATTCCGCGCGGCGCGGGGCCAGACGGGGCAGTCGGCACTGCGCTCTCACGAGCCAAAGTGCCGGCTGAACCCGGCCCTGCGCCGCGCGCGGGCGGCCGCCCCGACGGCGGCCAGCGCTGGCGGCAGCGCGCGTGCGGCTGGCGGGGACGCGGCGGGGGCGACGACGGCTGCGGTGGCGGCGGCGGTGGCCGCGGCGACGAGGGCGGCGAGAGCGCGGGGGGCGGACGTGCGCGCGCCCAGGCGAGCCGACCTCTTCACGGTCGACCACGCCGCCTGGGCGCGCGCGCGCGACGCGTTCCTGCTGCGCGCCGCCCCGCCTGGCGCGTCGTGGGCGCCGCTGACGGCGTCCGGCGCCCGCACGGTGCCGCACGTGCCGTCCGCACTACTGGCGCCGTGGCGGGCACTGGCCGCCGAGGCGCTCGACTGGGCGCGGCGGGAGCCGGCGCGGCAGGCGGCGTGGCTGTGGCTGCTGCTGCTGCCGTCGCTGCTGCTGCACGCGCCGGCCACCGCCGCGCCCGATGGCGAATCGGCGCCCGCCCTGTCGCACGCGGCGCGCGCGGCGGCGGTGCTGGGCGGCGACTTTGCCGCCGCCCTCGCCGACCGCGACGCGGGAGTGTGGCGCCCCGGCGGGCGACGTGCGCCCGTCCGCCGCGACGGCGGCCGGCCGGCACGGACGGCCACGAGCGGCGAGACGACGGCCGCCCAGCGGCGGGCGCTGCGGCTTGTGCGCGCCGGTCGTCTGGGCGCGGCTGCCCGCGCCCTGACGGCCAACCCGCCCGCGCCGCAGACGCCCGCCGTGTGGGCAAAGGCGCGCACGCTCTTCCCGCCCGCGACGGCCGGCCTGGCGACGGCGGCCTCTGTCGAGGCGGCCTTCCCGGCCGAGCTGTCGCGGGCGGCGGCGTTTGGCGAGGCGGGTGACGTGCCCACCGCCGTCACCCGTGCCGCCGCGGTGGACGCCATCCGGGCGGCGCCGCGCGGCTCCTCCCCCGGCCCGTCCGGTCTCCGGACGGAGCACCTGTGGGCGCTGGGGGAGGAGGGGAGGGACTCGCTGGTGGGGGTGGTGCTGCTGTTGGCGGGGGACGCCGCCGTGGCGCGCGTCCCCCGAGCCGCCACGCACGCGCTGGCGGGGGCAGACCTCCTCCTGCTGGCCAAGCCTGGCGGGCCAGGGGAGGACGGTCTGCCCCGCCTCCGGCCCATCGGGATGCCGGAGGTGCTCCGCAAGCTGGCCGCCGCCGCCCTGGCGCGCACTGTGCGCGGGGCGGCGGCGCGCCTGCTGGCGCCGACGCAGCAGGGGGTGGGGGTCTCCAGCGCGTGCGAGCGCTTGCTCCACGAGCTGGAGGCCCACACTGCCCAACACCCCGGGCATGCGGTAGTCCAGTTGGACTACCGCAACGCCTTCAACCTGGTGTCGCGCGCGGCGGCGGACGCGGTGCTGTGCCGCGCCCTCCCCCTCGTAGGCCCGTACCTCTCGTGGGCCTACGGCGGGGGGGGGCCGTGCGTATACGGCTGGGCGGCGGACGGGGCTGGACCCCCCCCGCCGCCCGAGCCAGGCACGCGCGTCCACGGCGGGGGCGGGGCCGTGCCAGCAGAGGACGTCAGCGGCCGCCGCGCGGGTGCGGCTGACGACGCGGCCGCCGGTGGTGGCGGTAACGGATGGGCTGCTGGCGGTGCTGCGTCCGCCCTCGCACTGGCCACACCGCCCGCGCGCTTGTGGCTGCGGGCCGAGCGGGGCGCCCAGCAGGGCGACCCTCTCGGCCCGCTGCTGCACGCGGCGGGCCTGTGGCTGGTGCTGGAGCGGCTGCGCGCCGCCCAGCCGACGCTGCTCATCCGCGCCTTCCACGACGACGTGGTCGCGGCCGGCCCCCCTGCTCACCTGCAGCGCCTCGTCGGCGCCGCCGCGTCCGTCGGGGCGGCCGTCGACGCCGAGCTGGCGCCGGCCAAGAGCGTCGGCTGGTCGCCGGCCGGCGCGCCGGCGCCGGCCGGCTGGCCGGCGCAATGGGCGGTGGGGGGGACCACGCAGTTCTCCGTTCCCCTCGGGGCGGACGCGTTTGTCGCTGCGGGCGTGGACCGGCTGGCGGCGGAGCAGGCGGGGCTGTGCCGCGCTATCGCGGCGCTGCCCGCCTCGGCGCTGCAGGCGCAGCTGCTGCTGCTGCGCCTGTGTGCCGGCCCCCGCCCCAACTACTGGCTGCGGGCGCTACCACTGGTGTGGGGCGCACGGCTGGCGGGCGCCGTCGACCGCGACGCGAAGCAGGCCCTGTTGGGCCTGCTGACCGACGCGGTCGACACGCCCGCCACGCGCGACGCCATTGCGGCGCGCGCGGCGCTCCCTCCCGCCATGGGGGGGCTGGGGATCGGCGGGCGCACGCTCGTGACGCCGGCTGCCGCGCTGGCGTCGTGGGTGGACGCGCTGCGCGCGGGGCGGGCGTACTCGCCCGCCCTACGCGCACTCGGCGACAGTCTGTTGCGGCTGCCGGCGGCGGACGACGCGGACGCCGCGCCCGCCGCCGGCGCAGTGGCAGCGACGCGCCCGCTGCCGCCGGCGCTCCCCACCGCCGGCCGGGCGGCGCCCGACCGCGCACGGGGGATGGCCGCCAAGACCGCACGCGCCGCCCCAGCGGCGGCTGTGCCGTCCCGGCCGCCGCCTGCGCCCCGCGGTGCTGCGCGGCGGCGGCATTTGTTTGACCCCCCGCCGCCGGCTTCCCGCCCGCGCGCGCCGCCACCCGGCCGCCCCCGCACCCCCCGCGCGAGGGTCGACACGCCTGCCGCGCCGGCGGCGGGCGGCCCCCCGCGTGTGGCCGGCGGCGTTCCGGCGTCGCTGGCGGTGGACCCGCCGGCGGCACTGCCGCCGCCGGCCGGGGACGCCATGGCCGGGGTGCGCCGTCTCCGGCGCATCCGCGTCGAGCCGTCGCCGGACGAGGCCGACGACGCGGCCTCGCCCCCGGCTGCCCCGGCCGCTCCGCCGCCTCCACCGCCGGCGGGCGTGGCCGCGCTGTGCAGCTCCCTGCTGGAGCTGCACGCGGCGGTCGCGGCGCACGCCGCGGCACCCGACACGGGGCTGCTCTGGGCGGCCCCGCCGCGCGAGGCGGGCCGACCGCCTCACCGGGCCGCGGCTGGCCGCGCGGGCGGCGCCGCCGGCGACCTCCCCCCCCCCTCTCTGTCGCCCCCCCTCTCTTTCCCCGAGTGCGGCCCCGACGTGACCTGCTCACGTCGGGCTGACGCCCCACACCACGCGGGGCCGCACTCGCCGCCGCCGTCCTGGCGGCGGCTGCTGGAGGGGGAGGAGGCGGTCACGCAGCGCGAGCTGTCGTGTGCCGCGCACGCGGCGAGGCGTGCCCGCCTCTACCGCGAGCTACCGCAGTGGGGGCGGGCGGGCCTCGCCGCGTGCCAAGGCCACCGCGCGGCGCTGTGGCTGGCCGCCCTGCCGACGGAGGGGGTGGGCGGCGCCGCCATACCTGGCGCCGCCATGCGCGTCGCGGTGCGCCTGTGGCTGGGCGCCCCTCCCCGCTCGACGCCGCCGCCGCCGCGCTGTCGCTGCGGCGGCGACGTGGACGCGGCGGGCTACCACTTTGTGGTTGGGTGCCCGCTGCAGGCGCCGCGCGCCACCGCGCTCCACCACCGGATTGTGGGGCTGGTGGCCGCGGCGCTGGAGCGCGCGGACGAGTGGGCGGACGTGGTGGTGGAGCGCGCGCTGGATGGGACGGGCGGCGGGCTGCGCCCCGACCTCCGCGCCCGCCACCGCGCCAGCGGGCGGGTGACGTGGGGGGACGTCTCGGTGGCGTCCCCCCTGGCGCGGGAGGTCACCGCGCGGGTGGCCGACGCCCCGCTGCGGGTGGTGGCGGGCGCGGCGCGGGAGGCGGCCAAGGTGGCCAAGTACACTCCCGCGCTTCCGCCCGCCACGCCGCCGCACGCGTTCGCCCCACTGGTGTGGGAGGCGTACGGCCGCGTCGGCCCCGCCACCGACCGCTGGGTGCGGGACGCCCTTGGCGGTCCGCACTTGGCGGCGGTGCGCGGGCGCCTGATGCGTGACGTGTCGGTCGCCATCTGGCGGTCGCACGCGTGGGGCGTGGCCAATGGCTACGCCCGTTGCTTTGGTTGTGGGAGCGCGCCGGTGGGGGGGCGGGCTACTTTGAATGGTGTGGGATTGACTGCGGGCTTGGCCCGAATCGGTGAGTAGTGGAGTGGGGGGGGGGGTTACCCCCTCTCCATCCCCGAGGGAGTAGGTCGTGGGACTTGCCGTCTCTTAGCTAAAGCGATCCAAGGCGCCAGTTTAAGGCACTGGTCTTTCGGGGCGCGAGTTCGAATCTCGCCGTCATCATCGTTTTGCGCGGTGGTGGGCTGTTTTTTCGCTGCAGGGGGGTGGGGGGGGGTGGGGTGCACCCCCCCATCGCTTTTGTTTGGTCTCGGGAGGCGGGATGGCGGCGGATCGGGCGGTTGTTGTGTCTGTAGCGCGCGGCGTCGACGCGATCGTCGACGTCGCGGTCGGGGCGGCGTCGAAAACGAATTTTCGGCGCCGGTCCGAGCTATTGACAGCGGTTTTCGAGATGATTTGGGCCAATCAGGTGTCGACGTTGGGGGTTTCCTCACTGTCGGCACCCGACTTTTCGCCCTTTGCGCGCGCTGCTGCGAGCTGTTTACGTGACGGCGCTTCCCCCCGCGAGGGGGGCGGGCGCTATGACCTTGGCAGCCCCCTGGGGCCCCCCAGGGGGTGCTTAGCCGAAGCTGGCGGTGCGGCTGGGTCGGCGCCGCCCCCCTCTACGGGGTGCACGGGGCCACCGCCCGCGGGGGCGGCGGCACCCGCCGCTGCGGCGGCGGGAGGCGCTGGGCGGCCGGGCGCGTCCGCCCTCCTTTCCGCCTGTGCGGCGGTGGCGGCGTCCTCCCGCGTCGGGGGCGCCCGGGCGGCGGTTGGCGGTCGTGCTGCGTCCGCCGGCGGTGCTGTGGGCGGCCGCGGCGTGGCGGGTGCGGCGGGTGCGGTGGCTGTGCTGGGCGTCGCGGCGCCGGCCGTCGGGGGGGGGGCTGATTCGGGTGGTGGTGCGGACGCGGCAGCGGCTGACGGCGGGCAGCGGGCTCTACCGGTACATCCTCAAGGCCAGGGCGGGCGTGGGGTGGGGGGGGGGGGGGTAGACGGGGCTCGCGGGCCTGCCGGCGCCGCCCCGCCTGGGGGTTCTTGTCCTCCCCCCTCAGGGGGGGGGGCACCACCTGGGCGGGGGTCGTGCAGCGCGGCGCCCGTTTGCGCGGGGGTGGCGGCTCTGCCGCCGCCCCCGTGCGGGACGCTAATGCGGCTCCGGCCGCCGTCCCCAAAGCCACCCGCCCCGCGTCACCCCCCTCCCCCCCCCGCGCTGGCAGCCCTGAGGGAGCGGCAGCGGAACCGCAAGGCTTTCTTCCTGGCGGCCCGGACGGGGCTTCCCTGGCGGCGGGTGCGCGTGCGGGGGGGGGGGGGGCGGGAGTGGACGCTGTGGGGGCGAGTGCTGGGGGGGGTGCGCGTGCCGGGGGTGACGGAGGTGCGGGCTGGCAGGTGGTCGGGGGTGCGCGTCGGGCGGGTGTCGGCGGGCGGCGTGCGGGTGGCGACGGTGGTGGGCGGGGTGGCGGCGCGGTCGGGGCTGTGGGGGGGGGGGGGGGGCGGGCGCTGTCCAGCCCCCCCCCCTCGCCGATCCCGCCGCGCGCGCGGCTGCGGCCGCTGCGGAACTCACCCGCAGCCGGCCGCGGCCGGCGCTCGCGGTACCCCTCGAGACAATTTATGTCTCGGGGGTGTCCCGCGACGCCCGCGCCCACCGCCTCCGCGCGGCGGTGGCCGACCTCACCGGGGTCGACGTCCGCCACGTGGCGGACGTCGACCGCTTTGGCGCCACCGCCGCGGTGACCGTCGTGGCCACCGCGGCGGCCGCGTTTCGCGCCGCGGTGTGCGCCGGCCCCGCCGCGTCGGTGCTGCGCCTGCTGCCCGGCGCCGACCCGTGGAGTGCCAAGCTCCTCGGGTCGCGCCGCCGGGCGGGCCTGACGGGCGCCGACGCGTCGGGCGTGGCGGCGGACTTTTGCCGCCGCCGCCTCACCGCCAAGCTCGAGCAGCTGGCGGTGAGGCCGGCCATGCCCCCCCACCTGCGTGCGTCGCTGCGCGCCCACATCGAGGGCGCGCTGGCGACGCACGCCGCCGGGGGGGCAACCGCGCCCGCGGCGGCCCCGCCCGCCGCCGTGACCGCAGCCCCTGCCGAGGTCGCGGCCGGCGGCGCGCCGGCTGCCGGCCCGGCGCCGGCCGCTGCTGCTACCGACGGCGCCGCGGCGGGGGCCACCCCTGCGGCTGCCGCCCGCGCGACCGCGGCCGGCACCCCTGCCGACGCGGCCGCCGCCGGGGTGACCGGCGGCCGCCGCCGCTCGCGGTCGCGGCGCCGCCGTGCTGGCCACGGCGCTGCCGCGGCTGCGCCCGCCGCCACGGTCCGGCCGGCGGGCGCGGCGGCGACGCCCTCCCCGATGGAGGGCGTCGAGGGGGCGGGCGGTGCCAACGCGGCCAGCGTCCCCCTGGCGGGTCGCCCCGCCTCTGCGCCCGCCCCCGCCCCCCCCCCCGCCGCTGCCGCCGCGGCGGTCGCGGCTGCGCCCCCCGCCACGGTGTCTGCCGACGCCATGGAGGGGGTCGTCCCCGCCGCGTCCGCCGGGCGGCCTGGGCCTGCCGGGGCGGGTGTGCCGGCGGCAGCGGCGGCGGCTGCGGCTGCCGCCGCGCCGGCGCCGCTTCCCCCGCCCGCCACACCGATCCCGCTGGCGCTCGCCGCCACCACGCTGGCGGCGGCGCTGACGCCGCTGCCGGGCCCCCGCCTGCCGGCCACGCTGCCGCGCCCCGCCGCGGGGGCAGCCGACGGCGACCCCGACGCCCGGCTGCCGGCGCGTAAGCGCCGGCGGACCGAGGCGGCGGCGGCACTGGCGACGGCGGCCGCCCCTCCTCGCGTCCCCGCGCGCCCCCGGCCGGCGTCGCCGCCCGCTGGCGCGCGCGTGCCGTCCGCGCTGGCGCCGGCGACGCCGGCACCGCCTGCCGAGCGGCCTGCCACCGCGGCGCCCCCGCCGGCCGCCCCACCCGTGGTCGCTGTGCCCGTCGGTGCGACGGCGGGCCCGCGGCCCGTCGGCACAACCCCGCGGCCGGCGGAGGCGGCCGCTGCTGGCGCGGCCGCCGCGGCGATGGCGGTCACCCCGGCTGCCGGGACGACCTCGACGGTCGTCCCGCCGGCCGGGGCGGCCACGTCTGCCGCGGCCGCCCCGCCCCCTGCGGCTGCCCCCGCCGATACTGCTGCCCCCGCTGGCGCGCCTGGCCAACCCCCTGCGGGCGCCTCTGCGCCTGCCGCCGTCGCGCCCACCGCGCCCGCTGCCGCCGGTCCGCCGGGCGATGCGCCGACCGAGTCGGCCGCGTCGCCCGCCGGGATCGCGCCGGCCGGGCCCGCGGCGGCGCCCCACGCAAGCGACGGGCGTCGCCATGAGTGACGCCCGTCGCTCTGCCGCCGCAGGGCAGCGTGCGTCGGCGTCTGAGCCGGCACGCGCCGCGGCGGCAGCGGACGCTGCGCCCCCCTTTCCCGCGGGGGGGGGGGCGGCGCGCGTCCGAGCGTGCCCCGAGCCGACCTGAGGGCACCCGCCGCCACCGCATCCGGTGGTCGGGTGGCGGCGGTGGCGGGCGCCCGTAGCGGCGCCCGCGACGGGGACGGCCGCGGCGACGCCGACAGCGCGCGCACCGCCGCGCCGGCGACCGCGGCGGACGGCGGCGGCGCCGACTGCGCCACCGTCACGGCGCCCGGCAGATGCCCTGCCGCGCGATGCACGGTGGTGCTGACGGCGCCGCTGACCGACCAGCGGTCGCTGGTGCACCTCCGCACAGCGCACGTGCTGGCAGAGGTGCCCGCGGCGGTGGCGGCAGCCCTGCAGCTGGCGGGCTGCCGCTGGTGCGACCGCCCATTCCGCGCGGCGCGGGGCCAGACGGGGCAGTCGGCACTGCGCTCTCACGAGCCAAAGTGCCGGCTGAACCCGGCCCTGCGCCGCGCGCGGGCGGCCGCCCCGACGGCGGCCAGCGCTGGCGGCAGCGCGCGTGCGGCTGGCGGGGACGCGGCGGGGGCGACGACGGCTGCGGTGGCCGCGGCGGTGGCCGCGGCGACGAGGGCGGCGAGAGCGCGGGGGGCGGACGTGCGCGCGCCCAGGCGAGCCGACCTCTTCACTGTCGACCACGCCGCCTGGGCGCGCGCGCGCGACGCGTTCCTGCTGCGCGCCGCCCCGCCTGGCGCGTCGTGGGCGCCGCTGACGGCGTCCGGCGCCCGCACGGTGCCGCACGTGCCGTCCGCACTGCTGGCGCCGTGGCGGGCACTGGCCGCCGAGGCGCTCGACTGGGCGCGGCGGGAGCCGGCGCGGCAGGCGGCGTGGCTGTGGCTGCTGCTGCTGCCGTCGCTGCTGCTGCACGCGCCGGCCACCGCCGCGCCCGATGGCGAATCGGCGCCCGCCCTGTCGCACGCGGCGCGCGCGGCGGCGGTGCTGGGCGGCGACTTTGCCGCCGCCCTCGCCGACCGCGACGCGGGAGTGTGGCGCCCCGGCGGGCGACGTGCGCCCGTCCGCCGCGACGGCGGCCGGCCGGCACGGACGGCCACGAGCGGCGAGACGACGGCCGCCCAGCGGCGGGCGCTGCGGCTTGTGCGCGCCGGTCGTCTGGGCGCGGCTGCCCGCGCCCTGACGGCCAACCCGCCCGCGCCGCAGACGCCCGCCGTGTGGGCAAAGGCGCGCACGCTCTTCCCGCCCGCGACGGCCGGCCTGGCGACGGCGGCCTCTGTCGAGGCGGCCTTCCCGGCCGAGCTGTCGCGGGCGGCGGCGTTTGGCGAGGCGGGTGACGTGCCCACCGCCGTCACCCGTGCCGCCGCGGTGGACGCCATCCGGGCGGCGCCGCGCGGCTCCTCCCCCGGCCCGTCCGGTCTCCGGACGGAGCACCTGTGGGCGCTGGGGGAGGAGGGGAGGGACTCGCTGGTGGGGTGGTGCTGCTGTTGGCGGGGGACGCCGCCGTGGCGCGCGTCCCCCGAGCCGCCACGCACGCGCTGGCGGGGGCAGACCTCCTCCTGCTGGCCAAGCCTGGCGGGCCAGGGGAGGACGGTCTGCCCCGCCTCCGGCCCATCGGGATGCCGGAGGTGCTCCGCAAGCTGGCCGCCGCCGCCCTGGCGCGCACTGTGCGCGGGGCGGCGGCGCGCCTGCTGGCGCCGACGCAGCAGGGGGTGGGGGTCTCCAGCGCGTGCGAGCGCTTGCTCCACGAGCTGGAGGCCCACACTGCCCAACACCCCGGGCATGCGGTGGTCCAGTTGGACTACCGCAACGCCTTCAACCTGGTGTCGCGCGCGGCGGCGGACGCGGTGCTGTGCCGCGCCCTCCCCCTCGTAGGCCCGTACCTCTCGTGGGCCTACGGCGGGGGGGGGCCGTGCGTATACGGCTGGGCGGCGGACGGGGCTGGACCCCCCCCGCCGCCCGAGCCAGGCACGCGCGTCCACGGCGGGGCGGGGCCGTGCCAGCAGAGGACGTCAGCGGCCGCCGCGCGGGTGCGGCTGACGACGCGGCCGCCGGTGGTGGCGGTAACGGATGGGCTGCTGGCGGTGCTGCGTCCGCCCTCGCACTGGCCACACCGCCCGCGCGCTTGTGGCTGCGGGCCGAGCGGGGCGCCCAGCAGGGCGACCCTCTCGGCCCGCTGCTGCACGCGGCGGGCCTGTGGCTGGTGCTGGAGCGGCTGCGCGCCGCCCAGCCGACGCTGCTCATCCGCGCCTTCCACGACGACGTGGTCGCGGCCGGCCCCCCTGCTCACCTGCAGCGCCTCGTCGGCGCCGCCGCGTCCGTCGGGGCGGCCGTCGACGCCGAGCTGGCGCCGGCCAAGAGCGTCGGCTGGTCGCCGGCCGGCGCGCCGGCGCCGGCCGGCTGGCCGGCGCAATGGGCGGTGGGGGGGACCACGCAGTTCTCCGTCCCCTCGGGGCGGACGCGTTTGTCGCTGCGGGCGTGGACCGGCTGGCGGCGGAGCAGGCGGGGCTGTGCCGCGCTATCGCGGCGCTGCCCGCCTCGGCGCTGCAGGCGCAGCTGCTGCTGCTGCGCCTGTGTGCCGGCCCCCGCCCCAACTACTGGCTGCGGGCGCTACCACTGGTGTGGGGCGCACGGCTGGCGGGCGCCGTCGACCGCGACGCGAAGCAGGCCCTGTTGGGCCTGCTGACCGACGCGGTCGACACGCCCGCCACGCGCGACGCCATTGCGGCGCGCGCGGCGCTCCCTCCCGCCATGGGGGGGCTGGGGATCGGCGGGCGCACGCTCGTGACGCCGGCCGCCGCGCTGGCGTCGTGGGTGGACGCGCTGCGCGCGGGGCGGGCGTACTCGCCCGCCCTGCGCGCACTCGGCGACAGTCTGTTGCGGCTGCCGGCGGCGGACGACGCGGACGCCGCGCCCGCCGCCGGCGCAGTGGCAGCGACGCGCCCGCTGCCGCCGGCGCTCCCCACCGCCGGCCGGGCGGTGCCCGACCGCGCACGGGGGATGGCCGCCAAGACCGCACGCGCCGCCCCAGCGGCGGCTGTGCCGTCCCGGCCGCCGCCTGCGCCCCGCGGTGCTGCGCGGCGGCGGCATTTGTTTGACCCCCCGCCGCCGGCTTCCCGCCCGCGCGCGCCGCCACCCGGCCGCCCCGCACCCCCCGCGCGAGGGTCGACACGCCTGCCGCGCCGGCGGCGGGCGGCCCCCGCGTGTGGCCGGCGGCGTTCCGGCGTCGCTGGCGGTGGACCCGCCGGCGGCACTGCCGCCGCCGGCCGGGGACGCCATGGCCGGGGTGCGCCGTCTCCGGCGCATCCGCGTCGAGCCGTCGCCGGACGAGGCCGACGACGCGGCCTCGCCCCCGGCTGCCCCGGCCGCTCCGCCGCCTCCACCGCCGGCGGGCGTGGCCGCGCTGTGCAGCTCCCTGCTGGAGCTGCACGCGGCGGTCGCGGCGCACGCCGCGGCACCCGACACGGGGCTGCTCTGGGCGGCCCCGCCGCGCGAGGCGGGCCGACCGCCTCACCGGGCCGCGGCTGGCCGCGCGGGCGGCGCCGCCGGCGACCTCCCCCCCCCCCACTCTCTGTCGCCCCCCCTCTCCTTCCCGAGTGCGGCCCCGACGTGACCTGCTCACGTCGGGCTGACGCCCCACACCACGCGGGGCCGCACTCGCCGCCGCCGTCCTGGCGCGGCTGCTGGAGGGGGAGGAGGCGGTCACGCAGCGCGAGCTGTCGTGTGCCGCGCACGCGGCGAGGCGTGCCCGCCTCTACCGCGAGCTACCGCAGTGGGGGCGGGCGGGCCTCGCCGCGTGCCAAGGCCACCGCGCGGCGCTGTGGCTGGCCGCCCTGCCGACGGAGGGGGTGGGGCGGCGCCGCCATACCTGGCGCCGCCATGCGCGTCGCGGTGCGCCTGTGGTTGGGCGCCCCTCCCCGCTCGACGCCGCCGCCGCCGCGCTGTCGCTGCGGCGGCGACGTGGACGCGGCGGGCCACCACTTTGTGGTTGGGTGCCCGCTGCAGGCGCCGCGCGCCACCGCGCTCCACCACCGGATTGGGGGCTGGTGGCCGGGGCGCTGGGAGCGCGCGGACGCGTGGGCGGACGTGGTGGTGGAGCGCGCGGCTGGACGGGACGGGGCGGCGGGCTGCGCCCCGACCTCCGCGCCCGCCACCGCGCCAGCGGGCGGGTGACGTGGGGGGACGTCTCGGGGCGTCCCCCCTGGCGCGGGAGGTCACCGCGCGGGTGCCGACGCCCCGCTGCGGGTGGTGGCGGGCGCGGCGCGGGAGGCGGCCAAGGTGGCCAAGTACACTCCCGCGCTTCCGCCCGCCACGCCGCCGCACGCGTTCGCCCCACTGGTGTGGGAGGCGTACGGCCGCGTCGGCCCCGCCACCGACCGCTGGGTGCGGGACGCCCTTGGCGGTCCGCACTTGGCGGCGGTGCGCGGGCGCCTGATGCGTGACGTGTCGGTCGCCATCTGGCGGTCGCACGCGTGGGGCGTGGCCAATGGCTACGCCCGTTGCTTTGGCTGTGGGAGCGCGCCCGGTGGGGGGCCGGGCTACTTTGAATGGTGTGGGATTGACTGCGGGCTTGGCCCGAATCGGTGAGTAGTGGAGTGGGGGGGGGGGTTACCCCCTCTCCATCCCCGAGGGAGTAGGTCGTGGGACTTGCCGTCTCTTAGCTAAAGCGATCCAAGCGCCAGTTTAAGGCACTGGTCTTTCGGGGCGCGAGTTCGAATCTCGCCGTCATCATCGTTTTGCGCGGTGGTGGGCTGTTTTTTCGCTGCAGGGGGGTGGGGGGGGTGGGGTGCACCCCCCCATCGCTTTTGTTTGGTCTCGGGAGGCGGGATGGCGGCGGATCGGGCGGTTGTTGTGTCTGTAGCGCGCGGCGTCGACGCGATCGTCGACGTCGCGGTCGGGGCGGCGTCGAAAACGAATTTTCGGCGCCGGTCCGAGCTATTGACAGCGGTTTTCGAGATGATTTGGGCCAATCAGGTGTCGACGTTGGGGGTTTCCTCACTGTCGGCACCCGACTTTTCGCCCTTTGCGCGCGCTGCTGCGAGCTGTTTACGTGACGGCGCTTCCCCCCGCGAGGGGGGCGGGCGCTATGACCTTGGCAGCCCCCTGGGGCCCCCCAGGGGGTGCTTAGCCGAAGCTGGCGGTGCGGCTGGGTCGGCGCCGCCCCCTCTACGGGGTGCACGGGGCCACCGCCCGCGGGGGCGGCGGCACCCGCCGCTGCGGCGGCGGGAGGCGCTGGGCGGCCGGGCGCGTCCGCCCTCCTTTCCGCCTGTGCGGCGGTGGCGGCGTCCTCCCGCGTCGGGGGCGCCCGGGCGGCGGTTGGCGGTCGTGCTGCGTCCGCCCGGCGGTGCTGTGGGCGGCCGCGGCGTGGCGGGTGCGGCGGGTGCGGTGGCTGTGCTGGGCGTCGCGGCGCCGGCCGTCGGGGGGGTTGGGCGGGCTGATTCGGGTGGTGGTGCGGAATTGGGACCGGGCGGCAGGCCAGACGGCTGACGCGGGCGCGGGCCTCTAATTATCCCGCGGTACAATCCTACAAAGGCCCAGGGCGGGCGTGGGGTGG
>SDUX01000090.1:0-158429 GCA_008729055.1 Pyropia haitanensis
CCGCCCGGCGGCCGGAAAAAGAAAATGGGGCACATGAGTGCGCATCCGTGGGGAGGGTTTGGGTTGTGGCGAGCGGGGGGGGGAGGTGGGGAGGGGGGAGGGCGACCCGTGATCCCCCACGGCGCACCGTCGCCCCGTCGAGTGTAGCCGTGCGAGTGCCTTGGCGTTGGACCGGTACTGTGGACGCAGAGCGGCAGCCGTGAAAGGGGCACCAGTAGCGGGCCGCTAGCGGGTGGTGAGGCGGCGCACCTCGGTAGGGGCGGCGCCCGTCAGGGAGAGGAGGGGGGGGGGGGTGGCTGCCGCTGGCAAAAGCGGCGGCGGCCGCCGCCGCGGTGGCGTCGCATCCCATCTCTGTAGCCGACAACACCCCCCCCCCCCCCCCCTGGGAGACGCGCCCCTGTCCGGCTCGGCGCCCCACCTGGCGCGCGCACGTCCCCGCCGCGTAGGCCACGCCCGCAGCGAAAGGGGAGGCAGCTGCAGGGGAAGGACTGCCGGATTCGCGGCTGACAGCGCCACGACTGTCGGCCGACGGGCGGAGGACGCGGAGGGGAAGCCGGCCGCTAGGCCGGCTCTGGCAAGGCTGCCGCCTGGCGCCAGCGGCTGGCGCCGCCACACCCCCCGCCGAGCCCCTAGCTACCCCCTATCAGCACGCGGCGGCCCGGGCGGCGGCGGTGGCCAGCCTGCCTGCCCGCCCGACCGCCCGCCGCGGTCGGCATTGGCCGTGGGCGGGCGGGGCGCACCACGGTCGGGCTCCCCCCCCCGCTCCCCAGCAGTGCCCCCCTACCCCGGCTCGGCGCTGGGGCGGTCAGCGGAAGCAGCAGAAGCGCCCCCCCCTCCCCCGCAGGCTACCCCCCGCTCAAGGGCCGCCTGCCATCGGCGACGCTGTCGCCACGGCTGGTCGCACGGCCGCTCCTCCACTGCGGAGCGCGGGCGGCGCGAGGGCGGGGGGGGCGGGAGGGTCGAAGGGGAGGGACCACCCGTCCACGGCCGACGCGCCGCCGCGAGGAGCGCCGCGGCCGCGTGCGCCGCGCGGCCGGCCGGCTGCCGCGGCCGCGGTGACGGCGGCGTTGTCGCCCCGCCCTAGGCGTTGGCGGCCACGCCGCCGGCGCTTGTCGAACCAGCCGCGCCGCCAGTGGACGCCGGCCGCGGCCTTGCCGTCTGCGGCGGCCGCTCCGGCTCCGCCCGCCTGCCCGCCCGCCCGCCCTCAGTCCTTTCTGCGCCCCCCCTCCACCCCCCCCCCCGCCGAACCCTCCCGCACCTCCCCCCCCCACCACAGTGGAAGCGGCATGCCCGCCACCGACAATGGCGCCGTCGCCGTCCCCCCCCACCAACACGACGCCACCCCCCCGCCGCACGGCGGCGACCGGCGCGCGCCGTCGGGCCCCTGCTGCTACTCGCCGCCCCCGCCAGCGCGTTCAGCGCGGCGGGCGCGGCGCCGCGCGTCGCGCTGCCGCTTTGCTCGTTCCGGCCCATCCGGCCGGCGGGGATCATCCAGAGCACCCGCGGCACGGCGGCCGAGACGGCCGCCGGCAGCGACCGCGGCGGCGGTGGTGCGAGTGGCAGCGGCCCCCCCCGTGGCGGCGGCGGCGGCAGCGTCGACGGCTTTGACGGCGGCAGCGTGACGGACCGGCCGTCCCCCCCCCCGCGCCGCCGCCGCCTCAGACGCCGTCGCCGGTCGGCGCCGCGGGCGGGCGCCTGTTGCTGGGCGGCGGCTACGTTAGCGGCGGCGGCAGCGTGTTGACGCTCGGCTTGGCGCTGACTGCCAGCGGCAGCAGCGACCGCGTCAGGGGCGCCGCGACGGTGCCGGTCGAGCCGTGAGGGGCCGAGAGGGCGGGAAATGGGGGGGTCGGGGGGGGGGGTGGGGGAGTGTGGGCGGGGACCGCCGCTCCACCGTGGCGCCGTCACCTACCGCTGCCGCCACCGCCACCGCCGCAACCGCCGCCCCGCCAACGGCGAGGACCACCGGCGCGGCGGCTGAGCGGCTGCCGCGGCGGCTAGGCGGCTGCCGCGGCGGCTCGGCGGCGGCCGTGGCGGCTGGGCGGCGCCGGGGGAGAGGGTGGTTTTGGCCACCGCGGCCACGGCGGCGACGGAGGTGGTCGCGGGAGTGGCGGCGTCGGTGGGGTTAGGGGGGAGGCGGGGACGGGCGCCGCCTGGCCTCTGCCGTAGCGCTCGCCGATACCGCTGCTCGACTGGAACGCCGGAGGCCCTGCGCGGGGGGGTAGCGCCCGCCCGTCGGCCGAGCGGCCGCCAACGAGTCCGGCATCGCCGCCCAGCGGGCGGCAAGGGCGTGAGCTAGGGGGGGGGGGGGGGTGCGGCGGAGGTGAGTGGCGGCCGACGGGGGGGGGACGCGGATGGGGGGGCGGTGGCGGCCGTGGCCGCAGCCAGCCCGCCGCTGTCACCGAGAAACTTTCCGCGACGCGCCTTGTGGCCGCCGCCGCCGCTGACGCCGCTGCCGCTGGCGGCGCAGGCGGCCGCTGCCGCGGGCGGCGGGCCCGACGGTGGCGGCGGCGGCGACAGCGGCCGCCGCGCCGCCAGCGTCGTCAGCGGCGAGGCCGTGGTGCTCAAGTGCCGGCCGGTCGCCCCCCCCGGGTGGCCGGCAAGCGTGCCGAGCGCGCCGGCGAGGGGGGGGCGGGCCTGCCGCTAGTGCTCCGGCCCGTTGCGCGGCTGGCGGGGTTTTCGAGCAGCGCCGTGAGCGAGGGCGGCGGCGGCGGCGGCAGCAGCAGTGAGGGCGGCGGCGGGGCGTCGCCCGGCGGCTTCCACGCGAGGCAAGGCGGGGGCGGCGGCTCTCTGTGGCGGCCGCTGCCGCCGTCGGCCGCCGCGGCGGCCGCCGCGGGCGGCGGCCGGGCTTCTTTTGTGATGCCGGCCCATTCCCCACCGCCGCCGGGCGCCCGCGCCGCCGTTGTCCTCCGCCCGCAGCCGGTGCACGCTGGGACGACAACGACGCCGCCTTCTTCTGCCCTGTCCTCGGCCAACCCGCTCCTCGCGCCCGCCGCCACCCGACTACCGGGCCGACGGGTCGACATCCCCTCCGCCGCGGCGACCGCCGTGGCGCGGCGGCCGCCAATTGCCGCAATGCGCCGGCGAGGCAGCGGCGGCGCTGCCCGCGCCCGCCACTGCGTGCGCTGTGACAGCGACCGCGACCGCCACGGCGGCCGCCGCCGTGGCGAGCGCGCGACCGGCGAGACCCCGCGGCGGCGCCGGCGGTGGCAGCAGCAGCAGCCGCGGCGCCGCCGCGGCCGCCGCCGCGTCGACCGCCGCGGCGGCGGACGTTGCCGCCCTCCCACGCTCCGTCCGCGTGCAGCTCGTCGTGGTTGTGGCCGCCGCCTCGCGGCCGCCGTCGCCAGGGCAGACGGCGGCGGCCGCGGCAGCCGCCGCGGCGGCGGCGGAAATGGGCGCGGGCGCGGGGATCGACGCGGCCGCGGCCGAGACGGCGGCCGCGGCGGCGGCCGCGGCGAGGCCGGGGCCGGGTGACTCGCTCAGCCGCCTCAGAGGAGGACGTGCCGACGCGTGGGCGGCGGCGGGGCTCGGTACGCCCCGTGTGGCTGGCGCCAGCGGCGGCGAAAAGGGCGCAGGCGACAGCGGCAGCACCCGCGCGGGGGTCGGTGGCGGGAGCAGCCGCGGCGGCCGCCGCCGCAACTGGCGGCTGGCTGCCCCCCCGGCCTCGGCTGCTTGGTGACTGCCGGCGACGGCGACGACGCGCCCGTCGGCGGCCGCGGCAGCCGCGGCGGCGACGCCGCCCGCGGAGACCGCGTGGGCGGCTACCCGCCGACGCACCAGTTTGGCACGCCGCCTGTGCCGGCGGGGTCCGCGATGGGTGCGGCGGCGGGGAGCCACGATATAGAGGCCGTCGCGGACGACGGCAGCGGCGGCGGCCGCCGCCGCGGCTGGGCGTGGCGGCCGCCGCTCCGTGCCGGCGGCGCCGGCAGCGTCTGGGACACGGACGACGACGATGACACCGCGTCGTCGGTTGCAGCGTCCCAGTCGACAGCCGCCGAGAGCGCGGCGGACGGCGGCGACGTGCCGCCGCGGGTGCCGCCGCGCCCGCACGAGTGGGGGCGGACCCTCTCCTCCCGCCTCTGCGCGCGGCCAACGGCGGCGGCGACGGCGGCGGAAGGGGGGAAAGCCGCCTCGCCGGGCGCCGTGCCCGTCGACAGCAGCCACCAGGCCGCGTCAAAAGGGGGGGGGCGAACAAAGGGGGGGAGGGCGACCGTCGCGCGCGACAGCAGCATCTGCAGCGGCGTTGGCGGCTGCGGCTGCGGCGGCAGGCGGCCGCAAGAATAGCGGCAGCGGCAGCCGCGTGCGCGGCGGGCGGCTGGTGTCGCTGCCGCCCGCACCGCCCGCGGCGGGCGCCCTCATCACGTCCATCTCGGCCGACGCGGTCGGCGTCGGTGGCAGGGACGTGCCGAGGAGGACGCGTTCCCGCCGGCGACGGGTGGCCCCGCCATGGTCGTCAACCTCTCGCCCCCCCCCCCCCCCTCCCGCGGCGGTATCGGCACCCGCCGCTGCCGCTTCCGCCCACCCACCTCCCCCCGCCGCCCCTCCCCCCGCCCCGCACCGCTTCCCCCCCCGCCCGCGACGCCGCTGTCCGCACCACCCGCAGCCGCCACCGATCCACCTCCCAGGCCCGCTACAGCCGGCCCCACCCCCGGCACCCGCGTGGCGGCCACCGCCGCTGCGGCGGCTCAGCCACCCACCCCCCCGCCGCCCCCCAACCGCGCCGCGCCGCCATCGCCGCCGTCCGGCCCTCCTGCCGCCCCTCCCAGTAGAGGCAGCGCAGCCGTCGCCAACGCGTCCTACAGCCCGTGCTCCACCGCGAGGCGCACCGCCTTGCGGTGTGGTGGTGCCCCCTCGCTTCGGCCCAGAAGCTTCTGCAGATGCTGGGCAGCCGCTGGCCAGCTGACGCCTGAGCGTGGCGCAGCGTCCTGCCTGCTTGGTCGACGAGGCTTGCTCACAGTGGATGGAAAAACACGGACGAGTCTGTCTCAGCATCATCTTTGGACTTTGGCCTCATCCTGATTCCGCGGAGCAGGTTGCAGACGGGAGAATGAGTTTTGTGGACAGCTGCAGTGAAAGGCTGACAAACGATGTCCTTTTCCGAGTGGCTTTGCGGACCAGATGAATCCGTCGTAGAAAAGAGGCGTTCTTCAAAAACATGAGGTCGCGCACTGTGGACTGTCTGAGAAACAGCTCCGCCCTGGATGCACCGCAGTTTGGCAAACAGTCGTGCTGAACAGTGACACGTTCCCGTGCAGAGGGCAGCGCGCGCGCTGAAGGCAGCGCGGACCAGGTGCCCAGCTGGCTCCTCGTGCGTCCTCGGCCCGACCGCCAGGGGACAGCTTGAAGAGCGCACGCACGACTGCAACCACGGTCGACCCGCCCACCTCCACCGCTCACGCGTGCTGTGCTAGGCAGAGGGAGCGGCGCAGCATCAGACTGAGCCGCGCCGGCATGGGGGAGCGGCAGCGCGCGCACGCGACTTGCGGTCTGTGCGGTTTTGTGTCGCGTGACGCGGTGACGCCTGTGGACGCGGTGGCGGCGCTGGTGGCAGTGCTGGCGCTGCCGCCGCTCACGCCGCCGCCGGCGACGGTGGCGGGGGGGGCGGGGGGGGGGCGGCTTATTGGCGGGGTGGCCGGCGGCGGCGGCGGCGGCGGCGGCGGCGGCTACGAGGCCGGCGGCTTCTTTGGTCGCCTGAAGGCGGCCGCCGCCACTGCCACCGCGTCGGTGGTGGCGTGGGCAACGGCGCCGGCGACGGCGCCCGGCGGCGGCGCCATCCACCCCCCTCCCGCCACGACGCCCGCCCCCGTCGGCGCCGACTGGTCCGCCGCTGCCGCGCACGGGGCGGAGCGCCTGGCGGGACGGCTGGTGCACCTAACCCCGAGGGGGGGGGTGGGTGCGTCCGTCGCGGGCTCGTGTGTAGCCGACGAGTGTGGGGCGGCGGTGGGGGGGGGCGGGGGGCTGCTGCTCGTGCTGGAAGGGGGGGGTGGGGGGGGGGGGAACGGCGCCCTGCCCGCCTGCGGCCGCGGCAGCTGCGGCGGCGGCGAGGGTGGTTGCGACGGAGGCGGTGGCAGGGCTGACCGCCTTCCCCCCCGACCGCTGGCGGCACTGTCGTAAGGGTGGAAGAGCTCGAGGTGCTGGCGGGGGCCATGGCGGCGGCCGACGCCGCCACCCCCCTTCGCCCCCCACCCCGTCCACCACCGCGACCGCCGCGACGGTCGCCGCGGCGGTGGCCGCCGCCGCCCCCCCCGCCCTCCCCCCCCCCTTCCACTCGCCGATGTGGCGCGTGCTGCGGTGGCCGCCGCTGCCGCCGCCGCCACGCCCCTATCCCCGCCATACCTGCCGCCCGCCACCCTCTACTACCAGCCACCGACGGTGGGAGCGGCGGCGCCCGCCATAGGCCTACCCCGCGCGTATGGCGGCGCGGGTGGTGACGGCTATGGGGAGGGGGGGGGGCGGGTGGGTACGGGGGGGAGGGAGGGTGAATGAGGGGGGGGGGGGCGCCGCCGGGCGTCGCCGCCGCTGTGTACCCGCCGATGGTGGCCGCGGGCGGGGGCGGCTGGGGCGGCGGCGGCGGCGGCGGTCTCGCCGCCGCCAGCCAGCCGCCGGACGAGGCGGCCGCGGCGGCGGCGGGCCGCCCTCGGGCGCCCGGCCGGCGGCGGCCGCCGCCGCGGGCGACGGCCGCGGCCCGACCTTCCGCTGCCCGCTGTGTGGGGAGGCGGTGGACGCGGACGCGCCGGAGCTGCGGCAGCACCAGCGGGGGTTCCCGACGGCGGCGGCGGCGGCGGCGGCCGCGGCGGGGGGGGGGGGGGGGGGGGAGCGGCAGGGGGGTGCCCCTCGGCGGGCGCCGCGGCCACCCCGCAGGCGGCGGCGGCGGTGGCGACGCCGCAGCGGCATCGGCGGTGGTGCCGCCGCCGCCGTGGGGCGTCAAGGCCGACGCGTCCGCCGCGGCCGCAGCGGCGGTGGCCGCAGCGGCGACGGCGGCCGGTCGCAGCGGCGGCGGCTACCCCCCGCCCGCCGCGTCGGCGGCGACCCCCCGCCCCTTCCCGCCCGTCCCCCCGATACCACCCTCCCCCTTGTCGCGCGTTGCCTACCACCCCTACCCCCCACCGCCGCCCCCCCCCACCCCCCATACCCTCCCCCGGCAGCACCACCCGCCGCCGCCTCCTCTTCTGCCATTCGCGACCATCGCGGCGGCGGCGGCGGCGGCGGCGACCGCGACCGTGACCACGGCGGCGCGGCGAGCAGCGTGGAGCGGCCGCCCGACGGTGGCGGCGGCGGTGGCGGCGGCGGCGACCGCGCCAAGCGCAGTGACAGGGCTCGTGAGAGCCGAGCACGCCTCTCGCTCTCCTCAGAGCAGGACTTTTGTCTCCAAGTCCTTGTGTCGTGACCGTTCACACAGGTCACAGCAGGTCACAGCAGGTCACAGCAGGTCACAGCAGGTCAGAGCCGCTTTCCCCCCTCTCCCTCAGAAAGCCATGTGACCAATCAAAGTGCAGAGAACTCTTCGGGGGGCTCTGCTTGGGGGCGCTTTTGTTTTCACAGCACGTCTCAGCAGCCCACAACACCTGAGTCAGAACCCCAACTCTTGGTCCGTGTTGCGATCTGGTCACTCGTCGCACTCTGGACCTGCTCACCCAGCCGCAAGCCAATCGGCGTTGGTTTCGTTGCGGTGCTCAGAAAAGGGTCCATCTCTGTGACCAACCACATTGCGCCCTAACTGCTGACAGAGCCGGAAATTCCGAGGAATTCTGTTGTGCCATGCTGAGAACTGCTGTGACCTCTTCTGGCGATCCCATCATTCTTCTGCAACCGGCCATATCCCCCCTCCTTTCACAGCCTTCATTTACACACACAGCAACTGCTTGCCGCCTCGCAAAGTGGCCGGCACATTTGCCAGGTTCTTATCAAAGGGACTGTGGTCTACCTAGAGAAAGTTGTGAAATTTTAGAGGAGGCACTGGGCCTCGAGGCGTAGCGCCTGGCGAAAGCTATCCCAGACTCTGAAAAGCAGGGGTGAGCGCCCTCTCCTCCATGCGGGAGAATGGCACAGGAGCGGGGCCTGTCACCGAACACGGGCTTCTATCACAACGGGCAGCTATTGGGCTGGAAAGAAGGGGGGGTTCGTGAACATGTAGGCGGCGGGCGCGGGCAGGGAGTCGGGGACGGTCTGCACCGGCTCGTAGGTGCCGGATGGTAGCCCACGCTGAGAGCGCCTGCGTTCGAGGAATGAGTCAGTCGGTAGCCAGCAGTAGTGGCACCCGTAAAGACGCCAGTAACGCTGACAAAATGGGGGTGCTACTTTATAAACTTGAGTGGATTTGATTGGTGCTCAACTGGATCCATGTGGGAGGAGTGGGCTGGAGCAGCGCTGCAGAGGACCAATCTCCGGGAGGTACTGTATGAACGCGAGCACGAACACGTGCTCGTACGTATGATTCGTGCCAAGCGGAGCCGATCCCCCTCGACAACACGTTTGTGCTATGATACGTGCTGCCAGATAGAGTACAGTATTTTGTGGATACAGTTCCCGTATGCGGCCGGCGCCGCTGCTGCGCTGTGTCAAATGCGCCTCGTGCCACCTTGTCCCCCTCGCCCTCCTCACGAGCTGCAATGGGGGCGTCCCGACCCTCTCGGGCAATGATACGCTTTGGCGCGTACCGTCCCTGACGCAAATGTGGATCAGCGACGCAAACATAGATCACCGGAATCGTCGATTCCAGCTCATTTGCCCGTTGTTCTCTGTGTTTTTGACCGGCTTTGATCGCTGCTGGACGTCCCGCCAGAAAAAAATAGATGGACATGGAGCTTGTAGGTAATAGGCGACCATCACTGTGTTTTTTTTTTTTCTTGGATCGAAGTAGAAGTACGGTGATCGCCTATGAGAATAATATAGGGCATCGCGCTGGAACAAAGTGCCGGGAACGTTCCACTCGTCGATCGATCGCTCTGTCAACTTGATTCAATTGCAATCCCCTTTGATCCATTCCACATGGGCCACTACGTCTGATGCGCGCGCTCTTGCGGCAGGTGCTCCGACGCGTCAGGCTTACCGCTGTGGGGGGACCGACCCCTTGGTAAAAACCCTCGCACTCGCAAAGATTCTCACCCACAGTGATAATGAACATCCGACGATTGCCCGCGTTGCGGCTCGTCGGAGAGGGAGGGGCCGCTGCAACGGCCAGCCGCGTGGGGCGCCCCGCGTGAGTACCGCGGTGTTGAACCGTCTCACGCGTGGGGTGCCTCCCCGCCACCAGCCGCCGCCGCGCCGCCCCCCTCCCCGCTCGCCGCGACCAGCGGGTCCGCCGCTGCCCCGCCCGCGCCGCGCCCATCCGCCGCCCCGCCCGTGCGGCCGTTCCAGTCGATCCGCGGCCACCGTACGTGGGCCGCGGTCCGGAACGGGTGGCACGGGCGCCCGCGTATCCACTGCCACGTGCGCCAGCCGAGGTTGGCCGCCGCCGTCACGTCGCGGTTCACCATCCCTCGGGCACACGTCGGCTCCACGCAAACCTTGACGCACCACACCACCGCCTTGCGGTCCGCCCGAAAGACCGGGCCCGCGTGCGGCCGCGGGTGTGCAGCCGCCCGTGCCGTCGCGGCGTTCTCCGCCTCGGCGCGGCACGCCGCCCGCCGGCGGGCGTACCGCACCGGCGCGCTGCGGTCCCACCACCCGCGCTGCACGCCGCTCGGCCGGCCGGTGCGGCCGCGCACGCCACGGCGCCGCCCGCACACGCGCGTGCCGCGGGGCATTTGCGGCGGAGACGCGGGCGTCGGGAACACCAGCGCCAGCCGCGTGTGGCAGCCGTCGCAAGCTGCACTCGTGTTGCGCTCGGGCACGTCCACCGTCCAGCACAGGTGGCGCAGGCGCCGCCACAGCTGCGTCGCCCCCCCGCGTGTCGCCGCGTCGCCCAGCGCCACCGCCACCACCGACCCGTTGACAACCCGCCGCAGACGTCCGCCCGTCAGCTCCCGCTCGACGCGCGCCGCAAACCGCCCGCGCTGCAGCACCCCGTACAGCCGCGCCTCGCGCAGCCCGCGCGTCGCCGCCGACCCCCACACCGCCTCATACACGGGCTTGCAGCGGGCGGCCAGCCACTCGCGTGACGCGACTCGCACCGCTTCCGCGTCGCCCACGCACAACGTCGCGCGCTCCGTCACCTGCTCGGGTGTCCGCACGCCCGCGGCATCTCCCAGCTCGGCGATGCGTGCCACGGCCGCCGCGCGATGGTCGGCTACCGCCCGCGTCGTCATCCCATTCCCGCTCTCCTCGTGGTACCGCCCGCGCGACAGGCTGTAAACCGCCCCGGGGGGGGGGGGGCGCGCCACCCGCGGCTCGCGCGCGTCGCCGCACGCACTCGCGCCGCCAGTGCCCTAAGCGCACCGGCGTACGTACCCGCGGCCGCGCGGTCGGCCGTCACTGCTGCCGCGCGGTCCGTCAGATACGCCTCCGCCAGCGGACGCCCGTCGTCCACGTCTGCCACCGCCATGCCGCGCGTCGCGCGGGGCAGGCACGCCAGCGCAACTCGCACCGCCGCGTGGCGCGGCACCCGCCACCTCCCGCGCCCGGTTGCCGCCAGCAGCTCGCGTAGCGCCTTGCACAGGTCGACGCGAGCCGTGCGTCGCAGGCGCCGCGCGGCGCCGCGCACGCGCCGCACGCACCGGCGACCTGAACGCGGCGGCATGACCGCGGCTGCAGCAGCGGGGGGGGGCAACGCGTCTGTGCTGCCGGCGGCCGCCGCTCCGCCGCGTGGCCGCTTCCTGTCCGCGCCAGACCCGGCACCCACGGCTTGGCGCTTGCCAGCGGCCGCCTTGGTGGCCACGGCGGGGGGCGTCCCAGCTGTCGCCGCGGCCGCCGCTTCAACCTCCGCCATCTGGCCCTCTGTCAGGCCGGCCGCAGCGGTGACTCCAGCCTCCACCGCCAGCGCAGCGCGCATCAGCGCCTCAACCGCGACCAGCCTCGCTCGCGCGCATCGGGTCGCCCACACGCGGCTGCGGGCCGCCCACTGAGCGGCCGTCGGGCCGCTTGACACGGCCGTCAGCACCGTGGCTACACCAGGGTCCGCCGACACCACAGTCAGCCGCGACACGCCAGCCACGGGGCAGCCTTGTTTTTCTAGCTGCGTGGTGGGTGACCCCGCGACCCGCCGCCGCACGCGCGCCCCATCGCGCCGCCGCTTCGCAGCAGCAATGTCCGCAGCCTCGGCTTCTGCAGGCGTCGCCGGCCGGGACACCGTAAAGGCCACCGCCACGCCGTTGGTAGTCAGGTTCGCCCCGACAGAACGCGTTCCGCTGCCGATCGGCCGGCCGGGCAGGCGCGCAGCGAACGCGGCCGCGCCACGGTCCCGCACCGCGGCGCGGAAAGCGACGTCACCAACGCGCAGGGAGTTTACCAAACGGGTCAGGCGCAGCCGCGTAAACGTGCCGTGCATGTGCAGCGGCGCGGACTTGGCGGGGACCAATGCGAACGGGCGGCGGATGCCCTCGCGTTGCACGGCCACGACAAAGGGGACGTATGCCCACCAACGCGCCACGACAGCGACGTGGCCGCCCGTCGGGAAGAGGCGCGTCGGCCGCTGCCTCACGGGCTGCACGCGCGCGCGTATCGCAGCGATCGACGCCAGTACCGCCGCGCGCGCCGCGGCGTCCGGCACGGCAGCGACGAACTTTCTTGCGGCTGCCCCGGTCGGCTCGTCGACGCCACGCGAAAAGCACCTCAGAGCTGCTGCAAACACTCCTCGGCGTCCGTCGCTGCCGCGTGCGCCCACGGCGGGGGGGGCCGCGTCAGTCACGGCGCCCGCCAGGCCGCGCAGCGCACGCGTCACGCGCTGCGCCGTCGTCTGCGCCAGCCGCGTTACGGTCTGCGTCCACCGCATGCGATCGTTATTGCCCGGAAGGTGCTCGTGGCACGGAGAGACGAGGGCAGGTGATAAGTCCCTCAGCGCCATCTCCGCCGCAGCAAGAAGCGTGGGCGCCGCACCGCGCGGCGGCTTGGCGGGTGGTGGGGGGGGGGGTCAGCAGCCGTGTGTATGCAGGGCGACTGAGCCGGTGCTCGCGAGCCCGCCCACACGTTCCGCACACATCCTCCCCGGACAGGCTCCCGCCGAACGCGCCACGGCAGCTGACTGCGTTCGACGCCCAGCTCCAAAAGTCCGTCCACCCCTGCGTCGTTGCCGGCAGTGCCGCGTCCCACGCGTCCGCACCAGTCGCCGGCAGCAGTCGGTGAACCGTGTTGACCCACAACAGTCGCAGGCACAGGTCAAAGTGTGTGGCATGGCGCGCCACCGCCTCAAATGCCGCCGTCAGGCCCGACGCAGCGGCCGCGTCGCCAGGGGCAGGCGCCACCGCGCGCACAACAAACCCCAGCGGCACCGGCACGGTGTGCGTTACCGTCGCGCGGTTGGCGTACGGATCGGTTGCCGCCACGTCCTCGCCCCGATCGTGCACATGCGGGAGGGACGCGCCACCCCACGCCCTGGCCGGGCACACCGTGGACCGCCTCGGGTGCGTGCGGCCGCAGCAGTTCTGGCAGGGGGGGGGGGGTTGTGGGCCGGCCGGTGCCGCTGTGCGTCGCGGCTCCGCCTCGACCGAGCGGCGGGCGAGGCCGCGCGCCGTCGGGCCGACCAGCGCCGCCGCCCGCACCGCTCGGGCGGCCAGCCGTGACGCGTCGACGCCGTCCGGCGCGTGCGCGGCGACCCATTCGGCTGCAGTGGTCACCGCGGCG
Source organism: Pyropia haitanensis (assembly GCA_008729055.1). NCBI lineage: Eukaryota > Rhodophyta > Bangiophyceae > Bangiales > Bangiaceae > Pyropia > Pyropia haitanensis. The sequence goes on from SDUX01000090.1 coordinate 12,715, forward strand.
GTCACAGCTTCCTCGTCGCGGGTGGCCATGTCAACGACCGCCGTGCGATGCGCCACGTCCGTGGTGGCGTCGGGGGGGGGGGGGGGGGGGGGGGGCGTCCACCACCGCCGCGGCTGTGCGCAGAGCGGCGACGACCGTGTCGAGGGTGGCATCGCCTGGGGGGGGGGCGCGCGCCCGTGCCACAGCCTCGACGCGCGCCAGAAGCAGCCGCAGTCGCCAGCGTTTCACGCGCAGCGCGGCCAGCAGCGAGTCTCGCTCGTCGGGCGGCAGGGGGGGCGCTTCCTGCGCGTCGCCACCCGCCGCGTCCGAGCCCTCGTCGGTCCCAGCAGTTGACGCGTCCGACGCCTCGCTCCACGCAGCAGCATCCTCGTCGTCGTCGCCGACACGGACGTCGTCCTCTGACGCCGTGGCCGACGCGTCGCCGCACGCATCGTCGGCGTCCAGGTCGGAGCCGTGCTTATCTGCGGCATCGTCGTCCTCCAGCGTCGCGCTCGACGCCTCTGTGCCGGGCATGGTGGTCCGAGCCGCGCACCGGCGACGCGGCTCGGCGGGCGGGGGGGGGGGGGGGTCGCGGCCGGTCGTCCCTGCCCACGCACGCCGCGTGCGCGCGGAGTGGGAGCAGGTGCAGCAAAGCGCGACGCGGCGAGGGCCAGCATGCACATCTGAGCATGTGCGGCACCCGCCACGCCTGCCGCCAGCAGCCCCATCGCTGCCCCCGCGACATGCATGCGCGCTGGCAACGGCACGCATGCGTGTGCTGTGCATCCGCACAGCAGCAACAGCTTTTCTCGATGACTCGGGGGGGGGGGGTGACACAAGTTCCCGGGCTTGTGAGTGCATGTGACGATTAAGTCGTCATATTTTTGGCCCACGGGGTGTGCGCGCGAAACGTCCACCAATCGCGCACGCCTGTACGGGGGGGGGGGGGGGCACAAGTAGATGGGCTTGCGAGGGTATGTGACGAATAAGGCGCCATTTTTTTGGCCCGCGGCGTGGGCGCACGCCAGGAAAAAAACCCGGGGAAAAAAAAACCTCTGGCAGTGGCCATCCGCGCGACAGGGCACCTCCTCCTGCATTTTTCTGATCGTGGGCGCGGCAATCCTCGTCCGAAAGGGCCGCCAGGGCATGGCGTCACGGCCCCCTCCAGGCATTTTTCGGGCCAGTGTCGGCCGTGCACCACGGGCCAGTCCCTGCCGCCGCACTCCCCCCCTCCGTTGAGGATGGAAGACCGCCCCCGAGCTTGCGCCGCGCAAACTCATTTACAGACATCGCGGCGTCACTCGGGGGCGGCCGTCGGGGCCAGCAGCGGCTCGTATTTGATGGGGCCCGCTCTTGACAGTAGCCACATTTTCGAATGTTGACAGGTGTCCATTCCGCGGCCCGTAGCCTTCTGGGCCTGGCCCCGGGATCCAGCACGCTGGCCTGGGCCGCTGGCCCGACACCGATCGCCGCAGATTGTGGGGGCGCACGGTGGCGCCGTCTGTGAACCGATCGGTGTGTACCCTCGTGGACACGTATATCCAGATATGCGTCGGCAGCCGGCGCAGTCAACCAACCACATAGAGGCACTGCATGACAGTCGGGAGATTTATTGCACTCTATTTTTTCATTCGCTGGTGGCACTCGTGACCTCCTGGGCGCGTCATTGCTCATCGCTACCCTCGTCGCCGCCCTGCTCGCCACCCTGCTCGCCACCCTGCTCGCTACCCCCCTCACCACCTTCTCTACCGCCGCTGCTTGCGGGCAGTGTGCCCTTGCCACGGGCGCCGCGCACGACTGCCGCACTCGTGGTCCGCATTCTTTGTCCCCACCGCCACCATCCCCCCCCCCACCTCCTGTGCCCTACTCCCAGGCGCGGCCGGATGCTCCCATTGGTGCCGCTTGTGCAGCCAACGACGTCTACGACCCGCCACAGCCGGTCGCGGCCGCGGAAGTTGCGGCCGTAGCCGCCACGTTGCAGGTGGGGACGGCTGGGGCTACGGCGCGGGGGGCTGGGCGTCCGGGGCGGTTGCATCCGAGGCAGCGGCCGGACAAGTCGCCCGCAGCCTCCATCCGCCAGCCTTCACGACCCTCTCGGCGTTTTGCGTCCCCTTGACGGCGGCGGGGGGCTGTCCCGGCGCAAGAAACCAGATACGGCGACGGGCTCTAGACGCGTAGCGCGCCCCCTCGCTGGCAATGGTGTATTGGCTGACTGCCGCCGCAACTTTGCCGTGGTCCTTCGGAGTGACTTCCTCGATCTTCCGAGGGCAGGTGGGGCACTGGGCTGGGGGGGGCGCGGCCTGTTGAGGGGCTGCCGGCCGCGATGTCCTCTGAGAAGGAGCACTTTTGCAGCGACCGGGAGGCTTCTTATGAGGGCTCTGGAGGTGCGTGCTCGAGTCGTGTTGCCCCTTTTTTTGCGTCCCTGGCGGGCGAGGCCCTCGACTTCTACCTACCCCAAGATTTGTTGCAGGCGCTATTGCACCATCGTGGAGGTGAAACCGGCGTCGAAGCTGTGCCCATCGGCGCAAACCGTCAGGCGGCCCATCCGGGACCCGCCACCGAGGACCATCCCAACCTCGACGACCTGCCGCCCCACAGGAAGCTTCCACGAGAAGGAGCGGCGAGGCAGCCACGGGCTGAGCGGCGGGGCGCGCCGCCGCGACCCGAAAGGCCGAAGACGACACTTGAGGCGGATGGAGGTGGGCTGTCTGGCGGAGCGTCGATTGCTGCTCTGGCTGGCAAGCTCCAGGACGCGGTGCTCGTCGGAATGGACCTGTTGCAGGAGGACTTCCGCGCACCCGGTGGTGCCGACGCGATCGTCCAACCTGGCCACGGTGGGCGAGCCATCTTTTTTTCGCATGCCCGCTCCTCGTTTGTCGTGTGGGCCGCTACCACCGTTGCTGGCGGCGTCGGCTTTTTTTGCTCCTGTGGCGGTGAAGGGATGGCAGACAACGTGACTGCCAGCGTGCGGTCTGGCGTGTCGTCCCGTTGTCGGCACGCGGCAGCGCACGCGCTTGCTTTGCGCGACGTCGCCCGGCACCAACTGTGCTCCTCTGTGCCCGATCTGCTTCAGCGCTTCCCTGCTCTGGATAACGCACGCGCTGGCGCGGACGACGTGGTGTCTGTGCCTGTTTTCGAGGAGGAGACGGGGCGGTCGGGCCACATTGTCGGGTTTAACCGCATCTGGTGCATCGTCATCACGCCACCTCGCTGGTCCCGTCAGTCCAGGCCTGTATGCTCCCACGTGCCCTGCCGTACGAGGAGCTCATACTGCATCCATTCGTGCGCCGTTCAGCCGCCGGCGGGCGGCTACGGTGGGTTTGAGATCGATAGCGATGGCGATGATGACATGCCGGACGCGGGCGACGAGGACGTGCAGCAGCAGCGGCTGGGCCCAGACGTCGAGGAGCAGCAACAGCGGCTTCGCCTGGACGACGAGGAGCAGCAGCAGGAGGACCGCGTCGGCGAGCGGACTCCGCGGCAAGACCATGGTGAAGACCGTGCCGATGGGCGTGTACGCCCGGCCGGACGCAAGGCCCGCAAGAAGGGGCAGCCCCGGTTGTTTATCGACACCGACCGTCTGAGGAGGGCTCGCAACATGATGCCATGCAAGCAGGAGACGGACGAGTGCGCGCTGTGGGACAAGGTTGGACGCGGAGAGGTGGTCGAGGGCGTGTCGCTGGAGGTGTTTGAATCGGACTGCCCCAGCTGCGGGTCGGCTGCTGGCGAGCTGGAGGCGGCCGTTGCGGCGGACCTGCACACACTCTCTGGTCGGGCACGTGTCCTTACGCGGCAGTGGGTGTGTAAGGGCGAGGAGGGGAGGCCGTGCGGCGTGACGGTGCCGTTTGACGGTGCCGCCCACGGGCTTTTTGCCTTTTCCGGGGCCACCGTGTACACGCGGACATTGCTGGACGTCATCTTGTTCACCATCATCTCAACCAAGAGCTCCATCTCTGCCGCCTCGGCGGTCCCGGCGTTCCAACTGCACTGCAGCGGCATGGTCTTTGACGGCGACTCCGCGCAGTCGCGGCAGGCGCTTTCGTTGGCGACCGACGAGTATGCCCGCACCCTTCTCGTCCCCGAGGGCCTCTACAAGTGCGCCACGTGCTACCACTGCAGCGAGACGCCGTATCAAGCCGTGGTTGCGGATGGTCAGACCATCGGCATCTTTCGGGATGCTTCATTCCCGTTTGAGCGGGACACCTCCAACGTGCCCACCATCCCGATCTCTGTCGACAACGCCTGCACGGTGCCGATGGCTAAGGTTGTGAGGCACCACCCACACACGGGCAGCCCTCAACGTACTGGCGCCGGTGTCAGCAACCCGTGCACCAATGAGGATGCCGGGCGCGGGGAAGGTGACGGGTGGGATGACGGTGATGGGGGTGGGGAAGAGGATGGGCGTGACGTCGGTGAGGGTCGAGGGGGTCGAAGGTAAAGGAGGTCTTTGTGTCTCTGTCTGTCGTTCCTCCCCCGAGGTCTCTCCCGGTGGCGCCCACACTCACGCATTATATACCCCCAGGGGGGCACCCAGGGTGCCCCAAAGCATGCGATTGCCCGTCGTGCCGGTGGACGGCACCAAAGCTCTCAAAACAAAGCATGGGCTCTCAGAACAAAGCAAGGGTGGGCGTGTGCGCCCCAAGGCGCCCCACCAGAAAGCCCCAAACGGGGGGGGGACGGTGTGCGGCGCTCGTAGCGCCGCGCGGCTGGCCCCACGCGCCATTCGACCCGAAAAGCCTCAGAGGCGTGTAAGCAGACGCCAGTCTTCGGGTCGAATATCTCCCGTGGGTCAGCAAGTCTTGTCGCTCCCATTGGTCCACGGGGAGATTGTTCCGGCTTGCTGACGCGTCAGAGATGTGGCTCGTCTTTTGGTCCGTTAGTCCGTTGATCCGTTGGAGACTGTACCCGTCGGCAGATGAGTCAGGGTAGTGTCGGTTAGCCAATCCGCGGCTCCCGTGCTGACCGTCCGTTAGTAGTAGATTATCGGACGGACACCGCGGCATGCCCCAGATTACTTTGGAGTTGATGCGTCTTGGAAGGAGTTGGCTGAGAAGGACAGGGAAGGAGAGGCCCCAGTCCTTATCCCCTAGGCTCCAGTCTTGGGGATTTAAGGGGCATATCCTTTCACCTCCCCCCCCTTAGGACGCGCGGCGCAGGAAAGCGTCCAACACCTCAGGTGCGTTCGCAAGGTCTTGCTTGGTCAGCCAGGAGTTCTCGCTGACGTCACAGCCTTTCCACTTGACCAGGTACTGTAGTCGTCCACGGCGCTTTCGTGACCTTATGATGGAGTCGACTTCGTACTCGACAGAACCGTCCGGAAATGCCACCGGAGGCGGAACGGGAGGAAGTCGGCCATAAGGATCAGCGCGGTACGGCTTCAGCAAGCTCGCATGAAAGGCGTTGTGAACCTTGCGATCGAGCACCGCTTGGGGAAGATCCAGGCGGAACGTCACATCGTTGATACTCTCAGTGACGCGGTACGGTCCTGAGTACTTGGGCATCAGCTTGCGAGCGCCTTGGAAAGCATCTGGCATAAGGTGTTTGGTACTTAGTAGCACCAGATCGTCCACGGCGATCTTGCAAGGTCGGCGATGGCGATTTGCGTACGCCGAGCGCGCCTCATTTGCACTCTTGATGGCTGAGATGGCAGTCTCTTGAGCATGTTGGAGACCGCTTAGCCAGTCAGACACTGCAGGCATGCTTGACTCTGAGTTTTCGAGGATGTCCATTGGTACCGTCTTAGGTTCGAATCCGTAGTTCAGGAAGAAAGGGGAGTACGTTGTAACAGCACTTGGCGACCGGTTGTAGGCTACTTCGGCAGCAACCAGAAAGAGGTCCCAATCGCCTTGGTGATGGTTGACAAAGTTTCGCAGGATTTCTTCGATCTTCTTGTTCATGATCTCAGTTTGTCCGTCGGTTTGCGGGTGGTACGCTGAAGAGGCCTTGATCTTGACCTTGAGAATCTCCGTGAGCGACTGCCAGAAGTTGGAGAAGAAAATGCGGTCCCTATCGCAGACAAAATCAGCTGGGAGTCCGTGGTGTCGATAGACGTGATCATGGTAGAGCTGAGCTGCGACTGGCGCCGTGCAGTCTGGCTTCATAGGGGCGAGGCGAATCATCTTGGAGAGGCGGTCGACAACGACGTAAATCCCGTTGTGGCCTCTTGGAGTCAGAGGAAGAGGCGTGATAAAGTCCATGGAGACACTTGCCCATCGTTGGCTCGGGGGGTCCAAGGGTTTGAGGTGACCCAGAGGTGAATGGGTGCTAGCCTTGTTCCGCTGGCACAAATCACATGTTTGTACGTATCTTTGGATGTCTTTCCGCATTGTCTTCCAGTAGTACTTGGAAGAGATAACCTTGGTTGTTTTCTTGACTCCCATGTGCCCTTGGCACGGGAAATCATGGTAGTCATGGAGTAGTCTTTGGCGTAGAGTACCGACGGGGATACACGTACGGTCACCTCGTTTCAACAACCTCATGTGTAGCCGGTAGGGAGATACCGGGTCTTTGACTAGGTCGGCAAACTCGGGGTCCGCGTCGTACTCTTGTCTTAAGGTGGCAAGGTCTTGATCACTTTGGTTGATGGTCATGAGGTTGTTGATTTCAGTTTTCTTGGGGAGTTCTTCAATGGTCTTGGTCAGCACGCGACTAAGAAGGTCTTGATTGGGGGCGTGCTTGTCGGGAGCATCTTGTGGCTGCCTGGAAAGGGCATCAGCCACGGGGTTCGAAGTGCCCTTGATTGGGACAATCTTGAACTGGAACTGGTCCAGAAACTCCAGCCACTTGACTTGGCGATCGTTCAGCTTCTCTTGGGTGCTTAGGTATCTCAGGGACTCATGGTCGGTGTGGACCTCAAAGGGTCTTCCGTAGAGGTAGCAGCGCCAATGCCGGATAGCTTGTACGACTGCAAGCAGTTCTCTTTCACGAATGCTGTAGCGCTGCTCGTGGATGTTGAGGGTTAACGAGAAGTACGCCACTGGACGCCGTCCGCGTCCATCATCTTGCTCAAGGACTGCGCCCACAGCATACCCGCTGGCATCTGTAGACACGTAGATTGGGTATCTCTTGTCGAAAGGCCTTAGCACCGGTGCGCTTGTCGTTAGGTCCTGCAGCTGCTCAAAGGCTTTCTGGGCGTCGGGTGTCCACTCGAAGTCGACATTCCCAGTCAGCCTCGTTAGCGGCGTAGCTACGGCAGCCATTCCCTTGATGAATCTTCGATAGAAGTTGACCATACCGAGGAAAGATTGTACATCCTTTTTGCTCCTCGGTGTTGCCCACGTACGGATGGCTTGGACCTTGTAGTCTTCCATAGAGAAGCCTTTCTCGGAGATGACGTGGCCAAGGTAGTCCACAGTAGTTCGAGCGAACTGGCACTTGCTCAGCTTGGCGTAGAGCTTGTGTTCTCGTAATTTCTCGAGTGCTAATCGTAGGTGCTTGAGGTGATCGTCGTAAGTTTCGCTGTAGACTAGGATGTCGTCGAGGTAGACACAGATGAAGTCGTACAGATAGGGTCGGAAGACATCGTTCATTAGGTTCATGAAGACCGCGGGTGCATTTGTCAGACCAAAGGGTACGACGGTGAATTCATAGAATCCGTACTTGGTTCGAAACGCCGTCAAAGGTATTGTTTCTGGGTCAAGGCGAATCTGGTGATAGCCAGAGCGGAGGTCGATCTTTGTATAGTACTTGGCCTTTCGCAGTTGGTCAAAGATGTCGTCGATGCGTGGTAGTGGGTACGCGTTCTTGATAGTAGCCTTGTTCAGGGCCCTGTAGTCGATGCACATTCGCCAGCCACCGTCCTTCTTCGCCGCAAAGAGGACGGAAGAGCCCCACGGTGAGGTGCTTGGTTGGATGAATCCCTTCCTTATGAGGCCGGCCAGTTGAGTCTTGAGTTCTTCGAGCTCCCATTCGGCTAGTCGGTAAATTCCGCTACGACGCGGTTGGGCGTCATCGGTCAGCTTGATGCTAAATTTGTGACTGCGCTCAGGAGGGAGTCCGTCGGGGAGCTCGTCTGGGAAGACGTCAGCGTACTCTTTGAGAATCTCTTGAACTTCTTTCTTGTCTTCGCCTTGTCCCATCGTAATGGCGTTAATGTCGAAGGTGCTAGAGGGATCTTCCGACTGCAGGTAGATGGCAAAAACAGGGCACCTTTGAACGAGGTCCCGAGCAAGGCGTTGCCGACTGATCAGAGCTTCGGGCTTCTTAAGGGAGGCAGTGATAAAAATGTTCTTGTGGTTGAACTTGAAGGAGATCTTGTTTTTCTTGTTGTTGATTTTGGCGTCCTTGTCATCGCGCCACTTCTTTCCCAGGATGAGGTCGTACGCGCTCAATTCACAAACAGCAAACCGAAGTCGCTCTTGGTACGGTCCGATGTGAATCTCAAGAGGGTCAACGGTTTCAGCGAGGACATGGGAGCGGCCATCGGGCATGCTTGCCGCGAAGTCCGTTCCTTTCGTTTTCACATGCAAGGAGGTAACGAGGCGCCTTGAGACGACGTTGATGGGAGATCCGTCGTCGAACAGCACCTTAACAACTTTTCCATTGACAGAAGCAGTAGAAAGCAGAAGCCCGAGTCGCGGGCCTTCAAATGGTGACGACATATTTTCAGGAACCGAAGGAGCGTCTTTCACAGATGTTGAGGATTGTTGCTGCTTCAGTTCCGCTGGCCTTTTGGGCAGTCCTTAGCCATGTGTCCTTTCTCGCGACAGCGAAGGCAGAGACCCTCGCGCATGCAGCGCTGGCGTTCGTCTGGCGTCAGCTTTTCGATCTTGATGCTGGAAATGTCCATCGGGACAACGCCCATCGTCGGTGGCTTGCCAGAAGTGCTGTTAACATTGCTGGTGATACGGGACTCTCCAGCCTTGCCCGCTTCCACGCGCAGGGCGTCCGTCATCAGTGATTCAAGATCGGTGTACGTCTTGAGGCACAGTGCCTGCCAGATGTCGCGCTTCAGGCCTCGGCTACAGCGGTCGATCTTTTCCGCTTCGGTGTTGTCCGGGATGTCCAAGAGGACGCTCAGGAAAGTCCTGTTGAACGTCCCGACGTCCTTGATTTGGCGCCATGAGTGCAGCTTGTCCCGCGCCGCCTGCGTCTTGTTCAGAGGGCTGAAGCGACGGATGAGCGCAGCCCGAAAGGTAGCCCAGTCGGGGACCGCCGTCGTCCGACTGTAGGTATGCCACCAGGTGAACGCTTCACCGTCCAGGTAGGTGCAGGCGATCCGACACGCTTCGTCAGGGTCAGTCAGTCGCACATATGAGTCCATGTGCGAGCACCATGCTTCAATTGTCCCGGGCTTGCCAGAGAACAGCGCGGGCTTATTCGGCCTCGCAGTCGTCGCGCCTCCACTCGAGGCCTTAGCCTTGGCGTCGGACAGCTGTTTCTTGGCGTCCGCCAATTCAACCTTATGAGCCTCGAGCTCGGCGCTCATCTGCGAGACGAACGCTGTAAGTTGATTCCATGACTCCGCGCAGGGTGCGGTTGAGGCCGTTCCCGGATTAATCGGGCTTACAGTCGCAGGATTCGGGGGGTCCATTGCGTCCTGGGTGAGGTCCGCAACAATCAAATTAACCCAACAGATCCGGTTTGACTTACTCCGGCAGAGCACGGGGCAAGTCTTACAAGATGTGCAAGTTAATTTGACCAAGCAAAATAGTGCTGCACTAGCTCTGGACAAGCGTGGCCGTCGTGGCTACCACGTTCCCAAAGATGGACAACACTATTTGATGGGTCACAAGCGATGCGATGAAGCAGAATTCGAAGACTCAAATCACGCAATCGGATTTTCCCTCCGGCCGCCGCGCACGGGCCCGAGTCGGGTCGTGCCGGATTTCCACGCGGGGGGATCAAAGGGGGAAAATCGCGTCTCTTGCACAGATCCTGGGGGGTGTTGCGAGGTGTCAGTCGGTGCGGCGCGCCAGCGTGCGGTGGTGATCCTTGCCACGCTGGTGGCGTTCGAAGTGCTCGACCGTCTCAAATTCGCGATCGCACACGTCGCAACGAGGGCGGGTCGCTGGACGGTTGACCGTATTGCGGTGGCGCCGCGACCAGCGATGGTCGCGCAGCACTGTCAGGCTGTTGCAACGCACACCGCACGGCTCGCAAACGTATTTGCCCTTGGGGATGGTCTTGGCGATCCGGCGCTGCTCTCGCTGCTCAGCTGCGCGCGCGGTCGTCGGTCGGATGTGGCCGATTCGTGGGGCCGGCGGCGCGATGTAGCGCCGGGCCGGATCCTGCGCGGGCAGCAGCAGGCGCCAGTTGGCTGGGACCGCCGGTCCTGACGTAGCCGGGCCCTTACCCTTGCGCGAGAGGGGGGGCTTGGATGCGGCTGGCGCCGCCGATGCGGCCGTCGCCGCCACAGAGGATGACGTGGATGCGCCCGCCGGGGTGCCACGTGCCGCCGCGGTGTCGCGCGCCGCCGCGGTGCCGCGCGCCGCCGGGGTGCCGCGCGCCGTCGGGGGGCGCGCCGTCGCCGCCGAGGAAGTCGGGGCGTCCGCCAACGCCGAGGAAGAAAATTCCGAACCTGATTTGGCACTCACTGGGTTTCGACAATCAGTCGACCAAAAGAAAAAAAACCGTGACAGGGGCCACCAGGGCAGTGTCAGGGCAGTGTTCTTTCGGTGTGATTCGTGGAACCCGCTGCGTTCGTATTACAATGCCCGAGGCACGCCGAACACAGGGGGCAGCACGAGTGCACAAACACAGGGAGGGCCAAATCCAGGACGGAATCGCAACGTCACCGCCAAGAGGAAGTCAAACTATCTGAAGCTACCACATGTGAGGCACCACCCACACACGGGCAGCCCTCAACGTACTGGTGCCGGTGTCAGCAACCCGTGCAAGCCAATGAGGATGCCGGGCGCGGGGATGGTGACGGGTGGGATGACGGTGATGGGGGTGGGGAAGAGGATGGGCGTGACGTCGGTGAGGGTCGAGGGGGTCGAAGGTACAGGAGGTCTTTGTGTCTCTGTCTGTGGTTGTTCCCCCGAGGTCTCTCCCGGTGGCGCCCACACTCACGCATTATATACCCCCAGGGGGGCACCCAGGGTGCCCCAAAGCATGCAATTGCCCGTCGTGCCGGTGGACGGCACCAAAGCTCTCAAAACAAAGCATGGGCTCTCAGAACAAAGCAAGGGTGGGCGTGTGCGCCCCAAGGCGCCCCACCAGAAAGCCCCAAACGGGGGGGGGACGGTGTGCGGCGCTCGTAGCGCCGCGCGGCTGGCCCCACGCGCCATTCGACCCGAAAAGCCTCAGAGGCGTGTAAGCAGACGCCAGTCTTCGGGTCGAATATCTCCCGTGGGTCAGCAAGTCTTGTCGCTCCCATTGGTCCACGGGGAGATTGTTCCGGCTTGCTGACGCGTCAGAGATGTGGCTCGTCTTTTGGTCCGTTAGTCCGTTGATCCGTTGGAGACTGTACCCGTCGGCAGATGAGTCAGGGTAGTGTCGGTTAGCCAATCCGCGGCTCCCGTGCTGACCGTCCGTTAGTAGTAGATTATCGGACGGACACCGCGGCATGCCCCAGATTACTTTGGAGTTGATGCGTCTTGGAAGGAGTTGGCTGAGAAGGACAGGGAAGGAGAGGCCCCAGTCCTTATCCCCTAGGCTCCAGTCTTGGGGATTTAAGGGGCATATCCTTACAAAGGTGCGCAAGTGCATCCGGCAACGGCTGGAAGCGTCGTATGATGTGGAGGTGGGCTTCACCAAGCCTGACCAATTGGCCATGTCCAAGTTTGTGGCGCTTGGGACCGTGGCCCCCCCACTGGGGGATCACTCGGACGCGTCCCACAGAGCTGAGTGCGCTGTCTGGGCGGCAAGCTGCGTCTTGTTTTCCTTTTTTGCGCTGTCAGCAGTGCCTCGGCAGGAGCGGGTCGACCGCACCGGGTCATCGTCCGACTCCGCGCCCGTCCCCGCGTCGTCACCCATGGACAACCCCGCTGAGGAGCTGACGACGGCGTCCTCCACAACCTCCTCCTCTACCATTCTCGACGACGGGTCCGTAGCACTGACGGGCAACGGAGAGCGGCATACTCTCAGCGGTGGCGGCGAGCCACTGGGCAACGCGCCTGCCAAGCCCATCCAGGCTGTTAAGCAGTTTAAGTACTGCAACGTCAACCCCGCATCTGCAGGAGGAAGGGCTCTGCTGCCGGTGGTGAGGAGGGAGAGGTGGAGTATCCTGTTCAACTTTTTCAGGACTTTTGTGGCGGAGCCTGTCCTGGGCGTCTTCGCGGGCTGCGTCGTCGCCGACGTGTCGGCCCTGGCGGACGCTCTCATTGCGGGCAAAACTCAGGTGGAGTGGCTGCCGCTTTCGACGTGCATCCAGTCTATACATGTTGTTTGGCCGGTGCTCGACATGCTGGCGGATGACTTGGACTCGGACCCGGAGCTGCGCCGCGCGTTTGGGGAGCTGCTGATGTTCTCCCTTCACGCAGATCTGCACATGGAGGAGCTCTGGCGGGCGCAGATGAACGCAGACTCGCTGAGGTATGAGGCCCAGTGGACCAACACGGACGCCGCCAAGTTCAAGACGTGGAAGCGGGAGCAGCCCATGCCGGCAAGACCGCAGCTGCCGACCGGACTAAGGGCGCAGGCGGAGTCACGCGGACGTGTGCTGAACCAGGCGGATGAGGTGCGGTCTGGCCTGGTCTTCCCGTCACTCGACCAAGTACGCACGCATCCTCGGGACGACGCTGCGGCGGCGGCGGCCCAAGCGGGGAGGGAGAAGGCCAAGACCAAGAGGGCGGCCAAGCGCAAACGGGCGGAGATGATTGCGGCAGGGCTGGGCGATGATGACTGCCGCCACAAGTTCCTGTCTCATGCGGAGTTCACCCCTGGTGTGGTCTCGTACCTCTGCATGTGTGGTGTGCTTATTGGTTTTGAGGTACTGGAGAGCGCCGAGAGTCCAGCAGGCATTGTTGCTACCCTCGCCGCTCGCTTTCCCCGCCTGCCCACGACCGTGTACTTTGACACTGCTTGTCAGGCGTCTAGGAACGCGACGCGCCGCGTGCCTTGGCTGGTGCGTCTGTCCAAGACGGCGTGGGCCCTGGACCGTTTCCACGCCCCAGGTCACAAGTGCTCCCCCCTCTTTGACGCAAACAACTACCCCGCGCGGTCAGGTCTGCACAAGACCTCTGCTGCGGAGAACAGGCACTCACTCAACAAGCCACTGAAGAGCCACCTCACGTACCTGGCACAAGATCGTTTCGTGGTGCAGATGAGAATGATCGGGGCCGTGAACAACATGTTGATCATGTACCGCCGCGCGCTTGGCAAGACGGACGTACGCCACCGCCCGTTGCCCTCTTTCTTCCAAGAGCGCATTGCAACTCGTTGCGAGCGAGTTGGCTGCCTGTGTCGCCGAGGATAAAGAACAGCGCGTTTATGCTTCTCGTCTGCAGTCTATTCTGGAGTTCTTTGCTCGTCCGCACCAACACGACTGTAACAAGGAAGAGCACGAGGAGTATATAAAGAAGAGTGGGGATGCAAAGCATGGCAAGGCAGGAGCATGGTGAGAAGATGGGGATGGCAAACATAAAATAGAGAAGCACGGGGAAGAGAGCGCAGGGAGTTGGAACATGAGGAGAACCATCGGCAGACGAATGCGGGAGCTGCACCGCGAAGAAAGTGCGCCTGACATTGTCGGCACCCCTCGTCACAGTTTCTGGGCACCGAGGACAGGCGTCGAAAGAGAGCTACACACTTCTCAGCAGCCGGGTGGCGGGGAGGACGCGGTTCCGTCGAGGGGGACGTCGGGGTCCGTCACGTCTCCCGACGGCCAATGCAGTCGGGGTCAACTTCCCCCGCGGCAAGAGGTTGAAGAGTGCAGGTTCACAAACTCGCCAGGCAGTCACGGCACATCCAGGCGCGTCCAAGTCTTCTGCTGCCAGATAGCAGGTACCACCTCAAAACGTCATTTCAGCGCCGAGCAGCAGTGTTGTGCGGCGTTGGAGTCTTGACAGGGCACCACGGGTGCGCCATACCCCCGCGGAGAGCCCAGCTCAAAGCTGGGAGCTGCTCTCGGAAAGAGAGACAACAACAGACATCGGCACGGGCTCTTGACCGTGTGTAAAGGAACTGCTTCTCCAAGTCGATCAGGGGGGCTACTGAAAACAGAACTTTCATTCACGGACTCACATGCTGGACAGAAGCAATTGAAACCTCAGGCGGTCATCACAATGAACGCCTCCTGTTGCACTTACGTCTACTGCAGCGCCCCATTGACGTACCGAACATGGCTGGGCTACGGACGAACAAGGCCACCGCAACGCCATAGTGCCAAGTTACAGCCAGGCTGGTCACCCTCAGGTTCACTCTCTCCGCCTCCCTTTGACTTACCACTATGAATTCCAAAGATGGGAGCAGGATGAGAGTTGTGTCGTACCCGCCGCGGCCATTGAAGTGCGAGCGCTATACTGCAGCCCATACGATAGCAGCGGCAGAGATACGCAGAGCTGCTATAGCGGTCCGTTTCACGCCCGTCGCCAACGACTCGTCTAGTGTCCTGAAAACTGTATCCTGTGTGAGTCGCAATCACTCCCGGTCCGTGACTCCCACAATCATGCCCAGGTCGATCGGGGTCACACAGGCCACATCTTTAGCATGTGAGTAGAGTCTGCTCGCGATACTGTCCTTGAGTTCAATCTCGGATGCCCTGACACCGTCCAGCTTCCAACCTTGCCTATCACGACCAGCACGTGAACACAACGGGTGACAGACTGGGTCTTTAGCATTCGGAAAGATGTCTCGGATGTGTTTCTGTGTGCTTTCACGGCGGCTGTGGCCGTCTTTACTGCCATGCTGTCACCGAGTATCATCTTGCATACCCCGACACCGTCCAGCTGCCATGCCAGCCAACCACAGCCAGCACGTAATCACACAAGGTAACAGACTGAGTGTATAGCGTTCTGGGCAAAGGTCGCGGAGAAGCGGCTGTATGCTTTCAGCACAGCCGCCGTGGCAGTGGCAATCACGGTTGTCCCCCTTTGACTGCAGACCTTCAGTCTGCAACAGCCGTTTCAGCCGTTCGCAGCCAGTGTCTTTCACGCAGACTTTCCTGACAGGCAGGCACCCTGTCCAACTGAAAGGTCCTCTTGGAGCCGTCGGTACCGCAGTGGGGACCAGCAGAAATGGGTCGCAGACCTGTTGGGTAGCGGTCGGTATTGTGACGTGAACGGGCCGACGCTGCCGCCCACCCACCCGCCCCCCTAGCCCCAGCCCGTGCCCACAGTCAGGGAGGCCATACGGCCTCCCTGGATTCTTTCGCCATTGGTATCCACGTCCACCCTGCCAACACCGAGTACTCAGCGTATGAGCTGTTGTGCTAGGGGACCCACGGGGGGTAGTGTGTGGGGCCAGGTTCCGGGCTTTCTGGCGCACTCATGCACAGCCGAAATGGATGCGCGCCCTGTTGTCAGCAACGAAACGAAGTACCATGGTTTGCATTTGTCTGCAGCATGTAGCCCCCCCACTGCAAAGATCGCGATCAGATGGCATCACCCGTTACCAGGAAAAGGCGCGCGCTCAGATGCGTCAATGCCTTGCTGTGCTTCCACTATGTTCACGTGTCCACACTGCTGTCCGCCCTGTCAGAAGCCAATGAGATTGCGATCAATGTAGGCACAGTCCAGTCCTTGCAGGCCAGGGTGTGCCGGTCTTCGCCCGGATCCGCCTGGAGGCGTCCCGAGAGCACGCTGGGCGGCTTGTTGCGCCATTTGTCGCCGCTTGGCGCCATCTGCCACACGACCTCTCAGCCAGAGTTGTCCGCCGGCAAGCCCCTTTGGCCCTGTGGGTCATTGCGTCGTGGGTCGTCCCGTCCTCCTCTTTGCTTCTGCACCGTTATTCCTTCTTCTCTTTGTCAGCCACCCACACCCTTCACCGTGACCCGGTTCCCTCCACCGTTTGGTTGCTTCCTTCCACCCGCTAGGTATTGCCGACGCTGACTGTACTCGTCCGCGAGGGTCTCGCATGGGCTTGAGAGGTGGGCCCTCTTACTTCTGCGATACGTCCCCCTCTCAGAAACCAACGATGTGGTGCTGGCTTGAGGACACCACTCCACCAGCTCTCGTTGCTCGTGTGCGGGACAACGCCCGTGGCCGGCCCCACACACCGCACAGCCGAGCTGTTTTGTGTATGGGCGTGCTGGTTTTACGTCACACAGGCTTGCTTTGCGTGTGCGCTCTTTCTGCGGTGGGGCTGTATCATGAGGGCTGAGAAATTGCGGTGGCGGGAGCGGTAACCGCGCCCGCCGCTGTCAAGTGTCCTGCCCGAGTGGAGAGACGGCCCCCGCTCTGGCGGCGGCCACCATAGAGGATTTGTTTTGTTGATAAAGGGACGGCAACTGGCGGCCGCGTGCTGCCGCTGGTCACTACTAGCGCCTGCCCTGTGCTCTGCTGCGTGTTGCTGCGGTTAGTTTAGCCTTTTTTCTACATCTTCGGCCAGACGCACTGAGGCCTCCGCGCTTCTATCGTGGCCAGGGTGTCAGGGGTAGCACACACTCCAGTGGGACGTTTGTTTCTTGGGGTACGATCCCTGACTCCATGTTGCTGGCTTATCAGTTAGCGTTTACAGCTCTACTTGTGAACTTGCAGCTGCTGCCTGTGCGGTTGTTCCTCTCATAGATAAAGCATGATCTTGCTCGATCCCATCTCTGACCACCGCCGCCACCATCTCCAATCTCAGCGCATGACCATCAGACGTGAGAACTGTGCACGGCTGCCCACGAGCAACGTTCCAAACAAAGCTGAAAGAAAAAGGTCCACAGCTGCAGGTGTCGTTTTGTGCTGGTGTCTTGATGAGTCGAGGGCTCCACGCCTTGGACTTCTGGCCGACACCCTGGACGCCATCTGTTGAGGCCACCTCCTCGCCGTCCACCTTCTCCATGTGCTGCCGCATCTCCTTGCCAAACTGCATGAACCGCTTCCGCGCGACGCGCACGGCGTCCTTAAGGGACACAAAGTGCGTGCCCGAGTCATAGGTAGTCACCGTCTTGGAAGCAAGGTCCACAGAGAAGGCAATCCAGTGGGAGCGGCTGATGTTGCACACACCCGCAAAGGCTGTCGAGGCCCCCATCAGTATACGTACCTCGTCCACCAAAGCCCCGAGGTCGGAGTCTTGTGCTGCCAGGATGCGCGACATGAGCGAGCACTGCACCACACACACACGGGAGCCCGCTGTTTGGCAATGCCGCTGGAGGATGAGTGTGTTGACCGTGATGATGTCGTCGGCCATCCATGTTGCCTGCAGAGTGGACACAATCAGATGGGCGGGCACCACCACATCCTCATCCATCGCGCCAGTCGCCGGCGTGCCGAGGCGCCAAACAGTGGTGGTGGGGTTGCACGCCAGAAGACGCTGCATGACCTCCGTCGCCATGACACCCATGCTCTTGCGCTCGTCCCCAACGTAGGAGGGCACGCGGGAGTTGGGCAGACTGACGACCTCCAGGAGCCAGGACACGGTCGCCCGCAAGTGCTCTAGCCGGTCAGCTGCCACGAGCAGCTGGTCCATCGCCTGCAGGGTGGGCAACGTCAACTGCACCTGACGCACCGGCTTGTCGGGCCGAGACACGTGCTGCTGGTCCGTCTCCTCCCCCGACGCCTTCTTGAGCTGCTCCTCAGACTCGTCCCGTGCCACTGCGTTGGCGTAAACCGGGCACTCGTGGTCCGCATCAATCTCGTTTCTTGCGCGCATGTCCTCGGCCTTGACCATGAGCTCCTTCCGCACCTTCCTTAAGGACCCAACGTCCAATATGCAGTTGACGTCGCGCTGGCCGGCCACAATGGCAGGCCACTCCGCTTGAGTGGCCTCCAGCACCTCAGTCAACGGGTTGCGCGTGTCCACCACCGGGAAGTGCCAGTTGGTTGCCAGCGTGAGGTAGGTGTGGGTCTCAATCATGGCCGCCTCCTCCAGCAACGGCAAGACTATCACCTCCATGGCAGGCTGCAAGTCAGGAATGACAAAATCGGCCGCGCGCGCCGCTTCGTGCCCGTCGTGCTCGGCGCCTACGCGCTGCCGCTTCTTGCCTGCCGGGGTGTTCGCAGCACTGCCCCGCTTCCTTGGCAGCTGCGTGGACAGCTGCGCCTTCTTGGACGCGGCCGTCAACTTGGCAGCAGCAGCTTCTAGAAGACCAGCGGCGCCCGCCGCCTGGCGAGCTGCCAGCCGGGCCGCGACTGCATTAGGAGCACCGTTGTTTTGGATGCCTTGTTGCGCGCTTGGGGGACCGGTGCCAGTCGGAGGCAATGGAGAGGAAGAACCAGCGGGTGAAGGACGTCGCGAAGAGGACAAGAAGCCGTCAGTAAGGCGGTCATCGTTGCGGTCCACCTCATCCAAAGCATCTTCCCCAGCATCTTGACCGGACGCGCATGGCACAATTCCGTACTCGGCAAGCTTCCTCACTAAGAGGTCGGACACACACTGCTCCTTGTCGATGAGGAGGAGGAGCGCGGCCACAACCTCATGCAGTACTGAAGATCGGGGAGGATTGACGCCACTCACCATGATCACCATCGTCTCCATGTTCTCGATCTCGCGGGACCGCTGCACCTCGGGCAGGTGCCGCTTCTGGACGGCCACGAGGAACGAGAAGTTGATGCACTGCTTGGCCGGCTTGCCCCTCCGCCCTCTCTTGTCCGGTGAGGTGTCGCCAACAGCCACATCCACGGGTGCGCTGTCAAGGTCAATGGGCCACCAGGCCAGCATGCCCTGGACTTTGGGCTTGTTGGCAATGTTGTACCGTGCGCATAGGACGGAGCGCGCCTCCGCCATGGTGGCGCGGATCAGCCCAGCCCAGCCCTTCTTCATGGCAGAGAAGAGAGCCTCAACGCACGCTGCAGCCCACGCACTCGGCACATGAACCTGGGGCTTTTCAAAGCGAGAGGTGAGCACCCCAAGCTCTGTCAGTCCGCCAAAGCCATGAGACGTGGCCGATGAAGGAGCAGAGGATGCACTACCGAGCTGCAAAGCAGCACCCGTCGCCACGCCGCCACGCGCTGCCACTCCTTTGGGCGCGTCATCACGCCCCGCTCCGCCGTCAAGCACGCCGCCAAGCCCGGATCCGCCAGTGGGTGCGCCGTCAAGCCCTGATGCGCCGTCGCGCCAGCTATCCAGCTCCTGTGGCCCATTTGCCGCGCCTGGAGGTCTCGCTGCGTCGTCGGACGCGCCTCTCAGAACTGAACCGCCGTCTGGGTCGTGTGCCAGCGCGTCCTTGGCAGCTTGGAGCGCTGCAGGCGCCACATCCGCAGACAGATGGACAAGCGCCCTACGACCAGCGGCAGGCGCTCCACTTGCCAAGGCGGGCGTCCCACCTGAAGTCCTGGCAGGTGAGGCGGGCCCGCCCGCGTCGCCTTGAGTACGGAATACATCGGGCTCTGTTGCTGCAACGGGCTGGGCGCCGGCGACAGCGTATGCCACGGGTGCGGCGGGCGGCCGGGCCAAGGACTGCCGCCACAAAGCCGCCGTCATGGCCATGGACCTGTCACTGAGCAGGTGCGTGTAGACAGACTTGATCACCCGCTTGGCCCCCTCATTGACGGTCAACGCCGCATCGTACAACACAATAAAAAACGACCGGCCCGTCGTCTGGGACACGCCCGAGACGTGCAAATGGCACGACAGCTTGGGGCACCGCCTCTCAATCTCGTGCAGGTTCGAAAACAGCTTGGACACGAGGTCAGCGAGGTCCGCCGGGATGGCCGACACACCAAGAAGCGCCTTGATGAGCTCCCGCAGCTTCTCCATCTGCTGCGCGTCTGTGACGCTGGGCGCCATAGCAACGACAGCCACTGAGCCACCTCGTTCCAATAAAGATGGCGGCGGCCGACGCAATGAAAGAGCTTCGGCGATGGTGGTGCCGCCGGACCGGCGACAATGCAGCCCAGATGTGCCGACGTCGGTAGTGTTGAGCAGCTGCAGCGGCGGCGGCCGTCGAGACGGATGCGGTGGTTGCAAGCGCTAGCTGCGTCAGTGGCAGCGTCGGTGCTGACCAGCAGCTCCGGCGGCGACGGCCGCCGGTGCCCAGGCGGATGGGCAGGCAACGCGTCGGGACGCACCACCGCCGCAGCAGAAATCGGGCTGCCACAGACGGCCGCGCCAACCGCTACGTGGAAGGGGGGGGTAGCCGCGATGCGAGGAAGGTGGCGACGCAGCTGCCATGCGGCGCGGAAGGCGGGAGCGTGGAGGGGTGGCAGTGAGGGCGGGGAGGTGGAGGGGTGGGCAGGGGGGGCGGGGAACCGGTCGACAGCGGCGCCCCAGCGACGGCAGCCGATCGGCTGCCAGGACCCATTATCGCGCTACGTGCGGAGGCGCGAGATTGATCAGGAAGCGTACCCTGGCTACCCCGGTCGTGAGGATGGGACCCTGGACCCCACTGGAAGGTCCATTACACAAGCCACGTCCGGGCAAAACGGGGGGTGGCCAGGCCCGACCCGGGCCCAGCAGGAATTGCCCAGGCCCGTCCCGAACCAAATGTTCAGTGGCCGGGCCCCGGCAGCCTGCCGGGCCGCAGGGCCTGGCCCCAACTTGTGCTTGCGCGGCGCAAACTCGACGGTGGTCTTCCTGCACGCCTCCGTTTGGCGCCAGCCCCCATCCACCCGTCCGTGTGCTTCTTGCGCGCCCCCGCCCGGATGCGCCCGCCATCGTCACCCTCGGTCGGGAGCGGGCGCCGCGCGGGCGGCGCCGCCGCTGGCGGTGGCGGAGGCGCCCCCATACTCCACTACCGTCGCCGCCCACAGCGACCGCCCGGCGGCGTCCGCGGTGGCGGGCGTCCTCCTCGCCCCCCCCCCCCCCCCGCGCCCGGCACGCCCGCCCGCACCGCCCGCACTGCCGTGGCGCCGGCGCGGGGGCGGCGGGCGGCGCCGCCCGCCGCCGCCGCCGCAGCGGCGCCCGCGCCACGGGCCGCGTCGGGTGGCGACGCGGCCGCGCGGCTGCCCGCGACGCTGCGTCGGCCCCCGACGGTGCGCCAGCCGACCGGCAGGTGGGCGGTGGCGGCGCTCGCCGCACGCCTGCGAAGGCGCACGCGGAGGCGCCTCCACCCGCCCGCTTTCGTCATCCCACCGCCGCCCCCGCCGCGCACGTCGCGGCCGCTCACCCCCGCCACGCCCGTCGCCGCGGCTGCCCGCGTGGCCCGTTGCGAGGCGCCGTCGCCGCTGCCCCGCGCCTTCGGGCGACGCGAGTGCGGGCGGCGACGTCCCGCCTGCCACGGTGGCCGCGCCATGCACCCGCCGCCGCCGCCGCCGCCGGGCGCGCAGTGCTGCCCACCGGCCGCCCCCCCGGCAGTGTCGGGGACCGCTGCGGCAGCGGCGGCGGAGTTTGCGGGGGTGGCAGCGCACTTCCACGCGCGCGTCGCCCGCGCGCACGCCGCGCGGTCGGCGGGGGCGGGCGGGGGCCGCCCGCAGCGGGGCCGGCGAGGGGCGGCGGCGAGAGCGGGGGGCGACCCCGCCTCGGCGGCGCCCCCGGCCCGCCCGCCGCCGCCGACGCCGCGGCCTCCGGCGCGCCGGCCAGCCTGGACGCCGCGTCTCGGCGGCTGCGCCGCTGGCACCCAGACGTGCGGCGGTCGTTGGGCACCCCGTGGGGGCGGCTCTTCTCGGCAGAGGAGGCGCCGGGGTCGGAGAGGGGAGGTGGGGGGGCTGCTGCCGGCGCGCGCGGCGGGCGACGTCGCACCGCCGCCTCGATGGCGCTTTGTGTGGCTGTGTTCCGGGGGAGCCCTTTCTTTTTTGTCTGTTGCGCCTCTGATTATGCCGTTGGGGCGGTAGTGTTTCGAGGTTGGGGAGTGAGCCTGGTCTGGAAGTCGCGCACGTGGCGGCCGGCCGGCCCAGCAGCGGGAGGCGCAGCGGGATGAGGGCCAGGTCCAGGGCGAGCCCCGGGTCCAGCGCGTGGCCGCCGTCGACCGCGGCAGCGGGGGGGGGGGAGAGAGAGCGCCGCCCCCGTCGCCGCCGCCGCCGCCGCCGCCGTCACGCGGGCCGCCCCGACGCGGGCCGCGGTGCCGCGGGCGGGGCGGCACCGCCGCGAGCGGGCGACCGGGCGGCCGCGAGGCGGTCGGCGTGCGCGGCCGCGGCGCGCGGCGCGCGGCGCCGCCCGCCACGGCGCGCCGCCCGCGGGCGGCGGGCGGGCACCGCCGCGGGCGCCGCCCGCAGATCCGCGCGCGGCCGCCGGCCGCACCCCCCAGCGCGCCGGCGGCGCCACGCGCCCGCACGGGGCGCGCACACGCACGCCGCCGCGGGCGCCTCCAACCCCCCCGCCCCCCCCGCCCGGTGGCGTCCCCTCGCCCGCCGCCCCCAGCGCCGCCGCCACCCGCCCGACCACCGGCGGCACGTCGGCGGCGGGGGCCTCCCCCCCACCCGCGGCCGCCGCGGCGGCGCCCCCGCCGGCGGCGGCCGCCGCGTCGGCCAGGGTGGCCACCCCCCGCGCGACGGCGCGCCACCCGTCGGCGGGGCCCGCCCCCCCCCCGCCCGCGCGCCCGGCGCCACCCCCGCCTCCAGCGCCGCGAGGCCGGCGGCGGCCAGCGGGCGCCCGCCGACGGCCACCCCCGCCAGCACGTCCGCGGCGGCCGCCACCGCCACGCCACCGCCGCCCCGGCCGCCGCCACCGCCGCCGACGCCGCCGCCGCGGGCTGCGACGGCCGCCAGGGCGGCCACCGCCGCGGCGGCGGCGGCCACCGCGTACGCCCCGTCCGCGGAACCCGCCGCCACCACCGCCGCGACAGCGCGCAGCGACGCCGCCACCGCCGCGGGCGGCGGTGGGGGCGCCCCCCCCGCCGCCGCCGCCGACCGCGCCACCGCCGCCGGCAGCCGCAGGTCCGCCCCCGCGTAGTACACCACCGGCGCGAGGGCGTCGGCCCAGGTGGCGGCGGCCGCCGCCGCCGCCGTCGCGCCCTCCCCCCCCCCCCCTTCCCCGCCGCCGCCGCCGCCGCCGCGCGGCGGACCAGCGCAGGCAGCGCGGCGGCGTCGGCGGCGGCGGTGGCGGCGGCGGCGGCGCCCCCCCGGGGCGCTCGCGCCAGCACCGCGGCGGCGAGCGCCGCCCACGCGGCCTCGTCGGGGGTGGCGGCGGCGACCGCCACGCGCGGCACCACCGCCGCCACCCGCACGGCGGCGGCGGGCGGCAGCGCCGCCGCCACCGCCGCCGCCGCGGGGGCGGCGTCGCTTCCACCGCCGCCGCCGCCGCCGACGCCGCCGTCGACGCCGCCACCGCCCGCCGCCGCCCCCGCCGCCCCCGCCCCCGCCCCCGCCGGCAGCAGCAGCGCCGCGACGAGGCGGCGGCAGGCGGCGCCGCCGGCGGCGGCGGGCGGGGCGGCCGCCCAGGCGGCCGCCCAGGACGCCACCGGCGCCGCGCTCACGAGCGGCGACAGGTGCGCCGCCGCCGCCACGAGCAGCGCCGCCGCGCGCGCAAGCGGCGGCTCCCCCGCGCCCGCCGCTACCGCCGGTCCACCGCCGCCGCCGCCGCCGCCGCCGCCGCCGCCGCCGGTGGGGGTGCGCAGCGCGCGCCCCCCCACCGCCGCCATCACCGACGCGTCCAGCACCGCCACCGCCGACGCGGCCACGACCGCCCATGCCGATGGGGCGCGCGCCACCCCCCCGCCCACCCCCGCCGCCGCCGCCACCACCGCCGCCCCCGCCCGCCCCCCCCCCCCTGGCCCCACCGGCGGCCGCCGCCGCGGGCGCTCCCCCCCCCCCGCCCCCCCCCCCCCCCCCCGCCCCGGGGGGCACCGCCCGCAGCCACGCGGCCAGCCCCAGCGCGACCGCCCCGTCGGCGGCGCGGCGGAGGGCGGGCACCCCCCCCCCCCCCCCCCCCCCCGCCCCCCCCCCCCCGGCGGCGCCCCCCGCCAGCGGCGCCGCCGCGACCACCGCCGGCAGCAGGGCGGCGCCGACCGCCGCGGCGGCGCCGGGCGGCGCCGCGACCAGCAGCCGCGGCAGCGCCGCAAACGCGTCGGCGGCGGCGGCGAGGGCGCGCGCGCGGGGGAGGGCGTCGGCGGGGTCCCCGGCGGGCGTCGCCTCCCCCCACACCGTGCGGAGGGTGGCCGCCAGGCCCGCCGCGTCCGCGACGGACAGGGCGGCGGCGGCGGGCGGGAGGGCGCCCCCGCCCCCGTCGCCGCCCCCGCCGCCGCCGCACCTACCACCACCACCGCCGCCGCCACCGCCGTAGCCGCCGCCGCCGCCTCCGTGCCACCGCGCGGCGGCCGTGCGCAGCGTGTACACCACGCGGGATGACGGAGGGTGAGGCAGGCAGGGGGGGCAGCGGGCGGCAGTGGCGGCGGTGGCGGGGGCCACGCCTGTGAGTCCCGGGGCGCGGTGGGGAGTGGCATGGTGGTGCACGCCAGGGGAGGGTGGGGGGCCGCTAAGCAGGGGGCAATGGGGGGAGACGCCCCCGCGCTCCGCCCCGCCGCCGCCGCATGCCAGTGGTGATGCCGGCTGCGGCGGCGGCGGCGCGGCGCGAGGTCGTTCGCGGCGCGGCGTGCGTCGCCGGCTGGGTGGCGGCGCCTGTGGCTGGCGGTGGGGGCGCAGCCGCCGCCGTGAAAGCTCGCGCGGTTGTACGTCTTGCCGACCACCACGAAAGCCACGGACCGCACCCGCAGCACGTCTCCCACCTTTCTTCCCCAGCCCCCGCCCCCCCCCCTGCGCGGTTTGCCCCATCCCACTGGCCGCCAAATCCAGGCCGCCCAAATACCGCTAAAACGGGGCAGGAGAGAGGGCCGTTCCAAGACTCTGATTGGTCGAAGCCTCGGCACGGACGCAGAGCTGCATGTGCGTGCCGTGCCGAGCCTTGAATACGGGCTGGGAACGGGTCGAATGGAGCCCGCATGCGATGGTGGCAGGACCGTGCCGCGATACATCAGGTATTCCTGGGCCGTACTTGCGACCCCCCTCGCGGGTCAAACATATGACAGCTTAGAGCACATCCAGCAACGTCGGGACCAACGCTCAAATGATTCATTTCAGCGAACACGTGCGCGCTTCTGGTTGGATGCCCATTTCTGTTGGGGCGTGCCCCAACCGGTCTTGCAGGACTTGTATAGAACGGGGCGCAGACTAGCCGAAAAGGCGGAAGGATGGGTTCACGCCGGTGGGAGAACAAAAACCCAACCCCATTCCTCGAATGTAGCTTCAAATCGGGATCAGAGAAGCAGCTGGGATGCGAGCCCGCGATCGTCCACAGCCACGTTTCAGTCATCCCATTGGTCCGATTTCGTTTCACAGGTCGCCAACAGGATGGGGACGGTCCCGCTCGCTCCCCATTCTCACACAGAATGGGGCGCAGGAGAGACCAACCCCATCCTGCGATCCGAATATGCAGAGTACTTACCAAGAATATATGAATCAGATTCGTCATATATGGCCTGCCGTTGGGGCGTCATGTGGCCGTTTGTATTGACTGCTGAGCGTTCGAACCCCATCCAGCAAATATGAGAGCCACGTGTACGTATTCGCGACCATCCTGGCATTGTTGGATGTGCTCTTATTCGTCACATGCCGTCACAAGCCTGGGTACTTGAAGACCCCCCCCCCGTGCCGGCCGTGGAGGGGGCACTGTCTGCGTTGCTAGCGGTGCCCTGTGCTGTGGGGACGGGACGCTCGCCGCATCCGCCGCAGGCTAGGCGCGCGCGGTGGCGGAGACCGTTTGGAGCGCTGACTGAAGCGCGGACTGGGCACTCGCGCGGACGCACTCGCCAGCATATGTAACAGAGAATCCGCATTCGCGGGACTGGGATTATCGAATAGGGCCCTGGGGAAGGACCGCCCTGGCCGGGCTGAGCCGGTACGGAAGGGGAACGCCAAAACGGGGGGGGGGGGGGGCCGCCTGCCTGGTGCGGGGGGGGAGGGGGGCCGAGGGGCGCAGCGGCGCCAGCCGTGGCGGGGAGAGGGGCGGGAGGCCCCGTGCCGCCACCGCCATCGCCGCCGTCGCCGCCACCGCCGCCGCCGCGGCCGCCGCCGCTACCGCCGCCGCTTGAACTGCGGCACCGACGCCGGCCGCGCGCCCGCCCCCGCCCGGCGGCTCATCGCCACTCCACGGCGGCGACGGAGGCGGCGACGGCGGCGGCGGCGGTGGCTGCGGCAGCGGCTCGTGGTTGCGCCGCGGCAGCAGCATGCCGGGCGGGCACGCCTGGCGCCGCCGCCGCCGCCGCTGCGGCGCCTGCTGCAGGGGGGGACATTCCCCGGCCAGCGCCGCCCGCCGCCGCGGGCGCGTCGCCGGCCGCCGCCAGGTGTCTCCCGGCGGCGGCGTCCTCCCCCCCCCCCCAAGCGGGCTTTCGCCGCTTCCCCCCCCCCGTCCGCCCGAAGGACGGCAACGACGACGGGCACAAGCGACGGCACTACGTCGGAGCGGCAGCCGGCAGCCAGTCTCATCCGCACGGTGCACTTCGGAGGGAACAGCAGGCCGCAACTTGTTCTCATAATTTCCGATGCGGCAGCCCGCGTTAGCTATGGCACGTCCGCTAAAAATGGGACACTCAGAGTTTCCTACGACAATCTTTGCCCCAGTGAACTCGCGACGTCAGGCACCCAATCAATTCTCTGAGGGACGAGCTGCGCTGATCTCCAGATCGAATGATCAGCGCCACGGGAACCTTGGGTGGTCCGATTTGGGACCGGTGTCGGTCCTTCGGACAATCGATCATCGAGACCAGTCAGATCAAGGTCGATTCCTGTTTGTCAAGCCAATGAGATGCGTCCACGCTGCGCTGTTAGCCTCGCTACTGATTCTGTGTTCAGAAACAGGCGCCACGTTGGCCACTCGACCGCAATAGTTTCTGAAAAGTATGGCCTCCAGAGCCCTCGATAATGAGCGAGAGTGTGGCGACCCGCCCCCACGGCCTCTATTCGGGCTCCCCTAGCTCGTCTAGCAAATGGTTTCTCAAAAGTTTGACTCAAAGACTGAAAGCACACCCGAGCCGACCCCTGAGAGGCACGTCAGGCGCCCTTTGGACGTCAAATTAGGGGCAGTCGGTGTCGTGATCGCACTCGAGTTGGCCGACCAGAGCAGAAGTTTGATTTCATGCATCGATTGCACCACTCAGATGGGATGGGAGTTTCCCAGACAAACACCGCGTGTCCCATTTTTGGCGGACGTGCCATAATAAACTCTCACGGTCGTTTCGAAACTTTGTGGGGGGACCGGGCTAATCCTGGGGGGACCGGGGGGACCCCCCTCAAATGAGCATTCCAGAGGGGTGCCGGTCCCCCCACGTCGAATGAGTGTAGCTTCCTGTGGGGCCGCCGAGCGAGCAGAGGCGACTGTTTGGGCCCGCAGACGCCCCCGACTGGACAATGGCTGCGCCACTTTTGGCGGGCAATGACGCTGTGGCCCACCCGCGCTGAAAACGATCATCTGACTGGCCACCCAGCCGGATCAGGAACCTCACACCCCAGCCTGTTGCCCCCGAGCTTCCCCTGCATCGTCATCCCATCCCTGCCTACACCCCCCCGCGCCTGTTTCGTGCCGCATTACCCCCCTCCTTCGCCTATCCTTCCCCCTCTCCACGGCCGCCTTCCTCTGGTGTGCTGCGCGGCATGCGCGCGTCTAACAAGAAGGGCCGCCGCTCATGCGACCCCTAGCGAAAGCTGGGATGCTCGCAAGGGCGGGGCGCCAGACGGAGAGCACAAGGAAACACTCCGCTCCGACACGAGACATCTACGCTCCGCATCGAGTGTTTTGTACTCCGGGGGCGTCGGGGTGCGCAGTGAAGGCCTCCAGCCTGCGGCTGGGGCGGACCCTCTCCGCCTCGAGTCTTAACCGTGGACCTATAGGATGCGCGCAATCTACCCGGGACCACACGGTGGGGGTCGAATTTGAGGCTCTCATTCACTCTGTGCGACGACCTGAACCGCAGATTCACGCCAACGTCGCCCGCTGGCCTATATCTCGCGCGTCCCATTCTCGACAGGATCAAGCCGCACACATGCCACGTTGCGCGCTTTTCCAAAAGTCATGCGTGCCGGATCTCGAAACCTTTCGTCTGAAAAACGCCGCCGCCCCGCGCCCCCGGGGCCCCCCGCGTCCCCGGGGCCCCCCGCGCCCCCGCGGGGCGCCCGCGCCGCCCGCGCCGCCCGCGCCGCCGCCCGCGCCGCCCGCGCCGCCCGCGCCGCCGCCCGCGCCGCCGCCCGCGCCGCCCGCGCCGCCGCCCGCGCCGCCCGCGCCGCCGCCCGCGCCGCCCGCGCCGCCCGCGCCGCCCGCGCCGCCCACGCGCCGCCCGCGCCGCCCGCGCCGCCCGCGCCGCCCGCGCCGCCCGCGCCGCCCGCGCCGCCGGGAAGCAAGAAAATCGGTGTGCAAAGGTCGGGGACGCCCGTTATGGCACCGTAAAGACGTGTACCCCCGATTTTGGCACCTGTACGGGCCTTGCGTCGCCGCATGATGTCCGATGATAACCGGACCTGGCATGGAGGTCCGTCCGGCTCATGCGCAGAGGGTACAGGCATCAGATGCAGAAACGGACACGATCCCGAGTCACTGTGGGTGGAGATGTCCCGCAAACGGGCCAAATCGACGCTTGCATGCCAAGTACTAGAGGTCATGATAACCGTTCGACACGAGAGTGCGTGCATCAGACGCGCCGTTGAACGAGGATAATTTAATGTCCAGAACATTTGACTTGGGACGTGTTTTTGAGCACTTTTAGAGCGACTTTTCCTCTTTTTTCCTGAAATTGAGGGTTATTAGGCCGTTTAGGGGGTGGTTAATGAATATTAGAAAGACGTTAAGGTTGCTAAGGCCACTTAGGGCCGTTGAGGGGGTGGTTAGGGCCACTTAGGGGTGGGTTAATGAAAAGTAGGGAGGGGTGAAGGTTGCTAAGGCCACTTAGGGCCGTTTAGGGGATGGTTAGGGCCACTTAAGGGTGGGTTCATGAAAATTAGTGGGGCGTTAAGGTTGCTAAGGCCACTTAGGGCGGTTTAGAGGGTGGTTAAGGCCACTTAGGGGTGGGTTAATGAAAATTAGGGAGGGGTTAAAGTTGCAAAGGCCACTTAGGGCCGTTTAGGGGGTGGTTAGGGCCACGTAAGGGTGGGTTAATGAAAAATAGGGAGGGGTTAAGGTTGCCTGTACTGGGTGAGAGCGTCCATGAAGAGTACTGTAACCGACGGAAGTGAAGAGAGAAGGGCCAGGTCCGCGAGGCCCGGATTTTTCGTAGCGACGCTCGTGGCGCGGCGCGGCGCGGGCGCCAGCGGCGCAGACGCGGACGGCGCGGGTGCGGACGGCGTGTGCGCGGACGCGCGCCCAGGCATTGCACGCGCAGGCGCGCGCGCACGGGCGTCGCTGGCGCGGCGCGGGCGGCGCTGGCGCGGCGCGGCCGCGCCCGGCGCGGGAGCGGCGCGGGGGCCGCGCGGGCGCGGCCGGCGCGGGCGCGACGCGGGCGCCGGCGGCGCCGGCGCGGCGCGGGCGGCGCGGGCGGCGGCGCGGGCGGCGCGGGCGGCGGCGCGGGCGGCGCGGGCGGCGGCGCGGGCGGCGCGGGCGGCGGCGCGGGCGGCGGCGCGGGCGGCGCGGGCGGCGCGGGCGCCCCGCGGGGGCGCGGGGGGCCCCGGGGGCGCGGGGGGCCCCGGGTGCGCGGGGCGGCGGCGTTTTTCAGACGAAAGGTTTCGAGATCCGGCACGCATGACTTTTGGAAAAGCGCGCAACGTGGCATGTGTGCGGCTTGATCCTGTCGAGAATGGGACGCGCGAGATATAGGCCAGCGGGCGACGGTGGCGTGAATCTGCGGTTCAGGTCGTCGCAGCGGAGTGAATGAGAGCCTCAAATTCGACCCCCACCGTGTGGTCCCGGGTAGATTGCGCGCATCCTATAGGTCCACGGTTAAGACTCGAGGCGGAGAGGGTCCGCCCCAGCCGCAGGATGGAAGCCCTCACCGTGCCCCAGGACGGACCCGGAGCGTAAAGCTCTCGATGCGGAGCGTAAATGTCTCGAGTCGGAGCGGAGTGTTTCCCCGTGTTGAGACGGAGCACAAGGAAACACTCCACTCCGGCTCGAGACATTTCCACTCCGCATCGAGAGGGGTTCACTCCGGGTCCGGTCTCAGTTGCTTCAGGCGCACCCAGTCTGCGGCTGCCGTGGACTCACTCCGCCTCGAGTCAGGTGCGTGCACCAATCGGAAGCACGTATCCCATGACGGTCGGGTTGCCTGTTGGCATATTTGCGGTCAGCGATCTCCCCACGGCCCCGGTCTGCGCCCCAGATTCAGGCCTCAGACATGCCTCGAATGATATCTGGGGCGCCAGGACCCCGTCCAGATCGTTTCGAGAATGTGCCACGTTCCACACGTTTTGAATGAGGAAGCTGGCTGGATTACGAAAGTTCGTCATGAAAATGTGCGGCGCGCCCCGCGGGGCGCGCCGCGCCCCGCCCCCGCGCCCCGCGCCGCCCCCGCGCCCCGCCCCCGCGCCCCGCCCCCTCGCCCCGCCCCCGCGCCCCGCCCCCCCGCCCCGCCCCCGCGCCCCGCCCCCCCGCCCCGCCCCCGCGCCCTGTCCCCCCGCCCCGCCCCCGCGCCCCGCCCCCCCGCCCCGCCCCCGCGCCCCGCCCCCCCGCCACGCGCTCCGCCGCGCCCCGCCGTGCGCCTCTCTGGGCGTCCCGCAACCTACCTCGCTGGGTGGCTGGTGTCTGTGGCACTTGAACCACGCCGGCGCCCGTCACCGCACGCCCGGATTAAAACCGCGGGTAGCAGTGCAGCGCACGCTACGCGGCGCCGCGCTGTCCAGCGCGCCCCGCCGCATTGCCCGCCACGCGCCCGGGCGGATGACGAGTGTCCGCGGCGCTTGCATGACCGTACAGTCTTCATGACGTCCGCAGAGAAACACGTAGCACCAGCTACCTCTTAACGTCCACCATGGGACGTCAGGTGGACGATCGCTTGCTTGACGTTCGCGCACAAATTGAAGAAAACTCCGGGGGGAATTTTAGCGACACTTGTTGACACGTTCTCGACACTTACGCATGTAAAGAATATTTGACAATATATTTGAACGCCACATTTGAATATGCAAACAGCTTCATTACTCAACAATTGTACAGCGTCCATTCTGGCGAATCCAATTGTCCGGTCGATCATTCACATGTTGGATATTTGTCTTCTGGAAATGGCGGTCTACTTTCCATATTGGACGGACTGCGTTGTCGAGATCTGGCGCTGGCAGCACCGCTTAGGAGCTCCCATGGATACCACATCATGCGGTGGCCACCCATCCTGACCTGCCTCCTGTACTGGATTCCTATATCTTCGATCTACGGTTCAGTCGACCTTCCGTACCTATCCGCCATCGCGACGCAGTGGCCGCTCGTGCCACACCCATCCTTGCGGCGCGCGTGCGCCACGATCTGTGCGCCGTCCGTGCGCGCGTGGTGCCGCTGCCGTCTCGTTGCGTCCGTCCCCCCTGGTGGAAGCACGCCGCGACGTCCCTGTCGCTCGACGTGGATTGACCGCCGCTGTGTGCGCGCTACATCTCCGGCGCCGCAACGACGCTGCAACACTTGCCGGCCACTACCTACGTGCGCACCTGCCCTGGCCGGATCTCTGGCGTCGCCACGTCGCTGCGTTGCTTGACGGCCCCCTCCCTGCGTGCGCGCCTGCTGTTGCCGGGCGTCTGGCGTCGCCGCAACGCTGCATTGCTTGACGACCACTACCTACGTGCGCGCCTGCTGTTGGCGGGTGTCTGGCGTGGCCACGTCGCTGCATCGCTTGACGGCCCTCTCCCTACGTGCGCGCCTGCTGTTACCGGGCGTCTGGCGTCGCCGCAACGCTGCCACGCATGACGGCCACTACCTACGTGCGCGCCTGCTGTTGGCGGGCGTCTGGCGTCGCCACGACGCTGCCACGCTTGACGGCCATTACCTACGTGCGAGCCTGCTGTTGCCGGGCGTCTGGCGTCGCCAAGACGCTGTATCGCTTGACGGCCACTACCTACGTGCGCGCCTGCTGTTGGCGAACGTCTGGCGTCGCCGCAACGCTGCATTGCTTGACGGCCACTACCTACGTGCGCGCCTGCTGTTGGCGGGTGACTGGCGTCGCCACGACGCTGCCACGCATGACGGCCCCCTCCTTACCTGCGCGGCTGATGTTGCCGGACCTCCGGTGTCGCCACGTCGCTGCGGCGCGTGACGGCTTGTATCTTCGCGTGCCTCCATCCCGGCGGATGCGCCCCGCTTTCTGTGTTTGTTTTTGTGGGCGTCTGCGTTAACGGCTTGGTTGTGGAGAATGAAGCGGCCTCGTCCATTTCTGTTTGACTCCATCGTTCAGCGGGTCACCAGGGAGGACGGCATGAATGCTGTCTTGCATGCGCCGATGCGTCGCGGTCTTGCGCCACTGATGGAGAACCCATCGGTGGGCGATGACGAGGCTTTCCGTCCAGCTCCGGCGACACTGGCCGTGCAAGGTATCCGCTCTCGTCGCTTCCCTGTCGAAGCACTGCTGCATAACACTGCGGCAGTGATCAATGCTGGTCTCTCGACGAGTGACTCCATCGATTCAGGCGGTCCAGTTGTGGCTGGCGATGCAGCCGGTCTGGACGAACCATCTGAGCCTGACTGCGACTTCGACGACGTGCCCGATCCGCTCCCACCTGATGAGGAATGGGTCACCGCTGGCAAGCTCAAGGGATTTCAGCGGCCTGGAAGGGGGCGTGAGTTGGGTTCCGGTTTGGACGTACGGCGGTCGCTTCCTGATGTGTCCGCCGTGGTGTTTTGCAGAGACGTCCGGTCCGTCATCTTGTGTGACGGGATCGCTCCCGGCTTTCGTGTGGACGCGGTTGAGCGCATCAACAAACTCCGGGACAAGCTAGCTTTCTTCAGTGACAAGAAAATGAGTGGCCGTATTTTCTCCACTGTACCCGTCGGGCATGTGGGGCTGGTCGCCAAGTTCGGTCGCAACGGGCCACGCACAAAGGATGGATTGGACCAAGCAGCCGCTATCGAGTTGTCTCTCGTCGAGGACAACAACGCGGAAGTTGTTTGTGCTTGTAGCTGCGCCGAGCAGTGTCTGCGTGTCAAGTGCATGTTTGCGGACGACCTTCAACTCGGGTTTGGATTGGTCAGCAGCGCATGTGGTGTGGCGCCCGCGGAGCTGTTGAGGGCCTTCCGTTCGCGCCTCGGACCGCCAAGGACTGAAGGTGACGGGCAGCTGTTTGGGGATTCGCTATGTGGTGTACGCAGTGTCGGCGGCAACTGGCCATGGGCCTTGGTTCGAAAGTCGAGAGCCAACTTTTGGACCTGTATGTCATGTACAGAGCAAGGCCTTGCATGTACGCACGCCGAAGTTGCTCGACGGGTTGTGTCCGAAGCGGCAGAAGGGGATGCAGCTGACGCAGAAGCTGACGCTGAAGAGGAGCCTGTAGAGCGGATGACACCGCTGGAACGAATCAAGTTCAAGTATCGAAGGTCACACCGGCCGCGCAGTGCCGTTCCGTCCACTGACGCGTTCAAGCATGATGCGGAGCTGCGGCGACATGCGTCTTTGCGGCAGGAGTACACGTACGCACCGGTAGACATGTGCCCTTCATGCTTGGGTGTGTTTCTGATGGGGGGGCACCGCGGCAAAGATGCCGTAAGGGTGGAGTTTGAGGATGGTGCTGCCGACTGTTGGCTCAAGTGGTGGCTTTGTACCGCTTGTGACCTTAAGGTCATGCCTGACGGGGCGGAGCAAGGCGTCATTTTCTCTTCGCCAAACACCGGTTTTACGGAGCCGTTCCTGTTCAACGTCGCCTACGGTCTTGTCGCGAATGGCTCCAGCTTGACGGGGTCATGTCAGATAAGGACTCACTTGGTGGAGCTGTCCGGGGAGTGCCGATTTCCCCTGGCTGCCACCGACTTGAGAGTCCTGAAAGTGTTGCGCCAAGGCGTCATGTTGTACCTGGAGCTCGTTGTCGCCGGCATGCCGGCTGCTGTGCTGAGATGCAAGGTGTGCACTTTACCCAATGGTTCCTACAAGGTTTTATGTTTCGATGGTCTCTATCAGGGCATCCGAGCTAAGCACCGTCGGGACATGGAGCGCATTGACGTCCCACTGGACATTGTTTCTGGAGCTGTGGCTTCTTGCAGCCTGGTCTACGATAATCAAGTCGTGTTGGCTCTTTCGTGCGCCTTACGTCACGCTCAAGCAGACGGCAAGCGAAACTTGGAAGGTTTGCGTTTCAAGTCACTTGGTGCAGTTAAAGGCGCTGTCTACGCTGTTGTCGCCTTTCATCCGTCGCTGATGCACGATGGAGACGACGCGGCCGCGCACTCTAGCGACTCGACGGGCTCGGCTGACGAGGCGAACGGACCGGTTCTGTTTGACCCCGTGGCGGACCATAAGATTCACCCCGCTCTCGTTCATTTCATCCGGACGGTGCTCTACGGCAGGGACGCCGCAATGATCTTGGCGCGCGCTGTCGTTGACTCCCCTCGTGACATTCGCGTCAAGCTTCCGGCAGCGGTCCTGTCTTCATTGACGCGGCTTGTTGCTTCTAGCTCGGAGGCTGACCAACAAGATCCTGCTCCACAATGCCCCGACCGGCGGCGAGCAGCGATTTTCGACGAGCCTGCACTGGCAGATACTGGCGGCCAGCGCGGTGCGACGCGCGCTGCGCGAGCAAAAATCTCGCTCCATCCGTCATTTCCAAGAACGGTGAACGCAGCGCCCAAGGTCGTCTCCTTCGTGCGGGCGTTGTGCGCTGAGACTGTGTTCCCTTGGTGCAGCAAAGGGGATTGGGGCGCCGTGCGGCTGCTCCAGAGAACTCTGCATGACATGAACTGGTCGGAGGGCGCGCTGGAAAGTACTTTACGGGATCCACGAGTGCGCGAGCTTCGCATCTTGCGCGGGGCTGTCGCGTGCCTCGTCCCAGCTATGGTCGCTCTGCCGCACGTCCGAAGGTCGTTACGTGCTCTTCTTTGCGCGGTGGTCGACACTGCCGGTCGCTACGACCGGTTCATTGAAGCGGACGCCGCTGCTGTTGACGACGGTGAGCCCCCACCTACCCGCAAAGACGTCGCCGATGGCGTCATCGGGCGGTCTATTGCACCGGGCGAGTACGACGAAATGTGGCTGCAGCAGCTCCTTCCGTCGTCACTGAGGGACGCGTACGGCGACGAGCGCGTCAACGCTGTGAGTGACTACCATCGGTCCGGTATTTTTTGCCCTCTGCTGCCGCCGCTGCGGCCCGGCCTCGACTTCAAGAGTGGCGGGAGGCGAACGGAGGAAGACTCTACCTGTGAGAAGGACTACGGCTGCGCAGATGGTTGGACACCAGGTACATTTGGTGTTTTTTGTTGTTGCTCCCACCTCAAGTGCGTGGCGGTTGTCATGATGGATGGGCACGAAGGCCCTCGAATGCCGTTAGACTTCATTGTGTCTCGCCTTCCAACGCTTCCCGACAGCGTGATTTACGACTTCGCCTGTGGTACTCACAAAGCAGACGCCTGTCGCGTGCCGAGAGTCGCGAAGCTGGTCAACACTTGCGTAGACGCGTTTCACTTTCGTTCTAGCCACAAGACCTGCTCCTCGGCGCGTTGCCCAACATCATACGAGACACTCCTGGGATTCAATACGTCGTCGTCCGAGCAGAGAAATGCCTCGACGAGGCGCTTGAAGCAGTTTATTACTTTGCTCAACCAGCGGAACTTCCTCACGTTCTCCGCGTTTCAGCAGTGCATCAGCAACATTACGGCGATGTACCGCGAGGCATGCGACGAGGTCGGCGCCACGCACCGCTTGAGAGCCATCGGGTGGCCTCTGTGGTACAGGGAAGAGCACTTAACTCGTTAGAGCGAGGGCTTAGCGGAGGAAACAAGGTGCATCGCACAATCAGATAATAAAGAAGCCGCTCCTCCAGCGGGAAGCAAACAGATCATGTCATAAAAAGACAAGCTGGCCAGCCAGCGCATGAGCTCTGCCGCGGCTCGCACGTATACTCGTCCCCCAGTACGGGTGGGAAATCGCGCAAGAATCATACGTCCAAACGGATCCCCAGGTGTGCATCTGCATGCTGCACAAGCCAAGCGGCAGCACGGGACATTGAGGCCACCTACGCGTGCCGCAGTACGCGCCAAAGGCGCGCAACGGACCCGCCTGTCCAGTGTGCCGAACGGATGCGCTTGGATCCCGATAGAGCTATCGCGGCGAACGCATGACGCTTGGGCAAGGGACCGATTGAACCCGTGGGATCAGATCTGGCGGGCGGGGTGTACGCCGCACGTGATAGGGCTCTCGCGAGGCGTTACAGTGCACGCTCCACCAATACAAGGCCCGCTGTTGCCTGCGTCGGACAAGCTGAGACTAATTTACTTGAAACATTCAGTAAGTAGTTGATCTGCTCTGAGATCGATCACAAGTATGGCCGTGGTGGACTTGCCTCGACGATTAGGGTTAAGCCTAGGGTTAGGGTTAGGGTAACGATGAGGGCGAGCGTTGGTGCGTCCATGGGCCGTCGCGGTCGGCACTGCGTCGGAGACCATACGCGCTCAGTGGGACGCGCAAGGTCCTTGAGACAGTGATATGTGCGCTCGACTGACAGATGCATCTTTTTCCGCCCCTCTCTTGCGAGGCGGCTGCGGAAGGTCGTACCTATGATGAGGCCACACAGGGCGCGTGAGGGTGAGACATCCAGTTGACCCAGATTCATCACCATCTCTACTGCTCGTGACGTCTCCCGACCGAATAACCTGCTCGAGCACGCATTGAACAGCATGCAGGTCGTGAGCGTCGACTGCGGAGCTATGCGGCCGCAGGTGGGCCAGACCTTGAGGTGGCAACGCATCCACACATGTCACGAAACCATGCTCCCGCACCGTATTAGATTGCGTTTGAAGAGCAGTCGACGCTCAGTTTTCATGACAACGTCATCACAATGACAGACCAGCAACTGCGTACCATGCGAGTGACCACCTGACCACCGATGCATGTGGTGCCTGGGACAGGCAGGCGGCGAGCGGCAACGCACCGTGCAGTGTCACCCGTGCATTGCTCGCAGCACCGCACGGCAGACTTTTCCATTGCTTACGCACCAAAGGGTGACCGCCCAGGCGCAACGCACATGACACAGGCAGAGAGGAGCACACTGCCCAACTGGCTGTCGCAATCTGGTTGCCTCACATGAGCTGCGTGTACTCCTGCGCTTCAGTGACGCGGGGCCGCGATTGTGTCTGGCGACATTGGTTTGGCCCCATCACCTGCTACGTCTCCAGCGGTGAGACATAACAGCACAAGTGGTCCGTCAGTCATAGCCTGCGCGAGACCACCGGAGACGTCTGAGAGGAGGCAACTGTGATGCACCCTACAGCGAAACAGTGGTGTGAAGTTTCGCGTTCGTCCTGTTGCACTGAACGCCTCTCTGATTTCCTCGAGCGCGACTTAGTTTTGCTTGCCTACGGACGTCCTTTCCATACTTCGTGAATAGCAGTCGTAGTGGATCGCAGCGAGGAAGGTCCAAGTACCTGTACCTGCTCAGGGAGACGAGCGCAGAGGTGTAATGCGGAGTGCTGACCACGCTGACCCAATCTCTCCAACTGCGCTTCCGCTGCGAAAACACCCGCTCCATGGGCTCATCGATGCACGCGTCTGAATGCTCCGCATGAGTTTGGCTCTCGGACCCAGGGCACCTGCGTACGCAACGTCTACACACTTTCTGTCGACACGCGAACATCCAGGCCATGTCGGCGCCGTCCAGTGACCCTCCTGGGGCGCCGGCTGTTGCAGAACTTGCCCGACACCTCGTCTCAGTCGAGCGTCTGTGCGCCCGTGAGGTCGCGCTCAGAGTTGTTGCTGGGACCGACACTGTGCGGCGGCAGAACGCTGAGGCACGAGCGTTTTATGGGCTAGCCGCGCACATGGTCTCAGCTAAGTTGGAGGTTGACAAGTGGCAGCCGCTGTTTACTGCAATGCAGCGTCACAACGTGGGAGGATTGGACGCTGTGAGTGAAACTGAGCGCGTGTGGACGCCGGTGTACAACGCGATGCTGGAGTACAAGGACGCCCGTTTTCACGCGCTGCAAGGCGGAAGGCATACGCAAGACGCGGGGGTACGCACAGCCGCCGATGAGCCCGCCACAACCACTGGATCCGGCAGTACGACCGGCACTCCGGGATCGGTAGCAGCCACGACTGGGTCGGCAGCAACGTTGGGCAGCCAAGCAAGATTCATCGGGCACGTGCCGACGACACTGGTCTTGCCACGTATGCAGTTCAAAGACGGCGAGCCGGTTTTCACTACCCTGCTGCAAAGTTTTGGCGCGTCTGCTTTGGGAGTGTGTCGTTCGAGCGTGCAGCTTCCGCCTCCTGCTGCGTGCGCGACTGCGGTTGCTGGTCCTCTGGTGTCGTCACGAGGCTTCAAAGCTCTACGGCCCCATCCCTACTTGCGAGCCTGCCCCGGCTGGACTTCTGGCGGCGCAACGACGCTGCGACACTTGACGGCCTGAACTGTATCACTTGCTTTCTTTGTGTCTCATCCGGCGGCGTGACGGCGCTGCAACGCGTGTTGCCTTCTTCTCATGTGCGAGGTCATCTCGGAGGTGTTTGCTCGAGGTTGCTGCTGTTCTGTACGTGTGGTTTCCCGCTCCACCTGTCGCCATGAGTCAGTGCCACCTGTTGGAACGTAGACGACTCAGTTCGCCGGGCGCCGACTCGGCCCAGATGCTCAACATTTGGTACACCTCTGCTCCAGTTGCGTCCACATTGGCGGTCCCAATGCTCTTGTCGTGACGGACGCGTGCGCGCTTGCGTCTCCTGCTGTTCTTGAGACCATTGTCATGTCCGTCTCCCTTGACGCAGTAAACGCCCGGCACTTGTGGCACATGCAGGACATCGGGCGTCTCTGGGAGCAACACGCTTTAAAGTGTGGCGCACCGGTGAGCGTTTCCATCCTTGTGGACGTGCCTTCGCAAGATGGTGTTCATGGTGGGTCTACCGTGCATGTCTTTCCTGTCGCCGCGGTCCGCGACGAGACCTTCTTGGGCAGAGCGCTGGAAGCGCACACATCGCGCAAGAGGTCTCAAGTTCTTGTGCAAGACAATGATGGTTTGTCGAACGTCGAAGGTGGCCGTTCTTCACCCAAGGGTCCAGACCTACCGCCGTCTGCAGTGCCACCCGGCGCACTACCTGTTGTGCCGCCGTTAGATGCGTCAACAGTGAACCCGTCGGACCTACTGTTCCGAAACTTATTCGATGGCGCTGGGCCGGCAGCGGTGCCGAATGACGAGTTTGGGTTAAAGAGGTTCGTGGCATCTTGGCGCCAAGACCGGCCCATTGCCTACGCGGATGTTGAGCACCTGTGCCCGCGTGTACCTTTTTTGAACGACGGTGACCCTGTGGGCGGCGCTGAAAAGCCGGTCGTCCGGCTGGAGGACTCTGCCGTCAACGCGTTTCTTGACACTGTCGGCAAGGCAGGGTTGGAGAACGTGACTTGGGAGATTGTCAATGGCGTCACAAGCTGTGCTCGTTATTTCATCGACAAGGTATCCGTCAACAAGCCATGGTACAGCATTGGGCCAGTTGAAGCACGAACTGTGTCTTACGTGTAGAACATTGCCGGCGTGGACCAGTTCTCCCTGCCGGTCGCCGCAGTAGCAAGTAAGGAAGGCGGTGTCACTCTTCACGAGCGCGCACTGACCGTGGCTGCCTTGAGCGCACGCTCCTCGTTTTGGCGCATGGTCATTGCTGCGTATTCCCTATTCAAGCCAGGCCGGCGGCAGCCGCGGCGCGTGAAGCAGACAGCTGAGGCCAAGAAGAAGAGGAACCAGAACGCGATGGGAACGGGTGGCGCTCCGGCCAAGAAGGCTCGCAATGGCTCGGGAGCTGGTGGCGCCGGTGCCGCTGCGTCGGGTAACCGCTCGCGCTCGAGCCCATCTGGGTCGTCGGCCGTGCTTAGTGAAGACCAAGAACTGAGGTTATGGAACGACGCCCCAGGCCTGGATGTGGAGGATAGAATCGTTTCGCAGGCGGACCTTGCCGGCCGATGCAGCTGGTTTTGGAAGAACCGGCCGCAGCCCGGCGATCGATGCCTTTCTTTGATGTCTTACAAGACAATGGGAGATCTCTACCGACTCCGTGGCGGCCGCGTCACAGCAGCCGGGTCCTCCGGAAGTTTTGGGCGGCTCGTCAACGTTCCCTTCGATAACGATTGCTTTTATCACGTTATCGCCAGTGGTCTGTTTGACAGGCTCGCGGCTTTCCCTGGCCTACCCAAGAGCGATTTTTGGCAGGACGTCGGCGTGCATCCAGGTCTGTTGCGGTGGGGAGTTTCGGCTTACTAGCGGGCCATGTTGGGTGATGGCGCTTTGTCATATCTGTTTCCCGCTTGGCTCTCGTTGACTTGCCCAGGTCAGAGCTTCGCACAGGCTTCGGAGGGTCAGGCAGTGCTCAAGAAGGCCATCATGGAGTGCGAAGGGGAGCGGTCGTGGATGGGCGTGTACCACGGAGAGTACGCGGTTCTGGCCGACATCCTTGGTGCGGTTATCCGAGTATTCTCCCAAATTGGGTGCCAGCCGGACGGTGCCCCGGTGGACCCACCACATGATGCGAACTCCGTCCTGTTTTCTTTAGACGATGCTCGCGTGGATATTGTTGGCCAGGAAGGCCACTGACGGTGCGTCCTGCGGCCCGGCAACGGCGTCGTCCCGATCAAGCCCTCCTGCGTGCATGTGCCTTTGCACTTTGTTTCGCAAGCCGCTAGGGAAGCGCTTGCGAGTGGATCTTCGGCTGACTCAGGAGTCATGGTCCATAACAGGGCAAAGGAGATTACAATGAGTCGACGTTGCATGGTGTTGGGCGTCATTCACGATGGCAGTGCTCACTTCATGTACCCGTTCATATACCCTCACATGCTAACTGACTACACTGGTGGGACGTTCCCGGCGTTCAACTTGACCGGTAGTGCGGGAGCGAATACGCAATGACCAACAAAAACTATTGCCGAAGAGAGTCAACGACCAGCATGAGAGTGAACTGAGTCTAAGAATACACCCTTCCAAACGCACTGACCCCACGCATGTACGCCGCCCATTGCTCCTCCGCACCCAGCAGTGTGAACAAAGCACGTTACTTTTACTCACGGGTGCGACCCGGGGTGCCCCGGGGCCGCCTCTTATGGGGGACCTCGGGAGCGACGCCCGGGGTGCGAGCTCACAGGCTGAATCTCCCGTAAGTCGAGCACTCACAATAATCCCACGCAATGCGATTTGGGATTCGGCCCCAGGACCCGGGAAATTACCCGGTGCCCCTGGGGTCCGACAAGTCCCCTGATTTTCCCCTTTCACTGGGGTTCAAATCCCTCACAATCAAGTACAAATTCGCAGTGCGACCGGCGCCGCGGACCCGCGCGCCACTCCATCGCACCTTGCTCGTCACCTCCTGCGCCTTCCCAACACCGCGCGCACACCACCAAAGACACCGTGCCGGCTTCCGCCGGCGCCCCCGTCGCCGCAGGTCGCTCCCCCGGTGCGGCGCCGACGTGGCCGCATCGCCCGTATTCCCCACACTCCCCCTGCGGCCGCGGCGGCGCGAGACGTCAAGGGGAGCCGAGGGAGCGGCAAAAGTCTGCTGTAGCGGCCCCCGTCGCCCGTCTCCTCGAGCTGCCGCCTCCGTGCGTGGTCGGCTGCCGCCCAACAAGGGATGATTATTGCCGGGGGCAAGTCGCCAACATTGTAGGGTACCAAAGTTGTGGCGGCGTGAGGGTGGCGGAGCGGGGTGTCGCGCCATACAACTAGACGACCGTAGGGGCCCCCATGCCCAACCGGGAAGTAAAGGATCGGTGAGCTGGTGCCGGGAGCGCCTTGGTGAAGCCGTCTGCGACCATCTCGGTGGTCGGGAGGTAGTCCATCACCACCTCCCCCGTCCCCACGCGGTCCCGTACCAGGTGGTACGCCACGTCAATATGCTTGGCGCGCCCAAGTCCGAGTGGGTCGCCCGCCATAGCCAGGCATGCCTGGTTGTCCTCGTAGAGCTGGACAGCGCCAGGGTCCTCCCCCATGCCCTTCAGTAGAGTGCGCAGCCACAGCCCCTCCTTGACCGCTTCGGCCGCGGCCATACACTCGGCCTCCGCCGTGGACGCCGCCACCGTCGACTGGCGCTTGCTGCGCCACGACACGGGCCCACCGTGCAGCATGTAGACAAAGCCCGACGTGGACCGACGCGTGTCCCTGTCGCCGGCAAAGTCCGAGTCCGTGTAGCCCGAGAGCGGCTCCCCGCTCCCAAACGTGATGCCCTTGTCCCGTGCACCGACGAGGTAACGAAGGACGCCCTTAGCGGCCACCCAGTGCGGCTCCTCAGGCGCCGACATGAAGCGGGCCAGCACGCCCGCCGCAAAAGCGATGTCCGGTCTGGTCGTGGTCGCCAAGTACAGGAGGCTGCCCACCAGCTCCGCGTAGCGGTTGCCCGCTGGCAGCAGCTTCTCCCCCGTCCGCACCAATGAGGTGCCGGCAGCCAATGGGGTGACGTTTGGCTTAGCCGCAGCCATTCCGTACGCCTCCAGCAATGCCGCCACATGGCCAGGGCTCGATAGGGTGATCCGGCCGCCCGATTTGAGGTGGACGATTTTCATCCCGAGGAAGGTGCTCACGACGCCCAGGTCACGTGCGTCGAAGCGTGCCGCTATCAGCTGCTTGCCCGCCGCTACGGCGGCCTCACTGGCACTAGCGACGATGATGTCGTCCACCCACACAAGGAAGTGCACCGCGCCATGCTTGGGGTGCTTCCAGCGGTACAGACAGGGATCGGCTGGCGACTGGGTGGCACCCGCCTCCGACAGAACGGACGCCCACACCATCCGCCACAGGCGGCCCGCCTGCTTTGTCCCGTACAGCGCTAGCTGCAGCAACAGCGCCTTGCCTGCGTCGCCGAGCGGGTACCCCGCCGGCTGTGCAACGTACACAGGCTTGTCCATCCGCGCATTCAGGTATGCGTTCTTCACGTCGACGTGGTGCATATGCCACCCGCGGCTCGCCCCAACCGCGAAGAGCGCGCGCACGGTGGCTGCCGCTGGGACGGGCGCGGACGTCTCGTCGTAGTCTACGCCCGGCTTTTGGCTGCATCCCTTGGCCACAAACCGGGCCTTGTACCTGGTGACGGCTCCGTCCGCGTCGCGCTTGTAGTCGAACACGACCCGACTCCCCGTCAGCTTTGCGCCCGCTGGTAGATCCACCACCTGCCAGGCGCCCATCTCCTGCAAGGCCCCAAACTCCGCCCGTAGCGCCGCCTCCCAGAGCGGCCAGTCCGGGCGCTCTCGCGCCTCCTCGATCGTTGTTGGCGGAGGTAGCTCTTGCCCGTTGCTGTCCTTGGGGACCGTGTACAACTTGGATGCCCCAACCGCCGCGCACTGGTCTGCCTTGACCACTCCCGCTTGCCCGTCCGACACGGGCCTCCACCATTCGCCCGGGGGCTTGCGCACGCGACCGGGGTAGCGGCCTGCAATTGGCTGCACCACCGCGTGATCGTCGATTTCCT
Source organism: Pyropia haitanensis (assembly GCA_008729055.1). Lineage (NCBI taxonomy): Eukaryota > Rhodophyta > Bangiophyceae > Bangiales > Bangiaceae > Pyropia > Pyropia haitanensis. The sequence goes on from SDUX01000090.1 coordinate 56,057, forward strand.
GCGTCTCACCCGAGCTGTCAGGGCCCGTTTCTACATCGCTTGAGGAGGTGGACGTAATTTCCGGGGAAGAAGGCGCCGAGCTGGTTGTCCCCGTCGTGGGCGCCTCAACAGATGGCGCCGATTCGTCGTCATGGGGGGCACCCCCGGCCTCCAACAAGCTGCCTGGCACGGCTGCCGGCGCTGCAGGTGCCGGGGGCGCCGTCTCCTCCACCAAGACGTCACGCCGCTCCACCACTCGGTCGGTGTCGTCCAGGAGCACGCGGTAAGCATTGCCGCTCACCGTGTAGCCGACGAACCGCCCGACCGCAGTGCGGCTCTCCAGCCTGCGTTGATGCTTGCCTGGCTTGAGCGCCCATGCACGGCCGCCCCAGACGCGCAGGTTGGACACGTTTGGGCGTCTCCCCGTGAACGCCTCCCACGGTGTGACCGTCGCCCCTTCCTTGGGCGATCGGTTCATGACGTAAACGGCCGCCGCCAATGCCTCCGCCCACAGCTCTTCCTCTGCACCTGCATCAAGCAGCGCCGCGCGGACGCGCTCTTTCAGCGTGCGGTTGACTCGCTCGGCCTTGCCATTCTGCTGCGGCGTGTATGGGGCGCTGTACTCGGCGCTGATTCCCTCCGCCTTGTAGAAGTCGTCCAGCTCGCGGCTGCGGTACTCCCCACCATAGTCGTGCCGGACGCGACGGGCACGCCGACCCGACAGTCGCTCCAGCTTTCGTACAGCCGGGATGAGCACGCCGGCGGCCTTTCCCTTGGTCTTGATTGGGATGGCCACGGTCAGCCCCGACGCGTCGTCCAGCAGCGTTGTAAAGTATCTGGCACCACCCAGCGACGTCTCCAAGGGGCCACAGATGTCGGTGTGCAGCAAATCCATCACAGACGTGCGGGCGGTCGATCTGGGGAAGGGGGCGCGCGCGAGCTTGCCGCCCGCGCACGGCGCGCACACGGAGCCCAGCACGCGACCAGCATCCGCTATCTCCCGTGGCATGCCTGTCACCATCTTGGCGGCCCGCTTGAGGTTGTCTAGACCCATATGGTGGTACCGACGGTGCCACAGCCGGGCCACCTCCGTTGACGCCAGGTTGGCCACGGCCGCCTGATCCACCTGCACCTCCGCGTCGATCACGTACTGCTCCTCGACGTTGACGCCCCCAACCACGTCTGCCTTGGTGACCACGTCGTTCCAGTCCACCGCAGACTTGTCCGCCAGCAAGTAGCAGTGCCCGTCCATGAACACCGATGCGCCGCCCGCCCGATCCACCGAGCGGACGGACAGCAGGTTGCCCTTCAACTCCGGCACGTGCAGGGTGTCCCGCAACTTCATTGGGCGTTGCGCCGCGCCTGTGCCGACGACAACGGCCGCCGTGCCGGTGCCCGTGATGGGGACGGACTTCCCGTCGGCGAGGATGACGTCGCGGCCCCCGCCCGCCGCGGTGTATTCCGAGTAGCATGCCATCGACTGCGACATGTGCTTCGTAGCCCCGGAATCGATCACCCAGGTACGTGAGCGGCCCGCGGCGGCCCTAGGGGCGACATTTGCCGTAAACGCCAGCGCGCCGGCGGCACCACCACCGTCACCGCGTCCGCCACCGGGGGGACCCCCACGCCAAGGGTTGTCGGGGTTACCCCCACGCGGGGGACCATCTCCGCGGCCACCGCGCGGGGGGCGTGGCTGGTCCGCGATGGACTTGCGATAGAGGCCGCGCTTCTCGTCGGCCTTGCGCCGGTGGCACTCCCGGCGCATGTGGCCGGCCTTGGTGCAGTAGTAGCACGTAAACGTGCGCCGCTGGCTCTTGATCTCGGCCGCCAGCGCCTGCGTCATGGCGGCAGGCCCGCCGGTCGCGGGCGCCGCCATCTTCGCGCGCTGCTCCTCCTGGATCATCTTGCCCGCCACGTCCTCCACCGTCCACTCGCCGCCCATATTCTCGAGCACGGTACGGAGCATACGGTACTCCTCTGGCAGCCCCGCCAGCATGTGCATGACCACCGTCTTCTCTTCGATCTTGTGGTCCACGACCATCAGTTCTTGTCGGATCGCCTTCACGCGTGCCACGTACGTGATGATCGCCTCGCCGGGCTTCAGACGCAGCATGGACAGATCGTGCAGCAGCGCCATCCTCCGCGCATTCGACTGCGCCTTGTACGTGTTGGACAGCATGTCCCACGCCTCCTTGGCAGTTTTGCACGACACCACCATCGGCAGCAAGTGGGCCTTCACGCACAGCTGGACCTGCGCCAGGGCCAACGCGTCCTTGCGATCCCACGCGTCCTGCTCCTCGCGCGGCTCCGGGCGGCTCGTCGCGATCGGCTGCCACAGCTCGCGGCTAATCAGGTACGCGCGGCAGTAGCACGACCACGTGGCGTAGTTCCCATCGTTCAGCTGCTCAAAGCGGGGGCCGCTGCCGGGCTCAGCGCCCGCCATAGCCCGCCTCCGTCTCCCCCGACGACACGCTCAGATGCGCCAGCGGGGCGGTACCAACACAGCAACCGTGTGTACTCTCGGCAGGGCGGGCAACACGTCACTGGCCCCCACCGGAACGTGACGCGCCTTGGCCGTGCGTGCACCAGCACGAGCAAGACGGCGCAGGTCAGCACGACCTGGGCCCATAACCTGTGAACAAAGCACGTTACTTTTACTCACGGGTGCGACCCGGGGTGCCCCGGGGCCGCCTCTTATGGGGGACCTCGGGAGCGACGCCCGGGGTGCGAGCTCACAGGCTGAATCTCCCGTAAGTCGAGCACTCACAATAATCCCACGCAATGCGATTTGGGATTCGGCCCCAGGACCCGGGAAATTACCCGGTGCCCCTGGGGTCCGACAAGTCCCCTGATTTTCCCCTTTCACTGGGGTTCAAATCCCTCACAATCAAGTACAAATTCGCAGTGCGACCGGCGCCGCGGACCCGCGCGCCACTCCATCGCACCTTGCTCGTCACCTCCTGCGCCTTCCCAACACCGCGCGCACACCACCAAAGACACCGTGCCGGCTTCCGCCGGCGCCCCCGTCGCCGCAGGTCGCTCCCCCGGTGCGGCGCCGACGTGGCCGCATCGCCCGTATTCCCCACAAGCAGCCTCCTCATCCAGCCAGCATTGTCAACCACTGCGCCCTAGACAATCGTAGTCGTTGTAACGTCTTCCGGGAGCACACGAGGCACCCTGGGTACCGTCGAGGCCAGTCAATGAAGTGAAAGGCCACGCGTCACTGCTGCGCAGACACGCCATCGTTACAGTCGTCGGGAGCCGCTGGCGTCGCCGCATCAGCGTGCGTGATGCCAATACGAAGCGTAGAGAATATATCCTCGTGCGGCTGGTCCACGGCGACAAGCTGCTTTCGGATTTCCGTAGCACAGTGGTCGAGCGCGCGGGAAGCATCTGCCGCGGATATGACGGTGCCAAAGGACGCGTTCGCGGCTTCCCGCGCATCAGGATCGAGCGCTGGTGCCGCCCACGCCGAGATGCGCTCGAAGACGATCACGTCCAAATCACTTCCAGCCTGTCGCAGAGTGGTAGCGGTGCGAGCCAGCAATGTCCTGTCGTACACAGGATCTGTAGGATGCACATCGTCGGCCACGGATGCGTCAGACGCTGTTGCCGAAGCATCGCTCCGGATGACCGTGGATCCTGCAACGGCGTCGACTGACGCAGCAGGAGGCGGAAGCTGCACGCTCGAACGACACACTCCCAAAGCAGACGCGCCAAAACTTTGCAGCAGGGTAGTGAAAACCGGCTCGCCGTCTTTGAACTGCATACGTGGCAAGACCAGTGTCGTCGGCACGTGCCCGATGAATCTTGCTTGGCTGCCCAACGTTGCTGCCGACCCAGTCGTGGCTGCTACCGATCCCGGAGTGCCGGTCGTACTGCCGGATCCAGTGGTTGTGGCGGGCTCATCGGCGGCTGTGCGTACCCCCGCGTCTTGCGTATGCCTTCCGCCTTGCAGCGCGTGAAAACGGGCGTCCTTGTACTCCAGCATCGCGTTGTACACCGGCGTCCACACGCGCTCAGTTTCACTCACAGCGTCCAATCCTCCCACGTTGTGACGCTGCATTGCAGTAAACAGCGGCTGCCACTTGTCAACCTCCAACTTAGCTGAGACCATGTGCGCGGCTAGCCCATAAAACGCTCGTGCCTCAGCGTTCTGCCGCCGCACAGTGTCGGTCCCAGCAACAACTCTGAGCGCGACCTCACGGGCGCACAGACGCTCGACTGAGACGAGGTGTCGGGCAAGTTCTGCAACAGCCGGCGCCCCAGGAGGGTCACTGGACGGCGCCGACATGGCCTGGATGTTCGCGTGTCGACAGAAAGTGTGTAGACGTTGCGTACGCAGGTGCCCTGGGTCCGAGAGCCAAACTCATGCGGAGCATTCAGACGCGTGCATCGATGAGCCCATGGAGCGGGTGTTTTCGCAGCGGAAGCGCAGTTGGAGAGATTGGGTCAGCGTGGTCAGCACTCCGCATTACACCTCTGCGCTCGTCTCCCTGAGCAGGTACAGGTACTTGGACCTTCCTCGCTGCGATCCACTACGACTGCTATTCACGAAGTATGGAAAGGACGTCCGTAGGCAAGCAAAACTAAGTCGCGCTCGAGGAAATCAGAGAGGCGTTCAGTGCAACAGGACGAACGCGAAACTTCACACCACTGTTTCGCTGTAGGGTGCATCACAGTTGCCTCCTCTCAGACGTCTCCGGTGGTCTCGCGCAGGCTATGACTGACGGACCACTTGTGCTGTTATGTCTCACCGCTGGAGACGTAGCAGGTGATGGGGCCAAACCAATGTCGCCAGACACAATCGCGGCCCCGCGTCACTGAAGCGCAGGAGTACACGCAGCTCATGTGAGGCAACCAGATTGCGACAGCCAGTTGGGCAGTGTGCTCCTCTCTGCCTGTGTCATGTGCGTTGCGCCTGGGCGGTCACCCTTTGGTGCGTAAGCAATGGAAAAGTCTGCCGTGCGGTGCTGCGAGCAATGCACGGGTGACACTGCACGGTGCGTTGCCGCTCGCCGCCTGCCTGTCCCAGGCACCACATGCATCGGTGGTCAGGTGGTCACTCGCATGGTACGCAGTTGCTGGTCTGTCATTGTGATGACGTTGTCATGAAAACTGAGCGTCGACTGCTCTTCAAACGCAATCTAATACGGTGCGGGAGCATGGTTTCGTGACATGTGTGGATGCGTTGCCACCTCAAGGTCTGGCCCACCTGCGGCCGCATAGCTCCGCAGTCGACGCTCACGACCTGCATGCTGTTCAATGCGTGCTCGAGCAGGTTATTCGGTCGGGAGACGTCACGAGCAGTAGAGATGGTGATGAATCTGGGTCAACTGGATGTCTCACCCTCACGCGCCCTGTGTGGCCTCATCATAGGTACGACCTTCCGCAGCCGCCTCGCAAGAGAGGGGCGGAAAAAGATGCATCTGTCAGTCGAGCGCACATATCACTGTCTCAAGGACCTTGCGCGTCCCACTGAGCGCGTATGGTCTCCGACGCAGTGCCGACCGCGACGGCCCATGGACGCACCAACGCTCGCCCTCATCGTTACCCTAACCCTAACCCTAGGCTTAACCCTAATCGTCGAGGCAAGTCCACCACGGCCATACTTGTGATCGATCTCAGAGCAGATCAACTACTTACTGAATGTTTCAAGTAAATTAGTCTCAGCTTGTCCGACGCAGGCAACAGCGGGCCTTGTATTGGTGGAGCGTGCACTGTAACGCCTCGCGAGAGCCCTATCACGTGCGGCGTACACCCCGCCCGCCAGATCTGATCCCACGGGTTCAATCGGTCCCTTGCCCAAGCGTCATGCGTTCGCCGCGATAGCTCTATCGGGATCCAAGCGCATCCGTTCGGCACACTGGACAGGCGGGTCCGTTGCGCGCCTTTGGCGCGTACTGCGGCACGCGTAGGTGGCCTCAATGTCCCGTGCTGCCGCTTGGCTTGTGCAGCATGCAGATGCACACCTGGGGATCCGTTTGGACGTATGATTCTTGCGCGATTTCCCACCCGTACTGGGGGACGAGTATACGTGCGAGCCGCGGCAGAGCTCATGCGCTGGCTGGCCAGCTTGTCTTTTTATGACATGATCTGTTTGCTTCCCGCTGGAGGAGCGGCTTCTTTATTATCTGATTGTGCGATGCACCTTGTTTCCTCCGCTAAGCCCTCGCTCTAACGAGTTAAGTGCTCTTCCCTGTACCACAGAGGCCACCCGATGGCTCTCAAGCGGTGCGTGGCGCCGACCTCGTCGCATGCCTCGCGGTACATCGCCGTAATGTTGCTGATGCACTGCTGAAACGCGGAGAACGTGAGGAAGTTCCGCTGGTTGAGCAAAGTAATAAACTGCTTCAAGCGCCTCGTCGAGGCATTTCTCTGCTCGGACGACGACGTATTGAATCCCAGGAGTGTCTCGTATGATGTTGGGCAACGCGCCGAGGAGCAGGTCTTGTGGCTAGAACGAAAGTGAAACGCGTCTACGCAAGTGTTGACCAGCTTCGCGACTCTCGGCACGCGACAGGCGTCTGCTTTGTGAGTACCACAGGCGAAGTCGTAAATCACGCTGTCGGGAAGCGTTGGAAGGCGAGACACAATGAAGTCTAACGGCATTCGAGGGCCTTCGTGCCCATCCATCATGACAACCGCCACGCACTTGAGGTGGGAGCAACAACAAAAAACACCAAATGTACCTGGTGTCCAACCATCTGCGCAGCCGTAGTCCTTCTCACAGGTAGAGTCTTCCTCCGTTCGCCTCCCGCCACTCTTGAAGTCGAGGCCGGGCCGCAGCGGCGGCAGCAGAGGGCAAAAAATACCGGACCGATGGTAGTCACTCACAGCGTTGACGCGCTCGTCGCCGTACGCGTCCCTCAGTGACGACGGAAGGAGCTGCTGCAGCCACATTTCGTCGTACTCGCCCGGTGCAATAGACCGCCCGATGACGCCATCGGCGACGTCTTTGCGGGTAGGTGGGGGCTCACCGTCGTCAACAGCAGCGGCGTCCGCTTCAATGAACCGGTCGTAGCGACCGGCAGTGTCGACCACCGCGCAAAGAAGAGCACGTAACGACCTTCGGACGTGCGGCAGAGCGACCATAGCTGGGACGAGGCACGCGACAGCCCCGCGCAAGATGCGAAGCTCGCGCACTCGTGGATCCCGTAAAGTACTTTCCAGCGCGCCCTCCGACCAGTTCATGTCATGCAGAGTTCTCTGGAGCAGCCGCACGGCGCCCCAATCCCCTTTGCTGCACCAAGGGAACACAGTCTCAGCGCACAACGCCCGCACGAAGGAGACGACCTTGGGCGCTGCGTTCACCGTTCTTGGAAATGACGGATGGAGCGAGATTTTTGCTCGCGCAGCGCGCGTCGCACCGCGCTGGCCGCCAGTATCTGCCAGTGCAGGCTCGTCGAAAATCGCTGCTCGCCGCCGGTCGGGGCATTGTGGAGCAGGATCTTGTTGGTCAGCCTCCGAGCTAGAAGCAACAAGCCGCGTCAATGAAGACAGGACCGCTGCCGGAAGCTTGACGCGAATGTCACGAGGGGAGTCAACGACAGCGCGCGCCAAGATCATTGCGGCGTCCCTGCCGTAGAGCACCGTCCGGATGAAATGAACGAGAGCGGGGTGAATCTTATGGTCCGCCACGGGGTCAAACAGAACCGGTCCGTTCGCCTCGTCAGCCGAGCCCGTCGAGTCGCTAGAGTGCGCGGCCGCGTCGTCTCCATCGTGCATCAGCGACGGATGAAAGGCGACAACAGCGTAGACAGCGCCTTTAACTGCACCAAGTGACTTGAAACGCAAACCTTCCAAGTTTCGCTTGCCGTCTGCTTGAGCGTGACGTAAGGCGCACGAAAGAGCCAACACGACTTGATTATCGTAGACCAGGCTGCAAGAAGCCACAGCTCCAGAAACAATGTCCAGTGGGACGTCAATGCGCTCCATGTCCCGACGGTGCTTAGCTCGGATGCCCTGATAGAGACCATCGAAACATAAAACCTTGTAGGAACCATTGGGTAAAGTGCACACCTTGCATCTCAGCACAGCAGCCGGCATGCCGGCGACAACGAGCTCCAGGTACAACATGACGCCTTGGCGCAACACTTTCAGGACTCTCAAGTCGGTGGCAGCCAGGGGAAATCGGCACTCCCCGGACAGCTCCACCAAGTGAGTCCTTATCTGACATGACCCCGTCAAGCTGGAGCCATTCGCGACAAGACCGTAGGCGACGTTGAACAGGAACGGCTCCGTAAAACCGGTGTTTGGCGAAGAGAAAATGACGCCTTGCTCCGCCCCGTCAGGCATGACCTTAAGGTCACAAGCGGTACAAAGCCACCACTTGAGCCAACAGTCGGCAGCACCATCCTCAAACTCCACCCTTACGGCATCTTTGCCGCGGTGCCCCCCCATCAGAAACACACCCAAGCATGAAGGGCACATGTCTACCGGTGCGTACGTGTACTCCTGCCGCAAAGACGCATGTCGCCGCAGCTCCGCATCATGCTTGAACGCGTCAGTGGACGGAACGGCACTGCGCGGCCGGTGTGACCTTCGATACTTGAACTTGATTCGTTCCAGCGGTGTCATCCGCTCTACAGGCTCCTCTTCAGCGTCAGCTTCTGCGTCAGCTGCATCCCCTTCTGCCGCTTCGGACACAACCCGTCGAGCAACTTCGGCGTGCGTACATGCAAGGCCTTGCTCTGTACATGACATACAGGTCCAAAAGTTGGCTCTCGACTTTCGAACCAAGGCCCATGGCCAGTTGCCGCCGACACTGCGTACACCACATAGCGAATCCCCAAACAGCTGCCCGTCACCTTCAGTCCTTGGCGGTCCGAGGCGCGAACGGAAGGCCCTCAACAGCTCCGCGGGCGCCACACCACATGCGCTGCTGACCAATCCAAACCCGAGTTGAAGGTCGTCCGCAAACATGCACTTGACACGCAGACACTGCTCGGCGCAGCTACAAGCACAAACAACTTCCGCGTTGTTGTCCTCGACGAGAGACAACTCGATAGCGGCTGCTTGGTCCAATCCATCCTTTGTGCGTGGCCCGTTGCGACCGAACTTGGCGACCAGCCCCACATGCCCGACGGGTACAGTGGAGAAAATACGGCCACTCATTTTCTTGTCACTGAAGAAAGCTAGCTTGTCCCGGAGTTTGTTGATGCGCTCAACCGCGTCCACACGAAAGCCGGGAGCGATCCCGTCACACAAGATGACGGACCGGACGTCTCTGCAAAACACCACGGCGGACACATCAGGAAGCGACCGCCGTACGTCCAAACCGGAACCCAACTCACGCCCCCTTCCAGGCCGCTGAAATCCCTTGAGCTTGCCAGCGGTGACCCATTCCTCATCAGGTGGGAGCGGATCGGGCACGTCGTCGAAGTCGCAGTCAGGCTCAGATGGTTCGTCCAGACCGGCTGCATCGCCAGCCACAACTGGACCGCCTGAATCGATGGAGTCACTCGTCGAGAGACCAGCATTGATCACTGCCGCAGTGTTATGCAGCAGTGCTTCGACAGGGAAGCGACGAGAGCGGATACCTTGCACGGCCAGTGTCGCCGGAGCTGGACGGAAAGCCTCGTCATCGCCCACCGATGGGTTCTCCATCAGTGGCGCAAGACCGCGACGCATCGGCGCATGCAAGACAGCATTCATGCCGTCCTCCCTGGTGACCCGCTGAACGATGGAGTCAAACAGAAATGGACGAGGCCGCTTCATTCTCCACAACCAAGCCGTTAACGCAGACGCCCACAAAAACAAACACAGAAAGCGGGGCGCATCCGCCGGGATGGAGGCACGCGAAGATACAAGCCGTCACGCGCCGCAGCGACGTGGCGACACCGGAGGTCCGGCAACATCAGCCGCGCAGGTAAGGAGGGGGCCGTCATGCGTGGCAGCGTCGTGGCGACGCCAGTCACCCGCCAACAGCAGGCGCGCACGTAGGTAGTGGCCGTCAAGCGATACAGCGTCTTGGCGACGCCAGACGCCCGGCAACAGCAGGCTCGCACGTAGGTAATGGCCGTCAAGCGTGGCAGCGTCGTGGCGACGCCAGACGCCCGCCAACAGCAGGCGCGCACGTAGGTAGTGGCCGTCATGCGTGGCAGCGTCGTGGCGACACCAGACGCCCGGCTACAGCAGGCGCGCACGTACGAAGGGGGCCGTCAAGCGATGCAGCGACGTGGCCACGCCAGACGCCCGCCAACAGCAGGCGCGCACGTAGGTAATGGCCGTCAAGCGTGGCAGCGTCGTGGCGACGGCAGACGCCCGACAACAGCAGGCGCGCACGCAGGGAGGGGGCCGTCAAGCAACGCAGCGACGTGACGACGCCAGAGATCCGGCCAGGGCAGGTGCGCACGTAGGTAGTGGCCGGCAAGTGTTGCAGCGTCGTTGCGGCGCCGGAGATGTAGCGCGCACACAGCGGCGGTCAATCCACGTCGAGCGACAGGGACGTCGCGGCGTGCTTCCACCAGGGGGGACGGACGCAACGAGACGGCAGCGGCACCACGCGCGCACGGACGGCGCACAGATCGTGGCGCACGCGCGCCGCAAGGATGGGTGTGGCACGAGCGGCCACTGCGTCGCGATGGCGGATAGGTACGGAAGGTCGACTGAACCGTAGATCGAAGATATAGGAATCCAGTACAGGAGGCAGGTCAGGATGGGTGGCCACCGCATGATGTGGTATCCATGGGAGCTCCTAAGCGGTGCTGCCAGCGCCAGATCTCGACAACGCAGTCCGTCCAATATGGAAAGTAGACCGCCATTTCCAGAAGACAAATATCCAACATGTGAATGATCGACCGGACAATTGGATTCGCCAGAATGGACGCTGTACAATTGTTGAGTAATGAAGCTGTTTGCATATTCAAATGTGGCGTTCAAATATATTGTCAAATATTCTTTACATGCGTAAGTGTCGAGAACGTGTCAACAAGTGTCGCTAAAATTCCCCCCGGAGTTTTCTTCAATTTGTGCGCGAACGTCAAGCAAGCGATCGTCCACCTGACGTCCCATGGTGGACGTTAAGAGGTAGCTGGTGCTACGTGTTTCTCTGCGGACGTCATGAAGACTGTACGGTCATGCAAGCGCCGCGGACACTCGTCATCCGCCCGGGCGCGTGGCGGGCAATGCGGCGGGGCGCGCTGGACAGCGCGGCGCCGCGTAGCGTGCGCTGCACTGCTACCCGCGGTTTTAATCCGGGCGTGCGGTGACGGGCGCCGGCGTGGTTCAAGTGCCACAGACACCAGCCACCCAGCGAGGTAGGTTGCGGGACGCCCGGCGAGGCGCACGGCGGGGCGCGGCGGAGCGCGCGGCGGGGGGGCGGGGGGCGGGGGCGGGGCGGGGCGCGGGGGCAGGGCGCGGCGCGCCCCGCGGGGCGCTCCGCACATTTTCATGACGAACTTTCGTAATCCAGCCAGCTTCCTCATTCAAAACGTGTGGAACGTGGCACATTCTCGAAACGATCTGGACGGGGTTCTGGCGCCCCAGATATCATTCGAGGCATGTCTGAGGCCTGAATCTGGGGCGCAGAACGGGGCCGTGGGGAGATCGCTGACCGCAAATATGCCAACAGGCAACCCGACCGTCATGGGATACGTGCTTCCGATTGGTGCACGCACCTGACTCGAGGCGGAGTGAGTCCACGGCAGCCGCAGGCTGGGTGCGCCTGAAGCAACTGAGGACGGACCCGGAGTGGATCGCTCTCGATGCGGAGTGAAATTGTCTCGAGCCGGAGTGGAGTGTTTCCCCGTGTTGGGTCCGTCCTGGGGCACGGTGAGGGCTTCCATCCTGCGGCTGGGGCGGACCCTCTCCGCCTCGAGTCTTAACCGTGGACCTATAGGATGCGCGCAATCTACCCGGGACCACACGGTGGGGGTCGAATTTGAGGCTCTCATTCACTCCGCTGCGACGACCTGAACCGCAGATTCACGCCACCGTCGCCCGCTGGCCTATATCTCGCGCGTCCCATTCTCGACAGGATCAGGCCGCACACATGCCACGTTGCGCGCTTTTCCAAAAGTCATGCGTGCCGGATCTCGAAACCTTTCGTCTGAAAAACGCCCACGCCCCGCGCACCCGGGGCCCCCCGCGCCCCCGGGGCCCCCCGCGCCCCCGCGGGGCGCCCGCGCCGCCCGCGCCGCCCGCGCCGCCGCCCGCGCCGCCCGCGCCGCCCGCGCCGCCGCCCGCGCCGCCCGCGCCGCCCGCGCCGCCGCCCGCGCCGCCCGCGCCGCCGCCCGCGCCGCCCGCGCCGCCGCCCGCGCCGCCCGCGCCGCCCGCGCCGCCCGCGCCGCCCGCGCCGCCCGCGTCGCCCGCGCCGGCGCCGCCGGCGCCCGCGTCGCGCCCGCGCCGGCCGCGCCCGCGCGGCCCCCGCGCCGCTCCCGCGCCAGCGCCGCCCGCGCCGCGCCAGCGACGCCCGTGCGCGCGCGCCCGCTCGTGCAATGCCTGGGCGCGCGTCCGCGCACACGTCGTCCGCACCCGCGCCGTCCGCGTCCGCGCCGCTGGCGCCCGCGCCGGGACGCGCCACGAGCGCCGCTACGAAAAATCCCGGCCTCGCGAACCTGGCCCTTCTCTCTTCACTTCCGTCAATTACAGTACTCTTCATGGACGCTCTCACCCAGTACAGGCAACCTTAACCCCTCCCTAATTTTCATTAACCCACCCTTAAGTGGCTCTAACCACCCCCTAACCGGCCCTAAGTGGCCTTAGCAACCTTAACCCCCCACTAAATTTCATTAACCCACCCTTAAGTGGCCCTAACCACCCCCTAAACGGCCCTAAGTGGCCTTAGCAACCTTAACCCCCCACTAATGTTCAATAACCCACCCCTAAGTGGCTCGAACCACCCCCTAAACCGCCATAAGTGGCCTTAGAAACCTTAACCCCCCACTCATTTTCATTAACCCACCCTTAAGTGGCCCTAACCACCCCCTAAACCGCCCTAAGTGTCCTTAGCAACCTTAACCCATCCCTAAGTTTCATTAACCCACCCCTAAGTGGCCCTAACCACCCCCTAAACGGCCCTAAGTGGCCTTAGCAACCTGAACCCGTCCCTAATTTTCATTAACCACCCCCTAAACGGCCTAATAACCCTCAATTTCAGGAAAAAAGAGAAAAAGTCGCTCTAAAAGTGCTCAAAAACACGTCCCAAGTCAATGTTCCTGGACATTAAATTATCCTCGTTCAGAGGTGCGTCTGATGCTGGCACTCCTGTGTCGAACGGTTATCATGACCTCTAGTACTTGGCGTGCAAGCGTCGATTTGGCCCGTTTGCGGGACATCTCCACCCACAGTGACTCGGGATCGTGTCCGTTTCTGGATCTAATGCCTGTAACCTCTGCGCATGACCCGGACGGCTCTCCATGCTAGGTCCGGTCATCATTGGACATCATGCGGCGACGCAAGGCCCGTACAGGTGCCAAAATCGGGGGTACGCGTCTTTACGGTGCCATAACGGGCGTCCCCGACCTTTGCACACCGATTTTCTTGCTTTCCCAGTGGATGCGCACCATCGACTTGCCCTGACCAAGTTTTGGTTTGAATATTGTAAATTGGTTACTCCTGAGCCCTGACATGGTGCCTTGTGGTGTCATATTGCAGAAGACAGGCAGACAGCTGAGCGTCAAGTGGCGTATCCGTACAACCCATCAAGTCGGATTCTACAAAATCGATGGAGGGCTCCTCAGTGGGATGCAAGATGGCGGAAACCCCGGTTGAACCGGTCCCCCGGTCATTTGGGGGTCCCTGGGGACCCCCTCCAAAACCCCCCCAGGTGGGTCTTTCCGCGCAGGTGGCCAAGTGCCACGCTGCGGGAACGACTGTAGGACGTCCTGGGAGGACTCTGTGAGGTTATAGAGCTCGAGAAATGACCTCAGGAGTGTCTCGAACGTCTAATTCTACCCTAAACAACCCCGAATGGGCCTTAGTACGCGCGCAAGTCGGGTTGAGTCGCCCATATTACGGCTAAGTCCCCCTCATAAGCTTCATATTGAGCCTAATAGGCTCTTGATGCTCCCTAGTGATCCTTATACCACATTCATATGATTTATTTCACCTAATGCACCCCTAATGACGCCTAATGAGGCCTAAGTCACCTTAACCCAGCCTAATATTCCCCGAATGACCTGAAGTTCAGCCTAACCCACCTCGAATGACCCCTAATGCGAACTGAACAAGTTCCAAGTCCCACTTAAACCAGAAAAACGACTTAAGGTTAGCCTTAATGGGCTCTTGATCCTCCCTAATGATCTTTATACCACATCCATTTCACCTAATCGACCTTAACCCACGCCTTATTCACCCTTAACCCACCTAACCATCCCCTAATCTCCTTAATGTACCCCTACTCACCTGAACTTTAACCAAACCACCCCCTAAGTGGTCTAATGTAGCCTTAATGGGGCCTTAATGAACCTAAATGGGCACTTAGATGTGGATTTGGTCTCATAATGCGCCCTAATAGGCCTCTGATCCTCCTTAGTGATCCTTATACCACATTCATTTTACCTAATCGACCTTAACCCACGCCTAACCCACCTTCAACCCACCTAACCACCCCCGACTCACCCTAATGTACCCCTAATGTGCTAAAGTTAAGCCTAATCACCCCTTAAGTGGCCATATGTAGCTCTAATGGGGCCTTGATGGCCTGAAAGTCGCACTTAGTTGGGTATTAGGACTTAAAGTGGGCCCCAATCGGCCTCTGATATTCCCTAGTGATCCTCATACCACATTTTTTTCACCTAATCGAACTTAACCCACGCCTCGTCGACGGCATCCCCCAGCCGCTGCCGAGGCCGCCTGTACTGGGTGAGAGCGTCCATGAAGAGTACTGTAATTGACGGAAGTGAAGAGAGAAGGGCCAGGTTCGCGAGGCCGGGATTTTTCGTGGCGGCGCTCGTGGCGCGGCGCGGCGCGGGCGCCAGCGGCGCGGACGCGGACGGCGCGGGTGCGGACGGCGTGTGCGCGGACGCACGCCCAGGCATTGCACGAGCGGGCGCGCGCGCACGGGCGTCGCTGGCGCGGCGCGGGCGGCGCTGGCGCGGGAGCGGCGCGGGGGCCGCGCGGGCGCGGCCGGCGCGGGCGCGACGCGGGCGCCGGCGGCGCCGGCGCGGGCGACGCGGGCGGCGCGGGCGGCGCGGGCGGCGCTGGCGCGGCGCGGCCGCGGGCGGCGCGGGAGCGGCGCGGGCGGCGGCGCGGGCGGCGCGGGCGGCGCGGGCGGCGCGGGCGGCGCGGGCGGCGCGGGCGGCGCGGGCGGCGCGGGCGGCGGCGCGGGCGGCGCGGGCGGCGCGGGCGGAGCGGGCGGCGCGGGCGCCCCGCGGGCGCGCGGGGGGCCCCGGGTGCGCGGGGCGGGGGCGTTTTTTAGACGAAAGGTTTCGAGATCCGGCACGCATGACTTTTGGAAAAGCGCGCAACGTGGCATGTGTGAGGCGGGATCCTGTCGAGAATGGGACGCGCGAGATGTAGGCCAGCGGGCGACGGTGGCGTGAATCTGCGGTTCAGGTCGTCGCACAGAGTGAATGAGAGCCTCAAATTCGACCCCCACCGTGTGGTCCCGGGTAGATTGCGCGCATCCTATAGGTCCACGGTTAAGACTCGAGGCGGAGAGGGTCCGCCCCAGCCGCAGGCTGGAGGCCTTCACTGCGCACCCCGACGCCCCCGGAGTACAAAACACTCGATGCGGAGCGTAAATGTCTCGAGTCGGAGCGGAGTGTTTCCTTGTGCTCGACGGACCCGGAGCGTAAAGCTCTCGATGCGGAGCGTAAATGTCTCGAGTCGGAGCGGAGTGTTTCCCCGTGTTGCTCCACCTTACCCGACGGGGAAATCCCAGACTGACTGCGTGGCCGTGGCACCCACAAAGCTGCCCGCCGGCACTGCCGGGGCGGCTACGAGCGACACCCCCCAGCCGCACCCCGCCGCCGCCCCCGCCGCGGTAAGCAGAACGTCCAGGCAGCAAGCGCCGAGGCTGGCAGCCGCGGCAGCCCCGCCCATGGCTGCGTGGGGGGTGCGGGGGCGCATAACCACCGGGTCGGCGGGACCCGCCGTGGCAACCCCCACTGCCCGGTTGTCGGACGGCGCGTGGATGTCTCCCTCACGCCTTCCCAGACGCGGAAGGCCTGCAACAGAGAGCGCCACGGCCGCCCCTGCCTGGCGTGTTGCCGCCGCCGCCACATCCTCCGCCCAGCTTGTCCCCGCCGCCGCTCCTGGCCCCGCTTGACGCGTTGCCGTCGTCGCCGCCGCCGCTGCCGCCGGCCCCGGCCGACCGGGACACATTTTAAGACGCAGTGGGGGTGGATGCGGATCCCGCGGTGTCCTCTGCCCCCGCCCTCGAGGGGGCAGCAAGGAAAGGCCGGCCACCTGACCTGGTCGTGGCGGCGGCGGCGACGGAGAGGGCGGGGGCGTCGCCCCTGGCGGGGCACCCCGCGAGGACAACGGAGACGGCAGCGGTGGTGGCGGCGCGGCCGCCACCACCTCCGGTCGCCGCGACGGCGCCAGCCGCAGGAGGGGTGAGGGTGGTGGCCCCACCGGAGGCGCCAACGGCGGTGTGAGGAGTGCGGACGGTGCTGCACCCCCAGGGACAGTGGCGGCGGCTGCCGCCGCGGCAACGGCGAAGGGGGTAGTGGAAACGTCCCCCGCCCACGCTGCAGCCGTCGCAGTGCCCCCCGCGCCCAGTAAGGGCGGTACGCACGCAGGTAGAACTGCCTCCGTCCCATCCCGCTTGGGACTATACGGCACACCCCGTTTGCCCCCCTCCCGCCCCGCGCCCTCCCCCGGGGCGGACCTCGGGGTGCGGGAACGCCTCTGCGAAGCAATCCTGCGCGCCCTTTCCACCATTGTGGCGGTGGGGTTGGTAGCGGCGCGCGTGGGCGACGGGGCGCCCAGCGGGGGAGTGAGGGGGGGTGCCGCGGGGGGGCCCGCCTATCCCTCCTTCCCCACCGTCGTCCGGTGCCTCCCCGGTGCCGTGGGAAAAGGGCGGTCGGCGGCGGCGGGGAGCGGAGAGGTGGCACTGATCCGCACGGTGGGCGTGCGGCGGCTGGTGGATGCTCTGACGGGCATGGCTCCGCACCTGGGCGTGGGGGAGGGGGTGCGGATGACCGACCTGCCCGTCTTTCGGGGAGTAAACGCGGACCTGTTTGGGGTGCTGGAACCGCTGCTGGAGCTGTGGCTGCCGCTCGAGGTGGCGGCGGCGGGGGATCGGTCGGGGCGGGGAGACGGTGACGGCGATGACGCGTCGGCTGCGGCGGCGGCGGCAGCGGCAGGGGCGGGTGCGATGGGAAATGCGGGCCTCTCCGCCGCCGATGCGGTGCAAATGGTGGGCCTCGGGTGGTTCCTGGCCCTCCACCGCGCGGCGGCGCGGCCACCTCGGCGACGCGCGGCCGCCCGCCGCGGGATAGCGGGGCGTCCCGGTGGTGGGCGGACCGCCAGGGCGACGTGGATGGCCAGACCGCAGGGGCCGCGTGGATGGGCAGACGCGGGAAAGAAGGAACAGGAGTGACGGCCGGAAGCTTTCTCTCCGCATTCTGGCCAGACTGGGAACTGGCCTTCCCATTGGCCGACCACGTTGATTGACTGGCTCGCATTGGGATGAGCTAAAATTTCAAGTGGGGGGGCCACATGACTTCCATTTGAACGCCAACAGCTCTGCACGATTCTCTCGAACACGAATCACTAGTGCACCTTGCCGGTCACTGCGGGTCAGGTCCGACCGTGCCTTCCCGCGGACAGGCTGACCACAGGTACGTCTTTCGCCCCCCCCCCCCTCTGCTCGACGGCCCCCGCCCCGCATTGCGCCATGCCTCCTCCGCCGTCCCACGCGCAGGGCCGCGCTGGAGCTGCCGCGGGCTCTCGCGGTGGCCGCCGAGGCGCGCGCGGCGGCCGTGAACTCCACGGGGAACAACTACGTGCGTCTGTAGAGGCCACGCGAGAGGCATGGACGGGGAGTGGGGGCCCGAGCGCCCCATCCAGCACCAACCCGCTGTTGGTGCCAGTGCCACAAGACCTATTGGACAGCGACCAAACAACGGTGGACACCCTCAAGGAGTACTGCCGGCAGCGCGCCATTGTCTTTGGGGAGCGGCCGTCGAGGCAGATGCTGCGGTCCAAGCTTATGGCGTTCAATGCTGACACACAGACCGTCTGGACCGCCCGCATCCCCTCGCTGTCTGCGCTTTTGCAGGGGCAGCTGCAAGTGAGTCGTGGGGCCCTGGCGCCCTTCCAGGCTGCCTTTTGGCACCCCCCCGACGTGCCTGTGGACGGCGCGCCTTATCGGGACGAGAGAGAGATCCTGGGGCATTCTCCCAGCGACATGGGTCAGCTGTCACGGGCTGGGGCTGGCGGGCGCCCCCCCCCGGCGGCATCTCGGCCACCCTCTCCCCGCCCACCTCCTCGCCCGTCTCCCTCGCCGTCCCAGCGTCGCCCCACCTCTCGCGGCCATTCTCCCGCTGGTCCTCCGTCTGGCGTGGTCTCTCTGGCGGGACCTACTGCGCCTTTACCGACGCTGTTGGGTGGCAGCATCCTGGCGTCCGACGGCCGCCCCGAGTCTGTGGTGGGTACGGGCTCCTCTGTGCTGAAGGAGTCGGACCGCATGTACCTGGAGTACGTCGCAGCGAGGCGCAAGTAGGAGGAGGAGGAGGCAGAGGAGCGGCACCGGGTCCGCCACGAGGAGGTGCGCGGCATGATGCTGGCGCTTGGCGAAAAGATGGTGGGGGTGGCAGGTGCCATCCAGGCGCAGGCGCAGTCCGCCACCGCCGCGGCTGCTCGGCACAGCGAGGGCCTGGTGAGCCTGACGCAAGAGAACGTGGCGCTGCGTGCTGTGGTTGTGGAGGCGGGGCCATCGCCCGAGGTGCGGCGCGTCGGGAAGCGGGCAAGGACTGTTGGGGAGCAGTTGCATGTGGACGCGGGCGGCCGCGACCCTTGAGGCGGCGGCACCCGAGCGGACCCTGACCTGCGACGGGACATCCTTTTTTCGTCCACAATGGAGCCGGAGCTCATGACTGCCCGGATGCGGTCGCAGCCCCTGATGGACCAGCTGCAATGGATGGTGCAGATGGCACATGTGTCGGCGGAGAAGCCCGGCCTGTTTGGGTCCCTTGTCATCAAGAGCATCTATGACCGCGCGGGCAAAGCGGCTGGGGACGACCGGGCCGCGGGGATTGCCGTCCCCACTGTCAACAAGGAGAAGAAAGAGCGGCTGGCTAACATTATTGCCAACAAGGCGGACACGTACGTGCGACAGCTGTACTGGCTGAACTCCATACTGCCGCGTTTGCTCTCCACGCCCGCGGCCAAGGCAACGGCCGAGGAGATGAGTACCATCACGCTGGAGGCCTCTGAGCGCGTCAAGGTGCTGGACGCCATCAGGAAGGTGGCCGTGAAGCTGCAGTACAGCCCGGACCACCCAATTCTCAAGCCCGCCTCGGCCCGCATGAACATGCTGCGTGACATGCTTTGCATGATGGCCACCAGACATGGCCGCGAGAGCAACGTGGACAAGATGCTGCTCACACCGGTCTTTGCCGCCCGCCTAGAGGAGGCGAGCAAGCGGATTACACCACGCTTCCACGCACCCGTACCCACGCCCACCACGTAGGACCACCATCTTTATTTTATACACCTTTTTTCTTTGTGGTGAACATGCTGGGTGGTTGTTTGTCATCTGGGTGTGGCGGTGCACGAACGCGGCGCGGGCTGCTTGGGGGACGTGGCGTCTTTGCCAGGGACACAGTAGATTTCGCGACGGGCAGCCCCGTGCCACCGCTTGGCTCGCTGCTGCCGCTGCTGCCGGTCCCCCACTAGTCCCCCTCCCCCCCTCACCTGTGTACCTGCACGGCCCTGGGGCCATGCGGTTGCCCCCCCCCCCGACGCTGGCACCTAGCACCCCCCCTTCCCCCCCCCCCCCGCCGCCGCGCCCACCGTGGACCCCGCCCACCCCCCCCCCACCACTTCACTACCCCCGCCGCCGCCGGGGGGGTGAAGTTCCCCCCCCCCCCCCCCCCTCCCCGCCGCCGCGTCCGCCGTGGACCCCGCCCCTCCCCCCCTCCCACGTCAACACCCCCGCCGCCGCCGAGTGGGTGAGGTTCCCCCCCCTCCCGCCCCCCCACCTCCCCCGCCCGCGGGTGGGGCCTTCCTCCACGACACGACCCTGCTGGTGCCCGTCGCAGCATACGCTGCCGCCGGGGTGACCCTGTCCATGGGCGTCGTCTCCACTGCCACCGACGGGCGTCCGCCATCCACACCACGGGCGGGGGGGGGCGGGTGTACACTGCAACGAACGTGGTGCAGAGCAGACGCGTGACCTGCGGGGGGAGCAGAGTGGGGAAAAGAAATATGAATGGGGGGGCGACGGGGGGGGGGGGGGTGCAGGCAGATGGGGGGTGGGCAGGGGCAACGGGAGGACGTCAAACACCACCCACAGACGCCGGCGGCGGGGGCGGTGCACGGACACGGACCAGTGCGGATGGGTCGGGTTCCCCACATACCCCAACCACGGCCGCCACCGCACCCAGTTGCGGGATGGGGGGGTCGTCAGCAAGGGACGCTGGCGGGCACGCCGCCGACGGCGGCGGCAGCCATGGCAGTACCCCCACCCACCCCGCCGACCAGTACCGCCACCGTACGGCGCACTTCCACACGGCGGGTAGGCGCCCATCCCCCCCCCCCCCCCCGCCCCCATCCCCAAACCGCAGATGGTTCCACGCACACACGGGGCGACACGCCCCACAGCAGGGGGGCCCGCACCACAATCACACGCCTCCCAACGCACAATGACGGGTGGCCACTGGCGGGCGTCCACGAAGAGGGCAAAGCTGTCCACGCCCACCACCGCCTCGGGGATGACGGGGGGGCCGGGGACCTCCACGCCCTCCATCCCCCACCCCCCCCCTCAAGCGCCGTACCCTCTGCCCCTGCTGCTCTTGGCTGTCCCCCCCCCTGCCTCCTCCCCCCACCCACCCCTCCCGCCCCCCCTTTCACCTGCAGCAGCGCCCGCCGCAGCCGCCCCACCATCCCCGCCACCGCGTGGCGGCGGAGAGCCGCACCCCCCCCGCCGCCTCCACCCCATCCAGCGCCAGCCACGGCTCGTCCGCCGCGGCGGCAGACGCCATGGCCACCCGGTGCGCCGCGCCGACCGCCGAGCCGGCGCCCGTCTTGAACGCCACGTACGCGTCCGAGGCGGGGCAGAGGACGGCGGGCAGCACGGAGGTGCCGGTATGGGTCAGGTGTGCGCGCGTGTGGGCTGTGGCGGGCGGGGGGGGCGGTGGGGGGGGAGAGGGGGGGAAGGTTATGTGGGGGGCACGGAGAGAGGGGTTCCGGACGTGAGAGGGAGGAGGCAGGTGGAACAGCGAAGGGGGGGGGGGGCGGAAGGCGGCGTGCAAGAGGACGAGGCGGTACGGGCGGGAGAAAGCACGCGTAGACGCCCACCCCAGTGGAACGGGGATGGACAGCCGCCGGTGGGGAGAGGCAGCGTGGGGGGGGCCGGGTAGAGCAGGAGTCGGCGGGCCCGGGGGGCGGCCAGGCGGGGGGCCGTCGGGGCGGGACAGCTGCCGGGCGGAGTGGAAGGGAGCCGTTCGGCGCGGGGGAGCGGGCCGGCGGGGGGGAAGCGGCGACCGGGCGGGGGGGTGGCCGAGAGGGGGGGCGGCCAGGCGGAGGGGTGTGGAAGGGGAGGCTGCGGTAGCGCCCCCGGCAGGGGGCGGGGAGCAGGAGCGCCCGCGGCGGGGCCGCCGCCGCCGGGGGGGACGGGGGGTGGGGAGCAGGGGTCAGGGGGAGGCAGGAGCGGCCGTGACGGGGGAGGGGGTGGGGCGGCGGCAGCAGCCGCAGGGGCTGGGGCGGCCGCGGCCGGAAGGGGGGCTGCAGCGGCGGCAGCGGCGGCAGGAGCTGGGGCGGTCGCGGCAGTGGGGGGCGGGCAGAAGCTGCAGCGACAGGACGGCAGCGGCCAAAGCGGCGGCGGGGAGGGCAGCGAGGGGAGCCGCGGGTAGGGCGGCGGGAGCGCCCGCGGCAGGGGGTGGGGGCCAGGAGCGGCCGCAGCGGGGCCGCCGACGCCAGGGGGGGCGTGGGGGGGAGAAGCGGCGGGGGGGACGACGCGGGAGGAAGCGCGCACCGTCGCGTCAGCCTGGATGCCCCGTAATGCCACCGCCGCCTGCAGGCAGAGGACCGCCCGCCCCGGCGGGTAGCCAATGCGGACAAGCTGGGGCCACCACGCACCCCAGCGGGGGCACGCCGCACCCCCGGACAAAAGACCGTGCCGACAGAATCCCCCCACACTCCACGCCCCCGCTCCACCGCCCGCCCTCCACCACCGCCGGCCGCCACCACCAAAACGCACCCAGCATGGCCACGAGCGCGGTGGTGGCCGAGTTCCTCCAGTGGCCCGAAAATCGGCTCCTGACCATGTCACCCGAGGCGGCGGCCTTCCTCAACCCGGTCTCGCCGCCGGGGGTGGCGCCGCAGGCGGAGAGGGACGGGGTCGCCGAGTGGGCGGCGCCTGAGGGCGGCCGCGACGACGACGCCGAGGGTGCCCAGCTGGGCGCCCTCGTCTGCGCCGCCGCCGACGGCATGGCCGCCGTTGTGATCAAGGTGGTGGGCTCGTGCCGCCTGCCAGGGCGAGGCGAGTTCGAATACGATGATGGACGTAGTGGCAGTTGGTCCATTCGACATGGCTGTCCCAGCAGTTTGGACTGAAATTCAATTATATCTTATTTGAAACAAAATTAACTCGACATTTGGCGCCACGCCGACCATGCGTTCTGTTCTTCCCGCCACCGACTTTGGGGAGATCCTGCCTGGCACACATCACGGCTCGCGCTGGCGCACACCCATCCACCCCGGCTCTTCTGCTGTCTGCGGCACCTCCGACGTGAGACCTGGCATTCCCGACCCCCCAACCTCGGCCCCAACTCGCCCGTGGCACCCTTGGCGGCGGACAGACCACCTCCGCACTGCGCCTAGTGGCGTGCGCTTTTTTCACAATGAGCAAGAGGAGCGGGGATGCTCTGGCGTGGCATCAGACTCCTCGGGATTCCACACGGCTCCGTTTGACTGAGGCTGTGGAGTGGCGCGAGCTGTTTGCCCGATCCTTTGCACACCCCGGCGTTGCCCGTCCACCTCTTCAATCCCTCGGTGCTGTTGACGCTGCAGACTCTGCCGACTCCTCCCGTCGGGGTCCAGACGTGCACCCCGCTGTTGATTTCGCCCTCCCCGTCGCGCGCGGCAATCTTCCTGCCCGCGCGGCTGTGACGTCGCCCGCCCTGCTGTCGACGGGCGTCGCCGCTCGCCGTGTGCCACCCCGCGTCGCACTCACCCCCGACGTGCTGCCCCCCGCCGTTGCCGCCAAGGACGCGACGTGGCCCGTCTCGGCCACCCCCGACGTGCCACCGCCCGCCGTTGCCTCCAAGGACGCGACGTTGTCCGTCTCGGCTACCCCCGACGTGCCGCCGCTCGCCGCGGCCGCCGAGGACGTGCCGCCGCTCGTCTCACCCTCCCCCGTCGTGGCCGTCACGGGTAAGCCGCCGCCCGTCTCGTCCACCGCTGACGTGCCGCCGCCCGCCGTGGCCGCCACGGACGTGACGCTGCCCGTCTCGCCGACCCCCGACGTGCCGCCGCCCGTCGTTGCTGCCAAGTATGTGGCGCAGCCCGTCTCGCCCTCCTTCGTCGTGTCGCCGCGCGTCACGGCCGTGGTGTTGCCAACTGCCCCTCCATCTCGCTCGTTGGTGTACATGGACATGGCTTCTATGGAGCGACTCAGTGCTGGGTTTTTGCGCTTGTTCCCATCATCCAACAAGGTGTTCGGCTTCCGCAGGGGGAAGATGCTGCGTGTGGTGAGGTGTGGATGCTTTGACCGAGCGAGTTTTGCGCGTTGCATGAGTGAGCTTTTTATTCCTCCCGTGGGTGTGGCGGATGATGTGTTTCTTTGTGGGCATCGTCGCAATGTGGTAGAGGACAGTTACGCGTTCTGGGACGCTGAGTGGGCTTTGGGAAAGGTATGCCACGAGCATCCGCATGACATGCTGCCCAACGATGTTGTTGTGCAGTCTCACGCTGTATTTCTGTAGTTCTGCTCTCGGCTGTTTTTTGCTCATTGTTCTCTTTTGCCCTCGTCATGTACTCCCTCTTAGTCACCATGGTAAGGCTTTGTTCTGTTGGACTGCGTGCTTGCAAGCCTCACCGCCGCCACGGCCACCGCCGTGGCCATCGCCGCCACCAGTGATGGCGGCGTCCCCCCCCGGCGCTGCGACCCATCCGAAAACACCATCTGCAGTGCGTCGCTGGTGGTGGCCGACAGCCTTGACGAGGCAGACGCAAGCAGCTGGGAGGATGCGGCGGTGAGAGAGGCGGCGCGGGCCTCTAGCCCCACAATCACCCTCTGCACCACGCCCCGCACGGACACCGCGTCGCTTAGGGACTTGCCCACCCCCCACAGCCGGCGATGGCCCCCCCCCCCCCTTTCCCTTCTCGCCCCCAGCATTGTCCACGCGGTCAGGATTAGCGCGTGCCCACGCACCCGTAACACCCCCTGCTCGAGCACACATACCAGCCATCCTCCCGCTGCCGCCGCCAACGCCGCCGCCATCAGGCGCCCGCCCAGGCGACCCGCGACCGCGAGGGGGCCCGCCTAGCCGCTCACGGCACCCCACCGGAGCGCCCCAACAGGGGCAGCAGCGCCCACACTCCTGGCACGCACCGCGTCCGCCACAGACGCGCATGGGCGCGCGGGCGGAGACGCCCAGGAGGATGGACGACGCAGCGACAGACCCTGTGAGCGGCGGCAGGGACCCTGCCCCCCCCCACCTGCTCGCCTGACAGCGGCGGCTCCTCGCCAGCCCCCCGACGGGGGACGAAGCACACTAAAAACGGGCCGGGAGGGACGCCGCGACGCGCACTTGCTGACGCCTGCGGCGCGCTCACAACCGGTCGGCGGGCGGCACCGGGCGGCGCAGCTCGGCAGCCCCCCCCCCCACCCGGCGCCCCCCATCTCCCCCCGACCAGGCAATGCCGCCGCGCACCCGCAGACACCACGGCGGTGCGGCGGGTGGAGGCGGCAACCGTGCGGGAGGGCGGGTGGCGCCGGTGACGGCGGCTGCGTCGGGGTGGACCCCCCCAAATGTTGTGGGCCGTGGGGAGTCAACACAGCTGGGGGGGGAGGAGGGGGGAGCTAGAGTCGGGGAGGGGCCGACGCGGGCACAGCAACTCAACCAGCCGAGGCAGCCGGGCCGGATGGGTGACGACAGCCGCAACGACGGCGGCAACAGCGGCGGCGGCGGCGGAAGCGGGCCGACCGGACGCAGCGTCGACGCGCACAGCGCCGACTGCGGCCCGCGGCAGCCGCAGTGGCCGCCGGGAAGGGGTGAGGTGTGGCAAGCGCGAGGCACGGGCGGGTATGCTCTGCACACCAAGGGGTGGTAGAACGCAACACAGGGCATATCCGCAACTGCTCGGTCGACCAGAGAGCTTTCGTTTTTGCAGTTAGAATACCAGTGGAGCACACAATTCCAGCCAGACAACCAAAGAGGTGGACGCCTGAGAACGATGCCCCACAGACTGCTCGCTCCCTCAGCACACACCCCGCGGCCTGTGTCTCTGCCGTGCGACATGTCCTTCCTTTTGGGCGTCCTCCGGGTGTTCTTCTGTGCCGGCGTTGATGGACGCCCTCCTCGTCAATGCCGGAGCGGCTGTCGCTGCCGTCGGACGATCTGTCATCCCGGCGGACAGCCGATCGGCACCCGCTGGCCGAGCGCTCACTGCGCACCTGCCGCCCTCTAGCCCCAGGGCATCTGCCGTGACCAGCGCGCGTGCGCGTCAACGCGATGGCGGGGGGACGGCCACACCTGTGGGGCGCATGATCGTGGATCACTGCATTGAGGAGGGGTCGAACGATGGCGACCACGACATGTTGGAGGAGGACCTGTCTGACGATGCGGAAGAGGACGAGTCCGTCGATCAAGAGGGCGAGGCGGCACCAGCCCAGCCGCTGGACCGCCTCGCGGAGGGCATTGCGGATCAAGCTGGCGGCCGCTCTGGGACTGCTGGCGGCGGACCGGCAGCAGCAGACGGCGGACCTGCACCAACGCTCCCTTTGGAACCTGTCTTTGAGTTCTCGGCTCTCCCCTCCCTGGCGCAGCTCAAGGACAATGAGGACCCATTCACAAGCATCTTTATGGAGCGCATTGTGCGCACCTGGCCGCAGGCGTCAGTCACCAAGACTAGCCGGCGAGCCAATGCCGCGGGAGCCGAGTGCACGGGCGCCAGACCCCGGTCCGCCAAAGGAACCGACGCGGACGTCAAGACGTGGGCGTCTCGGATCCACACGGCGGTGCTCTTTGCCAACTTTGTCGGCCGGACCATCTGCATCCCGCCACGCGGGCCGCGGCCAACTGTTGCTGAGATTGACCGCGGCGTGGCCAAGTTTTTTTCGTGTCTCAACCCGTCCACACAAGAGGTGATCAACCTGTTTTTGGACGCGCGCCGACGGGGGTACGCTGTTGCTGGTGGAGGGCAGCCGCTGAAGGAGAAGACGGTCCGCGCTTACTCGGCGGGTCTGAAGCACCTCTTCACGCGGGCCCGCGTATCTGGCACTACGGGGACGAGGGTGGTGCCCGACTGCATTGGTGCGATGGCCCCGTGGCAGAAGAAGGGCCTGCCAGAGCTGGAGAAGGAGCAGCGGGAGGTGCGGGCGGACGCAGGGCTCTACATTGGCAACCCGATGCAGACCGAGGAGGTCCGCGACCACAAGAGCTCGGCTGAGCGGGAGGCTCGGCAGGCTGGCCAGCACACTACAATGAGCGGCAACATGACGCCGTCCATCCTGTCGCAGTTGCACAACGACTTGATCGCGACCCACATGCCCGCCGACAAGATGATCTCGCGCGATGGTGCCGAGCCGGCGGTGTGCCCGTCCGTGGCTGGTGTCCAGACTGAGCAGCAGCAGCCGACTGCACCTGCTGCACCTTCGGTGCCTGCGCCTGCTGCCGGTGCTTCACGGTCAACGGTCGAGACCAACTTTCTGGCCTTCTTTTTTTATGCCTTCCTGTTCGTGACGCTGTCTCGGCCTGTCACCCTCCTCAACCTGCGGTACAAGGACATCACGCTGCCCAATCCTCTCGTTGCCGCCAATGCGCAGTTCCTCAACAGGTGCGTGTGGGAGTGGTCTGCCGTTGTCCACGTCCTTTGTGTCTGTGCCCGCTTTCTGCATTTCTGGATGATGATCTTCTGGACAATGTTCTCAACCTGCCATCTTTCTTGTGCTGGAACCCTTCGTCGTGACGTGCTTTTTTGCCGGCGCTTTTCGTTTGCGTCTCCTTTTGTTTCCCCAGGCACAACCACCCAAGGTTCTTGGACGTCACGCTGCGCATCACCAAGGGTGTGTCCAAGACCACCGACATGCTTGTCGTGCGCGTGTACAGCTTCTTTGCGTGCATCACCGAGGAGGAAGAGGACGCGCTGGGCCGCTCAACCTTTATCCAATGCAGTGCTGAGCACGTGAACCTGCCCCAGCTGTCTATGGGGGCTCTGTTTTTGTCGTCGTCGTGCCCGGCGGTGTCGGGCTGCTGCGGCATGTTGGCCGACATGCCAGTCTTCCCAAGCATGTCCTCCACGGGCAAGCGGGACAAGGTCATCTTCCAGCGTATGCGGACGTTAGGGAGATCAATGGACGCCTGGCGCGTGACCTCCGCCGTATTGGGATGGACATGGTTAACGGGCAGCGGGCGATCCGCTCTTACGGCTTCCGGCGTGGAGGTGCCCAAGATCTGTTGGACCGGACGGGGAACTACGAGCTGGTGATGAGGCTGGGTGCCTGGAAGCCGGACTCCAACAGCTTTTTTATCTACCTGACTAATATGAACGCACGCGGCACGCTACGATCAACGCTGCGGTCGCACTCGCAAGAGGACGTCTCCCAGACCGTGTCGCAGATCATGCGCGCATACAACCAGTGGGCTGTGGGGGTCGTCGGCAGTATGCGCGGGCGGGTGACGGGGCTTCTGCCCCCGCTGACTGAGGCTGGCGTGGAGGCGTTCGATTTTGACGCCGCGTCGACTCTTTGCTCCATGTTTGTGGAGTGCGTTCTGCAACTGCGCCACGGGCGCGATGGTGCTGTTGCGGATGAAGAGGAGGCATAAAACATGCTTGTCGTTTGTCTGTCTGAGTCCTTGGCTACAGCTGGAAGTCCTCAGCCAGAGTAACGGGGGGCAAAAGCCTGCCCACTCCCCAGACCCTGCTGACTTTATACAGCTGGGGCCGCGAGAACCCAGTCCAAGCGGCGCTCGAGAAGTCACGCGCAGCGTGGCCGCTCGAGAAGTCACACGCAGCGTGGCCGGGTAAGCGAGATAACAGGGAGGGGGGGGGGGGCGCGTGTGCAGGCAAGAACAGCGGGAAGGGGGGGGAGGGGCATGCTCGGACGGCGGCATTGGCAGTGACCGTTATGGCATAGCAGCGGAAGGCGGCGGGAGCGGCAACGGCCCAGGCCCTGTCGAGGACCAAGAGCCACGAGCATCCTGGCTGGCAGGCAAAGGCAGCGGGAGCGGGCGAAAGGTACGCACTGGGACCCTGCAAGCGACAGTGACTGCCAGGCTGTGGCGCAGCGGGCGGGGAGGGGAGCGCACAGGGACGGCGGGCGCGACAATCACTGGGGCGGGGGGGCGCGCACAGGGGCGGTGGGCGCGACAATCACTGGGGCGGCGGGCGCGACAATCACTGGGGCGGGGGGCGCGACAATCACTGGGGCGGGGGGCGCGACAATCACTGGGGCGGGGGGCGCGACAATCACTGGGGCGGGGGGCGCGACAATCACTGGGGCGGGGGGCGCGACAATCACTGGGGCGGGGGGCGCGACAATCACTGGGGCGGGGGGCGCGACAATCACTGGGGCGGGGGGCGCGACAATCACTGGGGCGGGGGGCGTACGCACGGCGGGAGCGACAGTCACTGCCTGTCCCGCGCAGGGAAGGAGGCAGCTGCTGGACCCGCCAAGCCCCAGGTTGGGCCACGAGCCGGCTCGCGGCCCCGCCCCGTCGCCGCGCGGGGGCGGCCCCGCCCCGTCGCCGCGCGGGGGCGGCCCCGCCCCGTCGCCGCGCGGGGGCGGCCCCGCCCTGTCGCCGCGCGGGTTACCGGATGAAGTGGTTGGGCCACGTGCTGGCTCGCCCCACCCCAGAACCCCAGAGCAATTGCTGCAGCCGGCGTCAAGAATTGCTGCTGCTGCCGCGCAGACCTGCAAAAAGAAGTCAAGAAGGACCAGGTATTTGCTGGAATCGAACCCCGACTCAGACGCGTGGGTGGTTTGAGCACCCACGCCAAACACTGAGTCGGGTGAACTTACCACTACGCCACCCTTGCGATTCCACGCGGTTAGCAAACGCCTTCAATCGTGCGTACTTGATTTCATGCGTGCCCGTGAGGGTGTGTGGGTGGGGGAACGTGGAGGCATGGGAGAAGGACAACCAACAAAGCACGGATTGTCTTTGCACACACACACCCTTACCCGAGTCTTTGCACACACACCCTTACCCGAGTCTTTGCACACACACACCGTTACCCGAGTCTTTGCACACACACACCCTTACCCTAGCCGCGTGTACTGGCGCCGCGTGCTCCAATCCCCGTCTACCGCCAAGACTTTCATCTCGAGCAGAGAGTCCAATGGCGTCTCGTCCCCTCTCTCTGGCATGCGAAGCTGACCCCCGCGCGTCCCGCAATATGCCCTCCAGTCGGAAGCACCCGCCCCGCCGGCGCCGCCCCCTCGCTCACTCCCGTGCGGGTCCGCCTGAAACCCAAGCAAGGTTAAGCAAAGACTCATATGCCGGCCCCGCCTGCCGGCCCCGCGGTGATGCTGCTGGTGGTGCCCGCCCACGCGGGTCACCCCCACGGCAGCGCCACACGTGCTAGGTACACACGGGCGCTTCATGCCGAAGGGCCACCTTTTCATGCACACCGGTTTCCCGCAGACTCCTACGCCCTACCAGCATTCAATCAGACTGGCCGTGCGCCGGTGGAAGGCGGCGTGCGCGTGGTCCGCTGCCTCAGTACATGCCCGCCCGATGCGCCCGGCCAGAGACGGGTGATGGCAGTTCCCGCATGTCACTTGCTGCCCTCGCCTCCCCTTCCCATCCAGTTCCACGTCGGGACGGTGAAGCGCAGGTACCCCCTGCGGCGGCGGCGGGGGTCGGCTGCGTCAGTGGTGACCCGCCGCGCCGCGCGACGGGCAGAGCGAATCGTGATGGCGTGGGCGGCATCAGAGCCGGCGCCCGCCTCGCCCCTCCCGCTGCCGCTTGTGCCGCGTCAGATATTCGGCGCCGCGGCGGCCGCGCCCCGCACCACCCCCGGCCCGTCTGCCTATGCGGAAGGCGTGCGGAAATAGGGCGTGGGGCGGCCGGCCGCCCAGGGGGCGTGCGGAGATAGGGCGTGGGGCGGCCGGCCGCCCAGGGGTTGGACGGCGGGGACGAGGTGCCAGGGAGGGATACGGCATTTGTGACGGGGGGGGGTAACCAGGGTGTACGAGGGGAAGAGGCGCCAAGAACGTGACATTTACTATATTTCCTTGAGTGGGCTGGGAAGGCGCCCCCCAGGGCCGCCAACTGACTGACCCGCTAAGCAGGTCGGCCCCACAGGAAAGGCAGAGAGATAAAGGTACAGGTCGCATGAGGAGATGGGCGCATAAACCCTTGGGGTGCTGCAGCCTTGAGCGTTGAGAGGCGGGCGGGAGGGAAGCGCGAGGAGAAAGGACGCTGCCGGCCAGTGCGGCCGGCGGTGGTCCGTCCCGCGCCGCGGGCCTTATGCCGCGGCGCGTCGCGCCGCCCCCGCGCCGGTGCCCCTTGCAGGGTGCCGGGGCGCTGGTGCGCACACGCGCATGCGGGGGCGCCGCTGCCAGAC
Organism: Pyropia haitanensis; assembly: GCA_008729055.1. Lineage (NCBI taxonomy): Eukaryota > Rhodophyta > Bangiophyceae > Bangiales > Bangiaceae > Pyropia > Pyropia haitanensis. The sequence continues at coordinate 86,891 of SDUX01000090.1, forward strand.
GGGGGTAGAAGCAGGGGGGCGAATTGCGGTGCGCGCGCGCCGCCGGCGCGCGCACCGCGGTCACCGCAGCTGCAGCGCCCACACCGACAGCAGCGCCGAGAGAGGAGAGGCAAACGCAGCAGCCGGGAGAGGCCGCCGCGCAGGGCGGGCGTGGCAGTCGGAGGGGAGGGGGGAGACGCCCGGTGCAGTCCACAACGGGCGCGACCCCCCCATCCCGCCGCCGGCCACGACCGCCGGTGCGTAGGACAAACGCACGCACGGGCGAAGGGCCGCCACGGGCGTGGCGGGGGAGGCGCCGCCGCGCCGCAGCGGGGGAGGAGACCGACAGCCCCACGCGCCGAAGGCAGCCCGCCCGCGGCCAAGCCGCGCGCCCCGCGCGGCCGACCGACAAAATAAACAGAGCCGGTTACAGGAAGAATCAATATTCGAGACAGAAGGCGCGCACGGTGGCCGAGGCCAGGCCCCGCGGGGCCGACCCGCCGGGTGGGTCCGACCCGCATCCGACCCGCCGGGTGGATGAGAGACGGGGAAGGGGAAGCGGCAGCAACCGACTCTGTCTTCTTGGGCGGCGCGGCCGCCCCGGGGACAGTCGGAACGGAACGGGAGGGGGCGCCAGCCGCGCCGGGGCGGCAGGGGAGGGGGACACTGGTCCTCCCCCTCGACGGCAGTGGGCGCCCCCCGCGCCCTCCCCCCACCCCAGGCTCGCCCCCGCAGACCCCACACCAATGCGACCACCGTTCCCCCTCCCCCTCCCGTGCGGGCGACACCCCAGTTTCCACCGCCGCACCCTTTCCCACGCACCACGGTGGCCACCGCCCTCCCCTCCGCTTCTCTGACGGCCACCCCCCTCCCCTCCGCTTTTCTGACGGCCACCCCCCTCCCCTCATTTCTCTGACGGCGAAGGCTGGTGCGGTCCCGGGCCAAGGCCATTCACCCGCCGCCCACCATTCGACAGGCGTGGATCGCCCACGCCTACATCTGCGCGTGGTCCTTCTGCGCATGCATCACACTTTCCCCGACTCCCCCCGCCCCGCTCCCCCTCCGGCGGTGGCGCCACCGCTGCACCAGCTTTCGGCAGCCGGCCCCTTCCTCGCAGCCCACCGCAGCCCACCCCCCGCAGCCGCGCGCCGCTCGCTGCCGCCAGTCGACCAGACCGGCAGCGGCAGCAGCCACCACCTCCCTCGCGCTGGCTCACGCCCGGCCGCCCGCGCGGCGGCCAGTCCGCCGGCCGCCAATCCCGAGGAAGCAGTGCAGCTGCGTGAGATTGTCAGTGCGTCGCTGACTGCACGCATCCACTCTACCATCAGGAGTACGCATCCACCAAATGCACTCGCTCCAAGTGTCTGTGCATCGGGGGAGACCAAGGTTCAAACTGACTGAATGATTCCTTTTTGCCCACGGGTCGACCTTGCGCCGCGCGTGACTGCGGCGCTGCTTCTCCGTCAGAGCAACGGACCTCCGCCAAATGGCGGCCCCGCCAAATGGCGGCGCTGCTCGAGGCGGGGGGGTCAGAGGCGCCACCGACGCTGGCATCCCCGTCCACGGCCAGCACCTCTCCTCTGGGGGCGGAGCTGGTGCCCCACTCGCGGCTCCGCAGGAAAAGGCCGACCAAGCGGGTTGCCGCGAGCGCTGAACGTCTGCAAGCGCCGGGCACACTCGTTTGCGCTGGACAGAAATGAGCAACTGTGACCGGTGGTGTTGTTGCGCTGAAGCTTGTTCTCGTCATCCAACACGCTTTGTTTATATTGGTCAAGGACGAGAGCGAGGGAGGGAGAGTAGGAGGAAGCAGGACATACATGGACAAGAGAGCAACGCTAGTTCACTATAAAGAAACAAGAGACGAATGGAAAGCCACTGCCAGCTCGTCAACGATTATGTTGTCCGAGTCAAAGCTCACCAAGTGGATGCTCTCAAGACGCGGAGCACGTGAAATAGCAGATAGTACATGTCCAGCAGAAAAAGCATTCTTGAGGTCCACCGCCACGTCTGGCAGAGTCCATCCCTGGGCGCGGTGCACCGTGCACGCCCATCCCAACACCAGGGGCACTTGAGTCCTGGTGGCCGCCGTAGATCGACCATCAAGCGCGACCACCTTGCTTGCGACAGGGGCCACCAGCATAGTGTGGTGACGCCCGGAGGGCAGAGAGAAACGCACGACAGGAAACAGCCCACAGCCAATGGTAGAGAACGTCTTCACCACGCCCCTCGTGCCCGACGGTACCCCTCGATCGGACAAAGATGTTGATGGTACGATGACCATGGCGCCAACTCGCAATGCCAAACGATCACGCACCTGAAGGCACTCGTTCAGCAAGGCAGTGGCTTGGTCCGTTGACAGATACGTGGCCAAAGCAACGTCCTTGGCAACACACACGACGTCCGGCCCCGCCAACTTGTCCAGCTCCTCTCGATTCTTGTCGTCGATCAACATGGAGTGGGTCGTCAACCACACCGCGGTGGGCGGGGCCTCATCCATCTTGCGGGAGCACAGTAGCTCCAGGTCCTTGGCCGTGTGCGCCCCAACCCGGAGGCGCGACAGCAGTGCAATGAACGCGGGGTCGTCCCCGTGCCGCCAGTTGGAGGCCAGCTGCACGACCTTGTCGCCAAACACTTGGCTCCATGCGGTAGAGGAGAAAGCATAGGAGCCACGGGGGGGGGGGAGCTGCGAGAAGTCTCCGGAAAAAAGGACGACCAGGCCGCCAAAGGGATGCTCCAACTGCCGCACCGCACGCAGTACGAAGTCAAGGCGGTCCACAAACGCAGCCGACAAGGTGCCGATCTCATCCACAATCAGCACCATCGCGGCCCGCATGCGGCTCTTGGCGGCGGCCGGGATGACATGCTCCACCATCTCCTCTGTTGGGATCCCGAGGTCCGCGTCCCCGTGGCTAAAGCCCGCCCACGAGTGTGCGGTGACGCCACCGAGGATGACTGCCGCAACACTGCTGCTGGCACACAGCGCCAGCGTCACGCCTGACGCCCGCAGGGCGTTGACAGCAAGGCGCAGCAAGTGGCTCTTGCCCGCTCCGGGAGGGCCCGTCAAAAAGACAGACGAGCGGGCGCACACCAGCTGGCATACACGCAGCACGTCCCCGGACAGGCCCCGCGGCAACAAGACATTGCCTGGCAGCGTTGCCACAGGTCTGAAGACAGCGCGCAAACCACCGGTGCACCCACGCCGTGCCCACGCCACGCGGCATCGAGGCGCCGCAGTCGCCACACCAGACAGGGGCACGCGCCCACGGGCCCCCTCATGCACGGGCACCCCACCCACAGCGACGCTGGTGCCTGCATCCATTGGCCGCTTGAGGTGGCGGCGGGCGGCCAGGTCGGGCTCTCGCCAAGAGGGGCACACTCTGACCCCCACCACCGACTGGTCCTTGTGCAGGTCCCGAAAGAAGTCGCAGGTGCTGGCGGCATTGTCGAGGTCCACCAGCCGATCACCGCCCGAGAAGAAGACTCGCACCGTGGACGGTGCAGTGGGGGGCAGAGGTGCGGGGGGGGAAGGGGGTGACAGCTCGGCCTCGAATGGGCCCAAGCCCTGGGCCCATCGGCGCGCCCGTGGCTCCGCCGTGAAGAGGCGCACAAACAACGCCCTTTGCAGTAGATGCCGCCGCAAGCCGTGGGCGTCCACCACGCCTCGCCCAGCAATCAGGAAGACGGCCGACGCATCGGCAGCGTCGGGGTGGCGCGCCGCCAGGTACACGGCAGTTGTGTCCATCGACGGCAGTGTGCCGGGGTGATGTAAAAAAGGGCGGGGGGGGAGGGGGGGGCGCTTCCGGTGGCTTGGCGGACAGGGCCGGGGGGAGGGGGGGGGGGGGGGGAGGAAGGAAGCAGGCCGGGCGGCTTCGTCCCGTCCAATGACGAGCGGGGGGGCCGGGCGGCTACGTCCGGTCCGGTGCCGAATGGGAGGGGTGAGGAGGGGGGGGGGGGGCTGGGTTGGTGCGGGCGTTAGGTGTTATTGCCGGGGAGGCGTCATGCGTCCGTCACCGTCACCGCCCGAGAACAGGCGCCGCGGTGCAGCAGTGGTGCGCGGGGCGCAACCCGTCTCGTGGCCATGTTGGCGCGTGCAGGAACGAAACAGGGGCGGCTGCGGCATGGCGGGGTCGGCCCTCCCACCATCGCTGGCGGGAGGGGCAAGGGCGGGCAGCATCGGATCGGGGCGGCAAAGCCCAACAAAAGGCGGGCGTCTCGTGCTGTTGTGCATTGCCGCTGGCCATCACATTTACGTAGCCGGTGGGGTGCCGTTTGAGAGGAGGGGCGCCGACTAAGCGATTTTTGTGACCACCCTATTTGTGAGATTCTGCGGGACGCCCGCAGCGTGAATGGCCCAACCTGGCGCCCCAATCTGACCAACCTGACTAAAACGGCCCCAACCTGGGAGTGCGGTCGGCAGATCGCAGGCGGCGGCGGCGGCGGCGGGCGGCCGCCCGCCGTGGCGGCGGTGGCGGTCTGGGCGGAGCGGCGGCGGGCCGGGTGCGTCTACCGTCTCGGAGGCCATCCCCGGCGGCGCGCCCCGGCTGCCGTCGCCCCCGCTGCGGTCGGCAAGCATCCCGACTGGCGGCCGCCGGCGGGGGGGTGTGGCGGCCGCGGACGACGGTGGTGGCGGCGGGGGGGGCGACGGCGGCGGGGGGGGGGGATGGCGGCGGCGGCGGCGGCGGCCGCCGCCTGCGGCTGTCCCGGTCGGACGGGGAGCCCCTTCCCCCGCCGCCGCCGCCGCCACTCCCACTACCACCGCCGTCGTCCCTACCCGGTGGGGGCGGCGGCGGCGGCGGCGTAGACGCCCCCGACCCCGCCCGGTGGGGCGGCAGCGGCGGCGGCGGTGGCGGCGGTTGAGGGAGCTTTCTGGCGGACTTTCCCTCCGTGGGCTGGGGGAATTGTGGAAGGGCCGCCCTGCGCCGCACGGTTAGCGGGCACGGGCGGACGTGCGGGTGGGGGGGGATGGTGGGGCGTGGGGGGGACCGGTCGGGCCCGCCTGCCCCGGCGCCTGGCCGGTGGGCGGCGGCGGCGCCCGCCACCGCGCCCGCCGCCGCTGCCGCCGACCAGCCGGCGGCGGTAGTTCTGGCGGCGCCACCCGCGGCAGACGAGCGCAAGTGGCTACCCGCGGCGGGCGGCCATGGCGGTAGTCGCGGCGGTGACGGCGGTGGGGGCGGTGCCACGGCGGCCACCGCGGCCGCCGCGTGAGTGGACCCCCTGGTGGTGCGGGGCGGCGGCTTCCCCTCCCCCTCCTCCCTTCCCCCCCCCCCACCACCGTGGAAGGGTACATGGCGGCGATGCGGGCGGTTCTGGCCGCCGCCGCCGCCCGCGCCGACTACGGCGCCGGTAGCACCGAGGCGGACGTGGCGGTGGCCGGCCAGCTGCTGGCCGGCCTGGCGTCGCTCGCCTCCCCCACCCGCCACCGACGGGGGGTGGGGTGCAGAGCCTCTCCCCCCCCCCCCCCCCCCCCCACCTCAGGGGATGGACCGCGTCGCGCTGCTCCTCTCCATTGGTGGCGTCTACACAATCGTGGACGCGGCGGCGGTGGTGGTGGGCACCTCCGCCGCCGCCACCGCCCGACGCGCTGGCCATCCTCCGCGCCGCCGCGGCGGCGAGCACCCGCGTGTAGGACGAGGCCGAGGCGGTGCTGACGGTGGTGGTCCTTGGCCTGCGGGTGCACGGGGGGGATTGCCCGGGTGACGGGAGGGGGGGTGGCGCTGATGCGGGTGGGGGTGGCGGCCGCCGCCGCGGGGGGGGGGGGGGGGGGGGGGGGGGGGGGGGGGAGAGGGGGGGCACAAGGGGGGGGGGAGGCGAGGGGGGGTGACCGCCGCCCGTGACGGCGGCGACAGGCAGGGGGTTGGGGGTGGGGGTGGCGGCGGCGGCGGCGGCGGCGGTGGGGGTGCGGGTGGGGATGCCGCCGGCGGCGGCGCCCCCTCGGGCCTCCCGCGGCCGTGCCTCACCCCGGGAGCGCGTCGAGGCGGTGGCGCCAGTGGCAGCGGCGGTGCACGCCGCGCTCGGAGGGCCCGACCCGGCCGTGACCGCCGACGGCCTGGCGGTGCTCGTCGGCCTCGCCGACGCGGCGCGCTGCCGTCGCCTCGGCGGCGGCGAGCACACGTCCGAAATACACTGTATCGCAACAATATCGTCAAGCTGACATAACTGTGGCGCACACAAAAGCAAGTCTGGTCGGCAAGAAGGAATGTCCGTGGACAAATTGAGCTCGCCGCAGCTGCTGTGTGATTCGTCAGCTGCATGGATGCGTGTCCTGCGGAAAGTCGCGTGCTGACCATCCGTTCACGAAGGAGTCACCCTAGTGGCCAAGCCTGTGCCTGTTAACAGGTCGTCTAGGGCGTTTGCAGCCAATCGTTAACGTGTTAACAACCCCAAGGCATGGGGACCTGGCCTGGCGGTGGCAACAGTGCCGGGGGTGCACCACCGTGCGGGCCACGACCAGCCCAGCTTAATTCTGCTTGCAACATGCTGGTAAGTGCTCTACTTGTTCCCCCCCACCCTGGGCTCCGCCCGACCCAGCTGACCTCCCTCCTGTGCACCCCCAGTTATCCGATGAAGGAAACGGGGGGGTGAATTTGAAGAAGCGGGCCACAACTCGAAAATCTACCAACTGTAAGTCCATCACTTAATGAAATTTGAAAACAGATCGTCATACCATTCCATCCCATCTAAGTCGAGCATCAGCGGACCCTAAGCCAACGACCGCATGAGATCCATAATCGACTGCATATTGCTGTTCTCCCAATTTTGGCCGACCCGGACAAGAACAACAGTGCTAGAACAACAGTGTGAGCCAATCGTGTCCTGGCAGCTGAGGGCGAGCCAATAGCGTGCTGTCGGGACCCGATCGCCTGCAGCTGCTGATTGGCTGCAGTCACAGCGGGCCTCGTCCCAATCGCTGATGGTCAGAACACTGTTGTTCTCTCGTCTGATCTCGCCTAAGTTTCCCTTCATCTCGGCTCGATCCTCTCAGGAGCAGTTGTGCAGCTTGCCACAGATGTCTGTTCCACTCTGTTCTCCCCTCCATGTGCTCGGGATAACGAGAAAATCTCAAAGCGGACTAATTGCACAACAGCGGAGACTCATACGAAGCTCTCATTGGTCAGAAAGACAACATGTGAGGCATTTTATTGGGCTGTTGTTCTTGTTCTTGTCCGGATGGGCCAAAATTGGGAGAACTGCAATTGAACGTACAATCGATCGTCTGATGCATTACACCTCGCTGGGATCGTGCTCGACTGTTGCGCGCGAGTCCCATTCCACAGCTGCTGTGCACATTTTGATGCCTCGGGGGGCCTTAGATGTGAGGTTGCAGTCTACATTTGGCCTGCTTCAATCTGTGGCGGATGACTTTAGAATTCTCTTTTTTTGCGGCCTAAAACATTTTGCAGCTGGCACTGTGGGGACCACGGGCAGACTGGGTTATCTCGATCGCGCCAGTTCTTGAAGGTGAGATCACAAAAATCACGGAGTTGTTTCGATCTATGTTAATTTTTCACATTTTTGTGACTTTCCATCTGCTCAGAAAAAGTGTCGGCGCTTTAGACGTATACAGAGGGCTACTTTTATTTGGATGCCCAAACGTTGGCGGGAGCGCTTGGCTCCACTAGATTTGGCGGGCTGTCTGCAGCACCTCTGCCCGCCTCACTCTGGACGACAACAGTTCTCAGGAGGCGACCAGCCCTCGCGCGGTGTGGGTCGGGCGCGGCGAGAGGCCATCCCGAGACCGCCGCAAAGGAGCACATTGCCACTTCACTGACCATCAGCATGACCCCGGCAGCACAGCCTGTACCACCGGTGCCAATGAGGGAGCTGGACGCAGCAACGCTCGCCATTACGCCATCAATAAAGGGGGTGACAACTGAACAGGTGACGGGTGGGGCGTCGCACGTGGCGGTCGGAGAGCTGACGGCGGCGGCAAGGCCCGCCTTTCCGCCCGCGTTGGCGGGGATGGCTGGTGGTGCTGAACCTGACGGGATGCACCCTTTGGAACTGTTGGGTCCTGCGCCAGCTTTGCTGGGGGGTGGCATTGCGATGGGCCCGCCACCGGTTGCGCCTGCCCCACCTGTCTCGTCATCTCTACCATCGTCTGACACTGGGCAATCTGAGCCTTGCCGCTCATGTGTGCCTCGTCCCTTTGTGCGGTGCATCAGGTTGCACATGGACTCGTGCCCGAGTACCAACAAGTCGCAGTTCTTCTACGGCGGCCTGGGCCTCATTCTGTCGACCGGTGTATTGGACTGCGCCATGGTCCTCTACATGGTCGTTGGCCACACAAAGTTTGGCCCGGACCTGGTGGCTCGGGCGCTAGCGGGGCGGTACAAATCGTCGGACGTTGTAAGGATATGCCCCTTAAATCCCCAAGACTGGAGCCTAGGGGATAAGGACTGGGGCCTCTCCTTCCCTGTCCTTCTCAGCCAACTCCTTCCAAGACGCATCAACTCCAAAGTAATCTGGGGCATGCCGCGGTGTCCGTCCGATAATCTACTACTAACGGACGGTCAGCACGGGAGCCGCGGATTGGCTAACCGACACTACCTTGACTCATCTGCCGACGGGTACAGTCTCCAACGGATCAACGGACTAACGGACCAAAAGACGAGCCACATCTCTGACGCGTCAGCAAGCCGGAACAATATCCCCGTGGACCAATGGGAGCGACAAGACTTGCTGACCCACGGGAGATATTCGACCCGAAGACTGGCGTCTGCTTACACGCCTCTGAGGCTTTTCGGGTCGAATGGCGCGTGGGGCCAGCCGCGCGGCGCTACGAGCGCCGCACACCGTCCCCCCCCCGTTTGGGGCTTTCTGGTGGGGCGCCTTGGGGCGCACACGCCCACCCTTGCTTTGTTCTGAGAGCCCATGCTTTGTTTTGAGAGCTTTGGTGCCGTCCACCGGCACGACGGGCAATCGCATGCTTTGGGGCACCCTGGGTGCCCCCCTGGGGGTATATAATGCGTGAGTGTGGGCGCCACCGGGAGAGACCTCGGGGGAGGAACGACAGACAGAGACACAAAGACCTCCTTTACCTTCGACCCCCTCGACCCTCACCGACGTCACGCCCATCCTCTTCCCCACCCCCATCACCGTCATCCCACCCGTCACCTTCCCCGCGCCCGGCATCCTCATTGGTGCACGGGTTGCTGACACCGGCGCCAGTACGTTGAGGGCTGCCCGTGTGTGGGTGGTGCCTCACATGTGGTAGCTTCAGATAGTTTGACTTCCTCTTGGCGGTGACGTTGCGATTCCGTCCTGGATTTGGCCCTCCCTGTGTTTGTGCACTCGTGCTGCCCCCTGTGTTCGGCGTGCCTCGGGCATTGTAATACGAACGCAGCGGGTTCCACGAATCACACCGAAAGAACACTGCCCTGACACTGCCCTGGTGGCCCCTGTCACGGTTTTTTTTCTTTTGGTCGACTGATTGTCGAAACCCAGTGAGTGCCAAATCAGGTTCGGAATTTTCCTTCTCGGCGTTGGCGGACGCCCCGACTTCCTCGGCGGCGACGGCGCGCCCCCCGACGGCGCGCGGCACCCCGGCGGCGCGCGGCACCGCGGCGGCGCGCGACACCGCGGCGGCACGTGGCACCCCGGCGGGCGCATCCACGTCATCCTCTGTGGCGGCGACGGCCGCATCGGCGGCGCCAGCCGCATCCAAGCCCCCCCTCTCGCGCAAGGGTAAGGGCCCGGCCACGTCAGGACCGGCGGTCCCAGCCAACCGGCGCCTGCTGCTGCCCGCGCAGGATCCGGCCCGGCGCTACATCGCGCCGCCGGCCCCACGAATCGGCCACATCCGACCGACGACCGCACGCGCAGCAGAGCAGCGAGAGCAGCGCCGGATCGCCAAGACCATCCCCAAGGGCAAATACGTTTGCAAGCCGTGCGGTGTGCGTTGCAACAGCCTGACAGTGCTGCGCGACCATCGCTGGTCGCGGCGCCACCGCAATACGGTCAACCGTCCAGCGACCCGCCCTCGTTGCGACGTGTGCGATCGCGAATTTGAGACGGTCGAGCACTTCGAACGCCACCAGCGTGGCAAGGATCACCACCGCACGCTGGCGCGCCGCACCGACTGACACCTCGCAACACCCCCCAGGATCTGTGCAAGAGACGCGATTTTCCCCCTTTGATCTCCCCGCGTGGAAATCCGGCACGACCCGACTCGGGCCCGTGCGCGGCGGCCGGCGGGAAAATCCGATTTCGTGATTTGAGTCTTCGAATTCTGCTTCATCGCATCGCTTGTGACCCATCAAATAGTGTTGTCCATCTTTGGAAACGTGGTAGCCACGACGGCCACGCTTGTCCAGAGCTAGTGCAGCACTATTTTGCTTGGTCAAATTAACTTGCACATCTTGTAAGACTTGCCCCGTGCTCTGCCGGAGTAAGTCAAACCGGATCTGTTGGGTTAATTTGATTGTTGCGGACCTCACCCAGGACGCAATGGACCCCCCGAATCCTGCTGCTGTAAGCCCGATTAATCCGGGAACGGCCTCAACCGCACCCTGCGCGGAGTCATGGAATCAACTTACAGCGTTCGTCTCGCAGATGAGCGCCGAGCTCGAGGCTCATAAGGTTGAATTGGCGGACGCCAAGAAACAGCTGTCCGACGCCAAGGCTAAGGCCTCGAGTGGAGGCGCGACGACTGCGAGGCCGAATAAGCCCGCGCTGTTCTCTGGCAAGCCCGGGACAATTGAAGCATGGTGCTCGCACATGGACTCATATGTGCGACTGACTGACCCTGACGAAGCGTGTCGGATCGCCTGCACCTACCTGGACGGTGAAGCGTTCACCTGGTGGCATACCTACAGTCGGACGACGGCGGTCCCCGACTGGGCTACCTTTCGGGCTGCGCTCATCCGTCGCTTCAGCCCTCTGAACAAGACGCAGGCGGCGCGGGACAAGCTGCACTCATGGCGCCAAATCAAGGACGTCGGGACGTTCAACAGGACTTTCCTGAGCGTCCTCTTGGACATCCCGGACATCACCGAAGCGGAAAAGATCGACCGCTATAGCCGAGGCCTGAAGCGCGACATCTGGCAGGCACTGTGCCTCAAGACGTACACCGATCTTGAATCACTGATGACGGACGCCCTGCGCGTGGAAGCGGCCAAGGCTGGAGTGTCCCGTATCACCAGCAATGTTAACAGCACTTCTGGCAAGCCACCGACGATGGGCGTTGTCCCGATGGACATTTCCAGCATCAAGATCGAAAAGCTGACGCCAGACGAACGCCAGCGCTGCATGCGCGAGGGTCTCTGCCTTCGCTGTCGCGAGAAAGGACACATGGCTAAGGACTGCCCAAAAGGCCAGCGGAACTGAAGCAGCAACAATCCTCAACATCTGTGAAAGACGCTCCTTCGGTTCCTGAAAATATGTCGTCACCATTTGAAGGCCCGCGACTCGGGCTTCTGCTTTCTACTGCTTCTGTCAATGGAAAAGTTGTTAAGGTGCTGTTCGACGACGGATCTCCCATCAACGTCGTCTCAAGGCGCATCGTTACCTCCTTGCATGTGAAAACGAAAGGAACGGACTTCGCGGCAAGCATGCCCGATGGCCGCTCCCATGTCCTCGCTGAAACCGTTGACCCTCTTGAGATTCACATCGGACCGTACCAAGAGCGACTTCGGTTTGCTGTTTGTGAATTGAGCGCGTACGACCTCATCCTGGGAAAGAAGTGGCGCGATGACAAGGACGCCAAAATCAACAACAAGAAAAACAAGATCTCCTTCAAGTTCAACCACAAGAACATTTCTATCACTGCCTCCCTCAAGAAGCCCGAAGCTCTGATCAGTCGGCAACGCCTTGCTCGGGACCTCGTTCAAAGGTGCCCTGTTTTTGCCATCTACCTGCAGTCGGAAGATCCCTCTAGCACCTTCGACATTAACGCCATTACGATGGGACAAGGCGAAGACAAGAAAGAAGTTCAAGAGATTCTCAAAGAGTACGCTGACGTCTTCCCAGACGAGCTCCCCGACGGACTCCCTCCTGAGCGCAGTCACAAATTTAGCATCAAGCTGACCGATGACGCCCAACCGCGTCGTAGCGGAATTTACCGATTAGCCGAATGGGAGCTCGAAGAACTCAAGACTCAACTGGCCGGCCTCATAAGGAAGGGATTCATCCAACCAAGCACCTCACCGTGGGGCTCTTCCGTCCTCTTTGCGGCGAAGAAGGACGGTGGCTGGCGAATGTGCATCGACTACAGGGCCCTGAACAAGGCTACTATCAAGAACGCGTACCCACTACCACGCATCGACGACATCTTTGACCAACTGCGAAAGGCCAAGTACTTTACAAAGATCGACCTCCGCTCTGGCTATCACCAGATTCGCCTTGACCCAGAAACAATACCTTTGACGGCGTTTCGAACCAAGTACGGATTCTATGAGTTCACCGTCGTACCCTTTGGTCTGACAAATGCACCCGCGGTCTTCATGAACCTAATGAACGATGTCTTCCGACTCTATCTGTACGACTTCATCTGTGTCTACCTCGACGACATCCTAGTCTACAGCGAAACTTACGACGATCACCTCATGCACCTACGATCAGCACTCGAGAAATTACGAGAACACAAGCTCTACGCCAAGCTGAGCAAGTGCCAGTTCGCTCGAACTACTGTGGACTACCTTGGCCACGTCATCTCCGAGAAAGGCTTCTCTATGGAAGACTACAAGGTCCAAGCCATCCGTACGTGGGCAACACCGAGGAGCAAAAAGGATGTACAATCTTTCCTCGGTATGGTCAACTTCTATCGAAGATTCATCAAGGGAATGGCTGCCGTAGCTACGCCGCTAACGAGGCTGACTGGGAATGTCGACTTCGAGTGGACACCCGACGCCCAGAAAGCCTTTGAGCAGCTGCAGGACCTAACGACAAGCGCACCGGTGCTAAGGCCTTTCGACAAGAGATACCCAATCTACGTGTCTACAGATGCCAGCGGGTATGCTGTGGGCGCAGTCCTTGAGCAAGATGATGGACGCGGACGGCGTCCAGTGGCGTACTTCTCGTTAACCCTCAACATCCACGAGCAGCGCTACAGCATTCGTGAAAGAGAACTGCTTGCAGTCGTACAAGCTATCCGGCATTGGCGCTGCTACCTCTACGGAAGACCCTTTGAGGTCCACACCGACCATGAGTCCCTGAGATACCTAAGCACCCAAGAGAAGCTGAACGATCGCCAAGTCAAGTGGCTGGAGTTTCTGGACCAGTTCCAGTTCAAGATTGTCCCAATCAAGGGCACTTCGAACCCCGTGGCTGATGCCCTTTCCAGGCAGCCACAAGATGCTCCCGACAAGCACGCCCCCAATCAAGACCTTCTTGGTCGCGTGCTGACCAAGACCATTGAAGAACTCCCCAAGAAAACTGAAATCAACAACCTCATGACCATCAACCAAAGTGATCAAGACCTTGCCACCTTAAGACAAGAGTACGACGCGGACCCCGAGTTTGCCGACCTAGTCAAAGACCCGGTATCTCCCTACCGGCTACACATGAGGTTGTTGAAACGAGGTGACCGTACGTGTATCCCCGTCGGTACTCTACGCCAAAGACTACTCCACGACTACCATGATGTCCCGTGCCAAGGGCACATGGGAGTCAAGAAAACAACCAAGGTTATCTCTTCCAAGTACTACTGGAAGACAATGCGGAAAGACATCCAAAGATACGTACAAACATGTGATTTGTGCCAGCGGAACAAGGCTAGCACCCATTCACCTCTGGGTCACCTCAAACCCTTGGACCCCCCGAGCCAACGATGGGCAAGTGTCTCCATGGACTTTATCACGCCTCTTCCTCTGACTCCAAGAGGCCACAACGGGATTTACGTCGTTGTCGACCGCCTCTCCAAGATGATTCGCCTCGCCCCTATGAAGCCAGACTGTACGGCGCCAGTCGCAGCTCAGCTCTACCATGATCACGTCTATCGACACCACGGACTCCCAGCTGATGTTGTCTGCGACAGGGACCGCATTTTCTTCTCCAACTTCTGGCAGTCGCTCACGGAGATTCTCAAGGTCAAGATCAAGGCCTCTTCAGCGTACCACCCGCAAACCGACGGACAAACTGAGATCATGAACAAGAAGATCGAAGAAATCCTGCGAAACTTTGTCAACCATCACCAAGGCGATTGGGACCTCTTTCTGGTTGCTGCCGAAGTAGCCTACAACCGGTCGCCAAATGCTGTTACAACGTACTCCCCTTTCTTCCTGAACTACGGATTCGAACCTAAGACGGTACCAATGGACATCCTCGAAAACTCAGAGTCAAGCATGCCTGCAGTGTCTGACTGGCTAAGCGGTCTCCAACATGCTCAAGAGACTGCCATCTCAGCCATCAAGAGTGCAAATGAGGCGCGCTCGGCGTACGCAAATCGCCATCGCCGACCTTGCAAGATCGCCGTGGACGATCTGGTGCTACTAAGTACCAAACACCTTATGCCAGATGCTTTCCCAGGCGCTCGCAAGCTGATGCCCAAGTACTCAGGACCGTACCGCGTCACTGAGAGTATCAACGATGTGACGTTCCGCCTGGATCTTCCCCAAGCGGTGCTCGATCGCAAGGTTCACAACGCCTTTCATGCGAGCTTGCTGAAGCCGTACCGCGCTGATCCTTATGGCCGACTTCCTCCCGTTCCGCCTCCGGTGGCATTTCCGGACGGTTCTGTCGAGTACGAAGTCGACTCCATCATAAGGTCACGAAAGCGCCGTGGACGACTACAGTACCTGGTCAAGTGGAAAGGCTGTGACGTCAGCGAGAACTCCTGGCTGACCAAGCAAGACCTTGCGAACGCACCTGAGGTGTTGGACGCTTTCCTGCGCCGCGCGTCCTAAGGGGGGGGAAGTGTAAGGATATGCCCCTTAAATCCCCAAGACTGGAGCCTAGGGGATAAGGACTGGGGCCTCTCCTTCCCTGTCCTTCTCAGCCAACTCCTTCCAAGACGCATCAACTCCAAAGTAATCTGGGGCATGCCGCGGTGTCCGTCCGATAATCTACTACTAACGGACGGTCAGCACGGGAGCCGCGGATTGGCTAACCGACACTACCCTGACTCATCTGCCGACGGGTACAGTCTCCAACGGATCAACGGACTAACGGACCAAAAGACGAGCCACATCTCTGACGCGTCAGCAAGCCGGAACAATCTCCCCGTGGACCAATGGGAGCGACAAGACTTGCTGACCCACGGGAGATATTCGACCCGAAGACTGGCGTCTGCTTACACGCCTCTGAGGCTTTTCGGGTCGAATGGCGCGTGGGGCCAGCCGCGCGGCGCTACGAGCGCCGCACACCGTCCCCCCCCCGTTTGGGGCTTTCTGGTGGGGCGCCTTGGGGCGCACACGCCCACCCTTGCTTTGTTCTGAGAGCCCATGCTTTGTTTTGAGAGCTTTGGTGCCGTCCACCGGCACGACGGGCAATCGCATGCTTTGGGGCACCCTGGGTGCCCCCCTGGGGGTATATAATGCGTGAGTGTGGGCGCCACCGGGAGAGACCTCGGGGGAGGAACGACAGACAGAGACACAAAGACCTCCTTTACCTTCGACCCCCTCGACCCTCACCGACGTCACGCCCATCCTCTTCCCCACCCCCATCACCGTCATCCCACCCGTCACCTTCCCCGCGCCCGGCATCCTCATTGGTGCACGGGTTGCTGACACCGGCGCCAGTACGTTGAGGGCTGCCCGTGTGTGGGTGGTGCCTCACAGACGTGTTCAGCCATGGGCAGCTCAACGAGGTGTTCAAGCCGTTCGGGACTGTGGGAGCGTATGGCGGGGACATGCTACAGACGTGGAAGAAGAGAACGCAGACACTTTTTTTTCCGATCAACCACATCATGTCCTATCGGTGCTTCTTGCTGCTTGCCGACGACGGCGAGGTCAACCTCAGTGCACCCGAGACGCCGCCGCCCACATTCGAACTCTTTCCCAATCGTGGTCCGCTGGTGCGCGACGGCGTGCTGCTGGCTGAGGGCACGTCCTGCAATGTGACTATCGCTCGATATTCGCCCATATTCGTGCCACGTGGCTCCGTTGGTCGCAGAACGGCGGTTCTTGCGTCTCGCAGCAACGTCGGATGACCAACGGGACGCGAAAACGGCCGTATGTGGCCAATATACTTCGATATAGTTGTTTCAAGTCGTCAGTGCCACGTTTAGTTCTCGTTGGTCCTGCGACCATCGGGGTGACCAAAACGACCCTGTTTGGTCACCCCGATAGTCGCAGACCATCCGTTTTGGTCACACGGGACCCCCGTGGGACCTGAATCAGACGCGCCACGTGGCGTTTTAACCACATTCTGTTTTCGTTGGCTCCGCTAGCAATAGAGTGTTTGAATGTGATTTGTGTGTATATCAAATATGGATTCGCACGGCGAAGAAAGACAAGATAACGACCAAGCTGCAGAGAGCCGTGGCAACCCTGGACGGTGCCCCCAAGAGTGCACGGGTACAAATCAGCGACGACGATGCCTCCTCGCCAGTCCTCGTTTCTCCTCACCGCGCATCGCGACACAAGCGAGATTCGCCCTGTGTGAGTGACCACGAACGCGACTGTCGGCTGGATTTTCCCATACGTATGGCCCCTGGCGGGGTCCCGCCGCGAGGTTGCGTGCTGGCCCGCCCCATTGGCAGCGCTGGGGCGCCCCGCGGCGCCCGCCCCCCCCCATTTCATGCGTTTCTTGGCGGGCCATGTAGCCATCGCCCCGGTGAAACAGGCGTGGTGCCCCCTGAGGCCCTTTCGCAGTTGCAAACGGCGTGACGGTATATACGCGTAACGCCGATCTGATTGGCTGTGCCCATCCCGACGGTATACCGCGGTATAGACATACGCGGGTCGCCCGCGTATGTCTATACCGCGGTATACCGCGGCGTACACTGCAGAGATCAAGACTTGACGATCGAATTGAGACCCAGTTTGGAGTTGCCAAAGACAACTCACAGGTTCGAGGGGTGTCGTTGGACAAAGTCCATTGGCGGGCAGAGGCGCCGGGAAGAAGACCCACAACATTGGACACGCACTGGCGGCAATGCAAAAGCGACCCCGCCCCCGGAACCACTCGAGACGCCAACCCGCACATCCACACACACGCTTCCGGACCAGAGCCTCACGCCTTCTTCCTACCTGTTGTTGCGTCGGATCGGACCAGTATGGCTTCCCGTGTAACTGTTAAGCAGATGCGATCCGAACTGAAGCGTCGGGGGCTCCCCATTCACGGGACGAAGCAGATGCTCGCGGACCGGTGCCGACAGAATGGGGTCTCGTGTGCTGGGCCGGCTATCACCAGGACGGATGGATCTACCTCGGGTGCTCGGTCGGGCGCTCTCCCTCCCCCGTCGAATCCTGGTTCCCCTGCGCCCGACGAGCCTCGCCCCTCCCCTCCTCGGCGCACACCCGCAGGACAGAGCGGAGCGCCAAGCGATCCTGACGCGACCGTCCCTGCTGCGGCAACCCCTGCACAAGTGTCTGCCGAGAGCGGTGGCACGGCAGCCATCCAACCGAGCCCAGACCGACAGCCTCCGTTTACCAAGCACGAGAGAGCGCGTCTCGCGCATGTGATGTGCCATGGCGAGGTCGCTGCTGGTGTCATCGTGTCTCGCGGCCCGATGTCCCGCCAACAGGTGGACTCGAGGTCGAGTCGTACGGAGGTCTGGCCAGTGGTCGTGGCGGAGGTGTTCAACGGCCCAGAGGTCTTCACTGTTCCCGCCGCGTGCGCAGACGCAGCAATAGACCCCAACCTTCACACAGTTCGGCGCACGGGTCAGTTCTTGCGTGCAAAGTGGACAGAGGTATGTTCTCAGCGCGATCTATTTATCGGGCCCGCTTGAGTGCTGCGGTGAGGGTTGTATTGGAGGGATCTTTCTGCGCTTCTCCGCCGCCGTAGCGGTTGTCTGACGCCCCGGCATCATTTCATTCGTGTGTATCACTCTCTGTGTGCAGATTGCTTCTGGTTTTTGGCGCGTGCATAAGCGCTACTCCAGCTCAGGCCAGAACGATCCGAACTTGTGGTCAAACTTCTCGCAAGGGGACACGCTGTTGGACTATTTGTTCGTGTTGCTGAAAGACAAGGAGATTGTTCTGGAGCTCATGAACCCTGAAGTGGGGCCCGCGGGCGTAGAGGGCGACGTGCCTGGGCTGACCACGGTGGGAGCCGCGACCTCTCGAGCCAAGCGTAGGCGCCCGGTGGAGGCCGGAATTCAGTCGCTGATCGACAGCTCTGCCAGCATTGCAGCGTCGGCCGCAAAGCAAGCGCGCCTGGCAGAGCTCGTTGCTCTGTCCACTACCCTCAAGAATGCGCAGGACGCTGGCCTACCGTCTGGGATTGTTCTGGCCCTCACGACGCGATTGGAAAGTGCTCTGCAGTCCTCCGTCGGCGAAGAGCCTCTCGAGACTGCAGCGGAACCAGAGCCGGTCGCAGCGGTCGGCGGCGGCGGGCGTGGTCAAGATGATACTGCCGGCCCCGTGGCTGGCTCCTCTTTTGACCCATCCGTGGACGAGGAGGAGGCGTGAGGGTTTTTCAAGGGATTGCCTGTGTCGTTTAGAGAGCTGTTCATTCTGCGTCCGATTGTAATGCGAGGGCACCACGGTACACATGGGCTTCTTGAATGCGGTGGGCGGTGCACATGGCGCACGTAGGAAAAACAATGTCTTGTGCACACACTTGATTCAGTACATGGGAGGTACCCCCGGGCGCAGCAATCCAAGCTCTTCCACCCGACGAGTCATTTTCACCCTCAACAAGGAGCGCTCCCGGTCGCGACGTCGACCACGCTGGTCGGCACTCACGGTGTCGTTCGGCGCCAAGTAAACATTCCCTCCAGCGCGGTCGTTGGCGAACGGTGCCAAGCGATCCGTACCGCTCTCGGACTCGTCACAGCAATAGTTATGCAGACGAAAGCACGCTCGAATCAAAGCTGGCCGCTTCGAAAAGGGCACACGAAGAGGTCGCCAGAAGACCCCCCACCGCCACACAAGCATCCCAAAAGCCTGCTCAATGTGAATACGGAGGGATGAGAGATGGAAGTTGTAAGAGTCCCGCCAGCGATCACCCCTGCCATCACCTGGCCACCGGACGGCCAATGCCTCGCTTGCAGCGTACGCATCGTCTGCCGCAATACAGTGGCCATCCCTAATCAGCGCCGCTGTTATGGGGTCCTCCGGCCTCAGGAGCGCCTGCCCGAGCAATGTACAAGAAAACGCCGTCGAGTCGTGAGAAGACCCAGGACTCATGCAGGACATCCATCGAAACTTGTACGAAGCGTCACAAATGGCCTGCACATTGAAAGCGTAGAAGCCCTTCCGAGAGTAGTAGTCGGCCACGCACGTAACATCCGATGGTAGGGGCTGCTCCTGCTCAATCGCCACGCCATCGAGCGCTCCGATGACGTTGGAGAACGGGGAATTCCGCCCCGCTTGGAAGCCAGCAGCGTACGCGAGTCGACGAGTACTGTTCCCTACCTGGAAGTCCAGAGCCAGTGCAGAGGTAGAGTTAACAGCGTCCACGACCTCCCACACTGCGCGGTACAATGAGGCCGGGTGTACCCCAAACGCCGCGCAAATGTCCACGTAGCTACCGCCTCCCAAATAGCGCAGCGCCAAAGCAGTACGCGTCTCCGCAGAGAGGCCACGACGGGGCAAAAGAGGGCGCAAGAGTGCCACCAGGCCATCAAAGGCGCCATCGGACATGCGCATAGCGCGAGGGAATAGGGCGCCGTAGCGTGCCCGGACGTCGGAAAAGGGTACAGAAACAGATGTGTATTGAAAGGGGTCAGAGAACAAACCACGGTGGGCATGCAAGGCTCCAGCCACAGACGTCATGAACGCACCCGCCCGCCAGATAGGAGTGGGGTGCATGATGCTGTAGGCGGCGATATGAACGGGCTTTGGTGGCGCTCGAGCAGGGCGGACCATCTGCACACCCCACTCTTCAAGTCACACTCCAGTGTTTGTGATACTTCAAAAAGAGTCATGTTAAGTTGTTCAAAACTTATGTATTTGGTATACCGACCGGACTCCCCTCTCCCGTTCCTTTCGCAGGTATATACCGTCGTCACATGAGACGGTACGCGAACTGCGAACGGGCCTGATTGTGTGCTGCCCCGCTCTCCCCCCCCCGCCTCATTGGCACCG
This sequence comes from Pyropia haitanensis, assembly GCA_008729055.1. Classification (NCBI taxonomy): domain Eukaryota; phylum Rhodophyta; class Bangiophyceae; order Bangiales; family Bangiaceae; genus Pyropia; species Pyropia haitanensis. Next base: position 107,002 of record SDUX01000090.1, read on the forward strand.
CTTCTAGGGCGCCCCGTAGACGTCCATCCCCCCCCCCCATTCCACGCTTTTTTTGGCACCATATGGCCATCTCCGTCCTACACCAGGCTGCGTGCCACCTGGATGAGCGCTGCCCCCCCCGCCCCTCTCCACAGGCAGCACACGGGGGTCCTGTGCGCACCTCCCCCGGCTTGGCACCCCCCCCGCCTCGCTGTCGACTCCGAGTCTCGCGCGAGGGAGTGTCCTGCCCTGGCGCCGCCCGTCCGCCGCCACGGCCATGTCGGGGGGATCCGTGGCAAGCCCCTGCCCGCCAAACACTGGCAGCTCGCGTCCTGTGGTTTCCCCCCCCCTCCCAGACACGCCTTTGTGGGCGGGGTGCGCTCCCGGCTCTGTCCTGGGGGGGTGCACTCATTTTTTTTGTGCCTGGAGAGGGGTTTTGCTTCCTGTCAGCCCGCACGCGGCACCGAACGGCGCGGGCGCTGCTCTACTGCTGCGGTCGGCGACGACGACGTCTACCGTCGTGTTCCTGCCCACCGCCACCCACCGTCACCGCGACGTCACCCTTTACGCGCTCGCCGACCACCGTTTCTGCGTGTATTGAGCGTGTGATCTTGGGGCTATGTGAGCATTGAGACGACTGTGGGTCCTGACTCGCCCCGCCTTTCTTTTGCTGCGTCTTCCGTGGTGAGCTGTGTGATATTTTCTTCTGTTTGTGTTTTTTTATTGTACCCCTGGGTGCTTTTAGATATGGACGATGACCTCCGACGACGATGATGAAATGGCCGTTCTCGTGGCGCATCACCACCGCCTCACCATCCTCCGCCTCTTACGGCGAAGGCGATTGATGTCGCGGATTACCCGCCGCCGCCGGGGCTCGCTCCCTGGCCGACGGCCAAACAAGAACCGGGACTTTTCTCTTGGCCTGCAAAGCATCATACGCGACTATTTCGGAGTGAGTGGGCACGAGCCCATCTACGACGAGACCGACTTCGAGCGGCGCTTTCGCGTCCCGCGCGTTGTTTTTATGCGCATTTTCAACGACATCAAGCATGAGCCCTGGTGGGAGCAGCGGCCCAATGCGACCGGGAGGCTGCAAGCACATCCTCTTCAGAAGCTGGTAGGGGCCTTCCGCGTGCTAGGGTACGGTGAGAGCCCGGATCGCACGGACGAGTACGTCCGTTTGAGCAAGACGACGGTGTCACTGGCTATGAAGCGGCTGGTGGGGTTTATTCTGCGCAAGTATCAATCCGAGTACTTGCGTGCCCCGTCGAACGAGGACCTGCTGCGGATTATGAGGCGCAATATGGAGAGGGGCATGCCTGGCTGCATTGGCAGCCTAGACTGCTCCCACTGGGAGTGGAGCAACTGTCCAACCGCACATGCGGGCATGTACCAAGACCGTAGTGGGAAGCGGAGCATCGTTCTCGAGACGGTGTGCGATGAGGATTTGTGGATTTGGCACATCTACGCCGGCGCACCCGGCAGCAACAACGACTTGAACGTGCTGGCGCACAGCCCCCTCATGACGAAGGTCACCCGCGCGGCGTGGCCTCCACCTGGTTTGTCATTCTTCGTGGGTGACACTCTTTTTCGCATGCCGTACTATCTTGTGGATGGCATTTATCCTCGCTATGCATTTCTCGTCTCTCCACACGCCGTGCCCGCCAACGACCAAGAGCGAGCTTTCAATCGCCTTCAAGAGGCGCTCCGAAAGGACGTAGAGCGCCTCTACGCTGTACTAACCGCGCGGTTCCACTTGGCTCTGTACCCCGCGCGGTCTATGTCTGTGTCTACTCTCGTCTGCACTGCCAAGGCCATCGCAATTCTTCACAATATGGTCACCGAGCAGCGCTGTCACAGGTATGTGTCGCGCTCGCGGGCGGCGTACGGAACGGGGATACCAGGTGGGCGGTGCGGGTGCGGGTCGGCAGCGTCTGACTGCGGTTGTGCGGGCGGGGCGGCCGTCGCTGATTGCGGTGCTGGTGGTGGTGCGGGCGGGGTGTTCGGTCAGGGCGGTGGTGGCGCCGGTGCGGCCGGGGTCGGCGGTGGCGCCGCCGGCGGCGGTGGTACCGCGGGCGGCGGTGTTGGCGCCGGCGCCGGTGCGGTTGGGGTCGGCGGTGGCGCCGCCGCCGGCGCTGGAGCCGCGGGCGGCGGCGGCGGTGGCGCCGCCGCCGGCGGTGGTGCCGCGGGCGGCGGCAGCGGTGCGGCCGGCGGCGGTGGTGCCACGGGCGGCGGCGGTGGCGCCGGCGCCGGTGTTGGCGCCGGCGCCGGTGCGGTCGGGGTCGGCGGTAGCGCCGCCGGCGGCGCTGGAGCCGCGGGCGGCGGTGGTGGCGCCGGCGCCGGTGTTGGCGTCGGCGCCGGTGCGGTCGGGGTCGGCGGTAGCGCCGCCGGCGGCGGTGGAGCCGCGGGCGGCGGTGGTGGCGCCGGCGCCGGTGTTGGCGCCGGCGCCGGTGCGGTCGGGGTCGGCGGTAGCGCCGCCGGCGGCGGTGGAGCCGCGGGCGTCGGCGGTGGCGCCGCCGGCGGCGGTGGCGCCGGCGCCGGTGCGGTCGGGGTCGGCGGTAGCGCCGCCGGCGGCGGTGGAGCCGCGGGCGGCGGCGGTGGCGCCGCCGGCGGCGGTGGCGCCGCCGGCGGCGGTGGTGCCGCGGGCGGCTGCAGCGGTGCGGCCGGCGGCGGTGGTGCCGCGGGCGGCGGCGGTGGCGCCGGCGCCGGTGTTGGCGCCGGCGCCGGTGTGGCAGGGGTCGGCGGGGTCGCCGCCGGTGGCGGTGGTGCCGCGGGCGGCGGCGGTGGCGACGCCGGCGGCGGTGGCGCCGCGGGCGGCTGCGGCGGTGCGGCCGGCGGCGGTGGTACCGCGGGCGGCGGCGGCAGTGCGGCCGGCGGCGGTGGTGCCGCTGGCCGCGGTGGTGGCGCCGGCGGCGGTGTTGGCGCCGGCGCCGTTGCGGTCGGGGTCGACGGTGGGGCCGCCGGCGGCGGTGGTGCCGCGGGCGGCGGCGGTGGCGCCACCGGCGGCAGTGGTGCCGCGGGCGGCGGCGGCGGTACGGCCGGCGGCGGCGGTGCCGCGGGCGGCGGCGGTGGCGCCGCCGGCGGCGGTGGTGCCGCAGGCGGCGGCGGCGGTGCGGCCGGCGGTGGTTGTGCCGCGGGCGGCGGCGGTGGCGTCGCCGGCGGTGTTGGCGCCGGCGCCGTTGCGGCCGGGGTCGGCGGTGGTGCCGCGGGCGGCGGCGTTGGCGCCGCCGGCGGCGGTGGTGCCGCAGGCGGCGGCGGCGGTGCGGCCGGCGGTGGTTGTGCCGCGGGCGGCGGCGGTGGCGTCGCCGGCGGTGTTGGCGCCGGCGCCGTTGCGGCCGGGGTCGGCGGTGGCGCCGCCGGCGGCGGTTGTGCCGCGGGTCGCGGCGGTGGCGCCGGCGTTGGGGCCGGCGGCGGTGCCGCCGCCGAGGGCGGAGGCGGCGGTGTCGCTGGGGTGGGTGGCCCGAACGATGGAGGGGAGGGTGTAGGTGCGGGAGGGGGGGGAGGGGGCGATGGTGGAGCTGGTGCTGGGGGTGGTGGGGGGGCGGGTGTGGACGCGGGTGCGGTGCCGGATGTTGTTGGGGTTCTTCCAGTGGTTAATCCCGCGGGCGAGCCAGCAGAGGGCGTTTTCTTTCGAGCGCTTCTGGCGTGGTCCCGTGGGACGGACCCACAGGTTCACGCTGCGCTGAAGACCTGCCTCACAGCGCACGTGTGGGCCCATCAGGATGCGCTACTCCGGCCGTATGAGGGAGAAATGTAATCTTTACACGCGTGCCTATCGTTCGGTGCAAAGGCAGAGAAGGATTTGCCTCTCTGACGCTGTGACCCGTGGGTTGTGTGGGCTGGTGGGGGGGTCGGGGGGGGGGCGGGGGGCGGAAGGCGGGTTGGAAGGGCTCGAAGAGGCTCTTGTCCCAACAGACCCGCGCCGCGCGGCGGCGCTCACCCGCCCAGCGTCACCCACAGCCCAGTCCCCAGCAACGTGCCCGCCGCGTAGCCGGCCACCCCCAATAGCACTCCGACGCCCACCAGCGACAGCCAGCGCATGGCCGCCGCAAACGCGGCGGCGATGGCCGCGCCGCCCCCGCCCGCGTTGGACGCGACCGCCGCCTCAGGCGGCCGCCACCGCCCGCCCGCGGCGGCGACCGCGGCGGCGGCGACAGCGATGCCCGCCGCGTGGCCGCCGAGTGTGACGGCACAAAAGAGGAGCGTGCGGGGGGCGGTCGCGACGGCGCTGAGCCGCGCCGCCGCGCCGAGGGTGGCAAACTGGACGCCAAGAAGGAGGTCCGAGAGGGCGACCGCGGCGGCCGTTACGGGGGGGAGGGGGGGGTCGGTCCCGGTCGCGCCGCCCGCGCCGCCGACGCCAGCTGCTGTCGCCGCCACCGCGGGCGCCACATCCGCCGCAGGCGCCGCGCCCGCGCGGCCGCCACACTCTCCCGCCCCCCCCGTCGCCACCGCCACCGCCGCAGCCGCCACCGCCGCCGGCCGCACGCGGGCACCCACCCCACTAGCGGCGGCCACCCCGGCACGACGGACGCAGGCGAGCAGCCGCGACGGACCCGGCGGCCATGTGCGGCGCGGCCGCCGCGGCGGCATCGCCGCCTGCGGCAGCGGCACCACCAGCGCGAGCGCCCACGACGCGAGCAGCTCCGCGCCGGGGAGGTGACGGGAGGCCGGGCGCGGCGGCGGCCACGTTGCCGGCCGCGCAGATGGCGGTGGCGTAGGCGGTGGCCGCCGCCACCGCCGCGGCAGCGTGCTCGACGGGCAGCCGCGGCGACGACGGTAACAGCGACGGCGGCGGCGGCGGCGGCAGCGGCGGCGGCGGGGACGGTGGGAAGCCCGCCACCAGCGGCACCCCCGCGGCGGCGGCGGCGTGGCCCTCAACCCCCTCCACCCGCCCGGGCGGTACAGCCACCGGCGGCGGCGGCGCCTCCCCCCGGGGCACCACCGCGGTGAGGACGGCGAGGCAGACGGCCATCGCCGCCATATCCGCCGCCACCGCCGCGCCCACCCCCCCCAGCACCACCGCCGCGGCGATGGCAACAAAATTGACCGACCCGCCCACGTACGTTGCCGCGAGCGTGCCCGCCAGCCGCGCCGCCGCGGCACGGCCGCCGGGCAGTGGCACCACCGCCGCGGCGTCCGCCGCTTCGGTGACCGTGCCGACGGCACCGGCAATGAAAAACAGGGAGGCAACGGCCGTCGGGCTTGCCGCCGCGGCGGCTAAGCGCGCCCACCGGCGGCGGCCGCCGGTCGTTGCCGCCGCCGCCGCCGCCGCCGCCGCCGCCGCCGCCGCGTCAGCCGGCAACCCCCCTGGAGCCACCGCCGCCCGCGGCGGCGGCAGCGGCAACCGCCGCCGCCGCGGCAGCGAGCCGACCAGCAGCACCACCGCCGCCGGCGCGGCGGCCGCCCACGCCGCGTCGTACACCGCGTGTGCCGGCGGCAGCAGCCGCGCGTTGGACGCCACCGCCGCGAGGAGGAAGGCCCGCGTCGGGCAGCCCGCCGCGGCGGTGATCGCCGCGGCGAGTGCCGCGACGACCGCCAGGGGGGGGGACGCCCGCATGAGCAGTAGCGACGCCATCGCCGCCGGGGGGGGGTGGGCCGCCGCTGCCGCCGCCGCCGCCGCCGCCGCCGCCGCCGCCGCCGCCGCCCGTGCCGCCGCCGCGCCGGCACCGCCGCCGCCGGGGGGGCGGGGGAGGGCACCACCACCCGCCGTGGCCAACCCAGACGCGGCGGGCGGCGGGGACGGTGGCGGCGGCGGCGGGTGGCGGCGGCGGCGGGTGGCGGCGGCGGCGACGGCGGCGCGGACGGCGGCGGCGGGGGGGGGGGGGAGGGCACCACCACCTGCCGTGGCCATCCCAGACGCGGCGGGCGGCGGGGACGGTGGCGGCGGCGGCGGGTGGCGGCGGCGGCGGGTGGCGGCGGCGGCGGCGGCGGCGGCGCGGACGGCGGCGGCGGGGGGGGGGGGGGGAGGCCACCCCACTCCCGGCGGAAAGTAGCAGCGGCCGCCCAGGCGGGGGAGGGCGCCCGCGGCTGGCCGTGGCGCCCATGCAGGCCACACCCCAAGCTTGATGCCACCTCGCACAGCCAGCGGGGGGGGAACAGACTTGGGAGGCCGACGGCGGCGTGAGGAAAGGGGGGGGGGGGGCGGCCGCCCACCCGGCCGGCCGGCCGCCAGTCCGACCTATTGCCGCCCGGGCCGAGGGTGGGTGGGCTGGCGGGCGGGCCGGGCGGGCGGTGGGGTGGGCAGCCCAGAGGGTTGGGATGCCGGCGAGGGGGCAAAGCCAGCGAGCGCGCGGCGGGCGGTGGAGCGGAAGGGTTGTGTTGGCAGAGGGTGGGGAGAGTGGGTGGTGTTGGCAGCGGGTGGGGAGAGTAAGTCGCGTTGGCGGCCGCGGAGGGTGGGGGTGGTGCGGCGGCGAGAGGAGCCGGCGCAGTGGATCCAAGCACCCTGTACGTACATTTCCAATCAAAGCGGCGCGTACGGCCTCCGTGGGGTGTTCGGCTGCTGCAAGCAGGCCCTCCTGACCCCGTCAGGGCCACCTTGCACAGAACATTAGGTACAGGGTGATAGACCCACTGCGCAGGGGTCCTGTGCTGTGCTTGGCGAGGCGGGCGCCACGCCGGGGGCGGTGGACGGCGCGGGCGCCACGCCGGGGGCGATTCACGGTGCGGCACGCGACTGGCCAACGGTAACAGTGTTGCCATCGAACTGGCCAATGGTAAAATTGTTGCCATGGATCTGGCCAATGGTAAAAGTATTGCCATTGATCTGGCCAATCAACGGGCGGCACTGGGATTGAGCGGAGCGGATCAAGCCGGCGGGCACCTTGGCGGTCAGCGAGAGGCGTGCCGCCACTGACGGCACGCCGGCGCGCTGGCTACACGGCGAGGCCGGCCAAGGACGGAAGCGAGGACCCGAGCTGAGGCTGTAGTGTGGTGTGGGTCTGCCCTGTACGCGGGGCACCGAGGGAGGTGTGTGTGTGTGTGTGCGCGGGCGGGAAACCAAGGAGAAGGCTGGTGCGAGCAGCGCCGTATACGATTTCCCACATCGCGGCTGGACGGGGAGAGGGGCGTCCCTCCCCGCCAGCCCCGCCGCCACCGCAAGCACGCCACTACCGCCGTCCACGCCCTCCCCCCCCCAAAATGCCGCCACCAGGGCGACGGGAGCCGGCGCCGTGGCGAGGGTTGGGCCTTCGATGGGGGGCGCCGCGGCGGCGGCGGCGGCGACGGGCAAAAAAAACGCGTCGGCAGCGGGCAGCGGGGCAAAGTGATCCAGTAGGAAAAAAAAAAACCGGCGGCCAACTCCGGAAAAAAATAAAAGCATGGGACTGCTACACTACATACCGGACCCTACAAGCAACAACAAGCTACAACTACTACATGTCTAACAGGTATAGGCGCACACTGCTGGTACTAGAAAAAGCGGCTGGTGCAGGAAGAAACGTTACCAGACGCTAGTGCCCATCGTCGTCGTCGTTCTCCAAACAGTCCTGGTCCACTCACGGAGCAGCTGGGTCGTCGTCGTCACCATCAGCTTCAGCAGGAAGAAAGTCAAACTCCATGTCAGCAACGTCGGCTTCTTCTTCTTCGTCCAGCTCACCAGCCAGCTCAGCGCTGTCAGCAGGTCCGTTGCGCCCTCCACCTCCTGAAGCACTGCGTTCAGCGCCGCGCGTGTTGGCCGGGGCGCGTCCGTTAGGAGGCGTAGTGAGGTCCACGCTTTGCGCGTCGGCGACAGCCTGCGCGTTCTTGGCCTTGGTGGCCATGGTATTGGCTCCACGTGCGCGATCTGCGGCAGAGCTAGCTCCACCGCTGCGGCTCCCAGCGTCTCTGGAGGTCATGCCATCGACAGCCGTAGACGACGTAGGCGCGCCCTCAGTAGGCGTCGTCGTCCGCCCATGGATGACGTGCTGCGTCACCGCCCTGCCCAGGTTCACCATGCGCCGCATCATCATAGAGCGAAACTGCTTGCCTTCGTCTGTGTGCCGGTTCTCTGGTCGGTTAAAAAAGTCGATCGCCTCTCGACGACTCTCGATCTGGTATGCTGCGTCCGCCAGCTCTGCCTTCCTCGCCATAGACTGTGCGATGCTCCGCATAGCCTCGTCTGAGGCGGCGAGGGAGGCCTCTAGCGCATCCTCCTCCCCCCTGCTCGTTGGCTTCGCCGCCCGCTTGGCCGCCTTGCGCCCAACCGGCCGGGCTTGCAGAGAGTCGTTCTCCCTTCTCATGCGCTTCCGCTTCGGGGTTGTGCCATCTGCCGCCGTCACACAGTCGGACTCAACACCAGACTCCTCACAGTCGTCGTCCGTGTCGCTCAGAAACATCTTCTCCATCTCAGGGTTGGCCGACGCGCCGCTCCACTTGTCCATAGTACGTAGAACTTGCCAGCAAGGCTGCCAATTCTCAGGCAATAGACGGGCGCGGCGGACGGGCGAGGCCTTGCCTTGCTCCTGCAGCACCTTCTCGTAGTCGATGTCCCTGCGCTCAGCCGCGTACGCACCCGTGGCTGTGTACAGGCACCGCGCGGCGCGCAACACGGACTCCTCGTTCATGTTGCCAGCTAGCTGCGTGCTTGCGACGTGATAAAAGTGTGCAAAGCGCTGGGTACACGGGGCAATGTTGCGTTGGAACTCGGTCTTGGCCGACGTCGGTGCGCGGTTGCTCCAGCGGCCGCTCAGGTCCGAAACAGACAGGTTGGGTGGCGTGCGACTGGCAAAAGCAAACCAGACCTTGGCCCAGAGAGTGTTGGCGGTCTGGCTCGTGCCATTGACAGCGTCGAGCGTGTGAAGCTTGTACGCCTCACACAGAGCCACTCGCTCGGGGGTAGTCCAAGCCCTCCCCTTCCCCTTACTACCCGTTCCATTTCCAGCACCGCCCGTCCCAGCTCCAGCCGGCGCAGCAGCACGGCCGGACGCGGTCGCCGCAGGGCCAGCCGCCGCTCCCGCAGGGCGAGCCATGGCAGCAGAGTCGTCCACCACAGGTTCGTCCACCAACGCCACCGGTTCAGGCACCGCTCCCCGCTGCAAGGCAGCCGCACGGGCCGCGGCTCGAGCCTTCTCCATACGCGCCTGATGCGCTGCGAGCGCCGTGCGTGCAGTATCACTTGGTGTTGAGTCCCGACTGGCGGCGGGCACCCGCTCTGCCGCTTCAGCTTCCCGCTCGTGGTCCACGCGCCTCCGCGCCGCAGCTCGCGCGGCGGTCTCGACCTGGTCGCAGTGCCGCATGAAGTCAGTGGGGTACCCTGCCAGCCCGTTGCGCTCGCCCTCGAGCCCGGTACGCTCGCTTGCAGCATCACGAACACCCCCGAGCGCACCTCCTTGACCACCCCGACGCGCACCCCCGCGCGCACTCCCGCGCGCGCCCCCACGCGCACCCCCACGGCCAACCCGACGCGGACCCCCACCGCGGTCAGGTGTGGATGTGCGACCAGCCGCGAGGGTCACAAGTGATGACCCCGGCGTGCTCAAGGTTGCGGGGGTGGTGGCGGTGGCGGCGGAGGCGGAGCTACCGAGCGCTCCGGCGGGGTTGGCGACGGCGGGGGCGGCGGGGGAGGAGGCAGGGGCGGGGGTGGAGCCACGGCTTGCATCGTTGGCGCTTGCAGCGGCGGCAGCTGCTGCCACCAGCTGGGCGGCGTAGGTCTCGGTCCGTGAAGCCATGCAGCTTGCTGCTGGGGCGGGGCCCCGCCTAGGAAGGGCAAAAGCTGCGTCGGTGGCAGGGGAGGAAGGCCAGAAAAGCCCGGCAGAAGGGCCCACTGGAAGCCTGTCGGCGCTGCCCCCGGGGGTACAGCTCGCACGCCAGCCAGAGTGTCCGCCCGGCCTTGTTGTTGGGCCGGTGTCGCCTCAGTAGTTGTAGGAGCAGGCGGGCGCAGTATCGGCGCGGGCGCGGGCGGGGGCGGGGGAGGTACAGCAGCTGTTGAGCTCGGCGGCGCCGGGGAGACGGGCGGCGGCGTGCGGGAGCGCACAGCCACCTGTTCCACTGCTGGGTCCAAAGGGGGGTGCCGAGCGTGGGGTGCGGAAAACGTCCGGCTCAGTGGACGTCTTGCCGGGCTTACTGCCTGCTGCTGTGGCGGTGTCGGCTCCGTAACCCGTGAGACGGGCGACTCGGTCTTGCGGCGTCGCCTCGGTGGCGGCGATGGTGTCGATCCTCGTACCTCGCTGTGCGCGCCGCAGTGGCAGTTAGGCGCCCGGCGGCTGCGCCTCGACAGCGACACGTCCAGCCGCGCGTCCTCCAGCGCTCGAGTGGCTCGGCGGTACCGCCGCGTCTCGCGCTCCAGCTCGTTCAGATGGTGGGTCAGGATGGCTTCCCAGGAGGGTCGTGCCGCCGGTGGGGGCGTCCAGTTCCTTGGCCGTGCCGCCGGTGGGGGCGTCCAGTTTCTTGGCGGTCGGGGTGGTGGGGACGTCCAGTTCCTTGGCGGTGGGGGTGGTGGGGGCGCCCAGTTCCTTGGCGGCGGGAGTGGTGGGGGCGCCCAGGTCCTTGGCGGCGGCGGCGGCCCGTACCGCCGTGGGGGTGACAACGGCTGCGGCTGCCCGCGACTTCTTGGCGGAGAGCACCCTCTTTCCCCTGGGGGGGATGGCAGGGGAGGGACGCCCGGATTCGGGGGCCCCCCGTTGTGGTCTTGTCGGTAAGGGGGTAGAGGGCGGGGGGGCAGTGGTGGTGGAGTAACAGGTCTAGCAGGGGTGTTCGCGGGCGCCACCCCGCGACATTCGCGTACGCGGTAGGTTGGGTAGCCGAGGCCGCGTTTCTGACCTGCTTCCCGCTCGGTCCGATCAGCCATGGTCGGCTAGTTAAAATGTGCGGCAGGGTGCCCCCTCACGCGCCCGTCTCGGACACACACGGGGAAAGTTGTCGCCCAGAAGCGTAGGCAGGCGCCACAGAAAAGGGCAACCAGCGCGTGCAGCTCTTGGGAACCACGGACTGGCGAGGGGATGGTGACGGGGGGGTCGTGAAAGCGGCAGGGAAAAGGCGAGCGCGCCGACACGATGGGGTGTGCGACGCGCGTGTGGATTGCCCGTTGGTCCTCTCGTTGGTGGACCGTGCCATGCACTATCCAGCCGCACGGCCTTTGTAAGGCGGGGCTACAGTACCTGGAGAGCCCCTATAGACGGCACGCGCGCGGTACGGTGCGGGCTGGGGAGAGCCTGCACGTGGCGCTCCGCGGACGCAGATTCGGGGTTGGGCTCGCCGCAGCCACCCAAGGGTGCGGGGCTCAATGTCTTTAATATCCTAGCGCGGGGGGTGTCGACCCGTGCGTTGGCGCCGGCAACCGGCGAGAGATAGGGGGCGGCCTCCCATCTGGGGAGGACTGCATCTCGTCCGTGAAAAAACTGACGTGATTGGTCCGTGCGAACAAAAAAATGACGTGATTGGTCGATCAACGTATCACCCTACCCCCGGGGGGCGCCCGGCTCGCTTTGATGCAAGGGGGATGGCAGCAAGGCGGCTGCAACAGAAAAGGACCACGGGGCCGCTCCAGTGAAGCAGTCAGCTGGGCCCCTCCACAAAAAAAGCGCCACGGAGCCTTGGTGTGGGAGCCTCTTTGCTTGGGTGTGTGTGTGCGGGAGCACAGGGGTGGGCCAAGTGGCGCTGGCGCAGTCGTGCACCTGTCTCATGTCCTCTCCACGGGTCACGTTCCAAAACGGAGCAGCCCCCAGCGATGATTCAATGCGCCGAGCGAGGCCGCCGCGCCGTTTATTGGCCCCGGAGCGGGGAGGCGCGCTGGGGCCCAGGAGCGACCACCGCCGTCCACCGGGCCTACTCCCCTCTGATTGCGACGCAGGTGGATCCCACCCCATGGCACTCCGCCTAGCACACTGCGCCAGATTGTGGGCAGAGGGCTCATCCCGTCGGCGCTGTTGGGGATCAATGATCCCCGTCGTCTACAGCAGATTTTGTGCAGGCACCGGGCGGGGGTTGGCACACCCCCGCCCGAGAGGTGACTGATTTGCCAGGGGGCACGGCGGTGACGCGTCTGAGCATGGCGCAAAATGCGCCGCCTCAAGAATGCACAGATTCGCTCCTCTGTGCAGCCTCCGCGAATCCAACAAAAATGTTTGGTACGAACGGCCCGAATAATCATATTAACGGGACCATATCAGCGCCCACAAGCAGCAAAACACCGATAACCTCTCCGACAGGTCTTTTAAGACACCGAATTGCCTCAGTTGACTGAGCAGACCAGGGCTACTTCATCAACTGTTCTGTCCGTCACGACCTTTTGAGCAACCACGAGAATGAGTGGCCCACAGCGACTGAGCTCCCGCAATCTCACACGCACTGCTGCACCCCCACAAACTGCCAAAAACGGACCTGTCATGTGCAGTGGTGTACTCTGGCACAACGTTGGGCCCTCCAGCTGCCGTCGCCGTCGAACGTGTCTGGTCGAGGACCCTCGCGTGTGCGCGTTGCAACTCTCGTATGCGCTCAACTCGAAGCAAGATGCTTAACTTGACACTCATTCTGCGCTACTGGTCCGATAATCAGGTCGCGATGTGTGCTAATCGACCGACAAGTCACCGACGGACCCGCTCCGGGAGGGCTTTTGGGTGACTCTCAGTGGCTTTCTCCTTGCTTTCCGGTCACAACAGGACGCCCGCTCTGATTTTCGCCCGCGTCTCCCGCACCGCTCCTCGCGGCCTCCAGAGCCTCGCCGCGCCAGCTCCAACACGAAACCGTCCTGGTTCGGAAAAGTAGCCCCGGTCTCGGCTGCAACTACATTGCGTTTTTGACGCCCTCCCGTCATGCCCGATAGTGTCGCGACCATCCGTGTAGTCCACCAATAAAAAGCGCCCACGTAAGCACACGTGGCATCCTTAAATGGTCATTTTAGACCGTTGGTCCCACATTGCAGGACGTGCCCTGAGTGCACCAAAGATGCTGCCCGTGGTCTGCGCTACCGTGTGCTGCCTGCGCTCCGCGGGCCCCCGAAGAGGGGCACGGGTGGCTGCCACAACGGGGCGGGGGCCAGCGCAGTGCGCATTGAACCGGGATCCGCTTCAGAGCCTCTTCAGGCCGGAAGGCGTTGAAGCAGCCTTGAATTTCCTTGAAGAGGTACCTCTTCAAAGCGCCGCGCGCACCGCGACACGGCCAAGTTAAGGTCCGATCTTCACACTTAGTGGCGTAGCCAATACAAAGAAGTACGATACTAAGGTCGAGCTAGGCGTGCGTTAAGGAGGGCCCCAGTACATTCCAACTCTTCTTAACTCTCCATGTCAGTCCCCATCGGCGCGAGAAACTCTGCCCGATTGCGGCCGACAAGAGGTTCCAACCCCCGGGTTGGAGGCGTCTGACGGAACCGAGCAAGGCGACACGGCCCCGGCCACAACCCTGGCCTGTCCCACGTGCTTCGGGCATCGCCAAGAGAGCGAGCGACACGATGTCCGTCACACGCGCACGGCCTATTCACCCGTGTCCTGTATGCCCCCCCCGCACTTCTCATCCCGTTCATTCCGGTGGCAAACGACCGCTTTCCGTTTTTGGGAAGCCACCCTCACCGCTGACGCCCTCCACTTCCCCGCGCATAGGGCGGAGTGAAAGATTGGGGGGGGGAGGGGGTTTGGCGAGAGAAAGGGGCGCCGCATGCAGGCATGGGGACCGGGAAGTTTGGCGGGGGGTGGGTGCGGGAAGAGGAGGACGCGCCAGGGGAGGAGGTGAGCGATGAGGGGCGTCCGTGACGGCCAGGAGGGGGTGTCTGGGAATGGAGGAGGCGTGGCCGGAAGGCATCGGGACGACGAGGGGGGGGGGGGGGGGGGGGTTGAAGCGGAAAATTCGCGGTCGCGCCAGGGGAGGAGGTGCGCCATGGGTAGGCGTTGGTGCTGGCAAGTGCGTGGCAGCTGAAGCAGTTGCCTACAATTTACGGAGCAGATGCTCAGGTGTCCGTGAGGAGAAGGTTGGGGGGGGGGGGGGGAGGTGGGGGGGGGGGGGGCAGAGACGTAGGCGAGTGTGCACTGAAGCTGCACGCGACACAGTCCTCGGCACGCTGGTGCCGGTTCAGGTGACTCCGCCGACCGAGCCAGCAGTGCATGCCGTAGCCAGACTGCTGCGGCATCAATGAACCCATCCAACGTCGGGGAAGGAGCATCAGAGACTGCACGGTCGCGTACTTCGCTGTCCATTTGATGGAAGCAGTCCACAGAGACTCATCAAACAAGCGAGATACAGGGTGTATCACTCGAGATCAACTCCGTTGAGCTTCGCAAGTGCCCAGAATCAAGGGCATAAACCCGGACTGCTTCGGCACACGAGCGGTCGAAAACCGTGCCGAGTGACGTACTTGGGTTAAGAGAGGCGCGATCACGACCTCTTCAAGCGGAGAGCAGGACGCGACCCCCTTAATCGATCGGTTGAATTTTGCTTGAATTTCCTTGATAAAACGCCAAACTCTTCTCGGTGCAGGCTCTTTCTCACGTCTCTGTATAGCTCTGTCTCTGGCGCACCTTGTGGTACCTCGCACGTCCTCGTTCACGTCCGCAAAGACGTTCATATCAAGGTTTATCAAGATCACTTCAAGGAATCGTGCCCTACGGTGCTTTCAGGAGGGGGTCTTCAAGCCTCCGGGCCCGATTTCCGCCCGGATCAGGCCTTGAAGAGGCTTTGAGGTGGATCCTGGTGCAAGGTGCACTGCGCAGGGCACGGGCGGACGCGGCGGCGGGGCGGGGGTATATAGAAAGACACGTCCCGTTTTGGATCAGGTATACACCCCCCACACGGGCTGAAATCGCAGATGGTGTATACCGCTCTCAGATGGTCTCAGAGGCGGTCGTGCCAGAGGTGTATACCTGGTCCACGGCCTGGAAGTGACCCACCGTGAGCCACACATTTTCGAATTGGGCATGACCCGTGGGCCGGGGAGGCGTGACGCAGGCGGCCCCGACGGCCGTCGCGGCCTCTGCCCCGGCAATCCGTCTGACAGCTGGACAGCTGGGGGCCGGTGCACACAGGTCGGGATCCCGGAGGGCGGGTGCACTCGGATTGTCCTCGGGCGGGCAATTAATTGTGGGCCGTCGGCATCCGCCGCCTCCGATGCTGGTGCGGCGTGCGACGTACCGCCACGGCCGCCGCCGCCGCCGCCACCGCCCCCGCGGCCGCCCGCCGGCGTCGCCGCCGACCCCGCCGCCCGCCGCCCCCGCCGCGGCCGTCGCCGCCCCCGCCGCCGCCCGAGACCGCCGCCGCCGCGGCCGCCACGGCTGCTGCGGCGGGCGGCCACGGCCTCCGCCGCCGCCGTCGCCGCCGCCCCCGCCGCGGCCGTCGCTGCCGCCGCCGCCGCCGCCACCGCCGCCGCCGCCCCCGCGGCCGCCCGCCCCCCGCCGCCCGCCGCCGCCGCCGCCGCCGCCGCCGCCGCCGCTGCCGCGGCGGGCGGCCGCGGCCGCCCGCCGCCACCGCCGCCGCCGCCCCCGCCGCCGCCGTCGCCGCCCCCGCCGCCGCCCGCGACCGCCGCCGCCGCGGCCGCCGCGGCTGCCGCGGCGGGCGGCCGCGGCCGCCCGCCACCGCCGCCGCCGTGGCCGCCGCCGCTGCCGCTGCCGCCGCCGCCGCCCGCCGCCACGGCCGCCGCCACCGCCGCCGCCGCCCCCGCGGCCGCCCGCGGCCGCCGCCGCCACCTCTGCCCCCCCCGCTGCGGGCTGCTGCCGCCCGGGCTGCCGCTGCCGCCGCCGCCGTTGCTGCCGGCCGCCGGCCGCCTGCCTGGTCGGCCGCGGGCCGCCTGCCGCCCAGGCTGCCGCCCCGGCCGCCGCCGCCGCGGCCGCCGCCGCCGCATCCGCCGGTTGGCTGCCGTCGCGGCTGACGCTGCCGCCACCGCCGCTGCCGCCGGTCGCCGCCCTGGCTGGGGGCGGCCGCCCCCGCCGGCCGGCTGCCGGTCCGTCCCCCGGCCGCCGCCGCAGCCGCCAGCTACCGCCGCCGGCATGCTGCCGTCGCTGGCGGGGTGCCGCCGCCGGCGGCCTGCCTGGCCGGCCGCCGGCCGCCTGCTGCCCGGGCTGCCGCCCCGGCCGCCGCCCCCGCCGCCGCCGCCCCCACCGGGTTGCTGCCGCCCGGCTGCCGCTGCCGCCGCCGCCTTTGCTGCCGGCAGCCGCCAGCAGGCTGCCGCCGCCAGCAGGCTGCCGCCGCGTGCCTTTTGCCGCCAATCGCGGGCTACCATTGTCGGCCAGCTGCCCGGCCGGCCGCTCGCCGGCTGCCGCCCCGGCCGCCGTCACCATCGCCGCCGCCCCTGCCGGTTGGCTAACGCTCCGGCTGCCGCTGCCGCCTTCGCTGTCGCTGCCGGCCGCCGCCGATCCGCCCGCCACGGCAGCGCCGGCCGCCGCCGTCGCCCTTCGCCACCGCTGCCCCCGCTGTCTCTGCCGCCACCGCTCGCCATCGCCGCAGCCGCGGCCCCCGCCGCCGCAGTGGCGGCTGGCGCCGTCGCCCCCGCCCTCGCCGCGGCGGCAATGGCTGTCGCCGCCGCCCCCTGCCGCCGCTGCCTCCGTGGCGGCAGCGGCCGCCGCCGTGCGGGGGGAGGGGTGACCGGCCACGCTGCTTGCACGCAGAGGTATTTGAGAAAACTCATATACCGCGAATATTCGATGTGGACACAAAAGTACACGCACCTCAGACTTAACACACATCACTCGGCCTGTTTGGCGAATCAAGTGTCTCGTACGTCTGTTCTGATAGGCTGTCACACTTTCTGAACTGCGACTCTGTAGCAATCAATACTACTCATATTCTTGCTTGACATGAGAGTACCAACTTAGGAAAAACACCTATCCTGGTCAACGACTTGGACCTGGCAACTCCCAACTGCTGAAGCGCCGGCGCCCGACGCCCCCGTCCACCCCGCCTGGTCGCCCGCTTCTCCACTTCCTGGCCACCCAGCAGGCCAGGTGGATACATAAGCCTTATTCACTTGCTCTATCCAGTCTTGAGTGCGAGTCTGCCGATATCTGCGAGAGCACAGCCCCGAACGACCACATGGAGGGGCGCCATGTCTTCACCATTCCCCCTGTGTTCCGTAGCTCAGCGGCGTCTGTGACGGTGAAACAGTGTTCAATATGGCTCTATGGACATCCTGACGTTTGTAAGCCTGCAGAACGCAATCGTTTGTTCAGACAGTGCTAGAAAGTGCCTCCCGTCTGCTTCTTTGTCATCCGCTGTGCAGTATGGGCCTGAATATAGAGAGCATGAGAGCCATACCGTGGGAAGAGGTAGTCATATCTGGGTAAAATGATCACGCTGAATCTATTGGTGCACACATCTGGCGTCGTGCACCCGTACGGCCGACAGGAATGTCGAGAGGCTGGGTGGCAGAAGCGCTATAGGCGCCCGCTCCGAGCGCTTTTGAGCGCAATGGGTCTACCTTGATTAATGAACGCTAAGACCAGAGGTACCTGTTGGCCACTGAGCCGTAAACATGCAAAGAAAGCACTCTGCAGTTCACTCATTGGTGACTGACTCACTGCTGATACGGTGGTATGCATTGCGGCGCAGCTGGTTGCGCCCACAGCGCAGTTGAGAGTGCAAAAAGCTATGGAGGTAGCTGAGTACACTGTCTAGATCTGATAGATGTAGTTTTTGAAGGATGAGAGCGCTGTGGGGCGTTGGAAGGCCTATCACGCCTACCTGTCCAGAATGGACATTTTGGGGGCCCATATCACCCACTTCTCGACGTTTGCGACACTTTCTGAGCACATACTCGTGCTCAGCGTCATCGAATTAGTCTGATGGGAACAGCTTGAGAAATTTTTGCTTCACTTTCTGAAACGCGTTGTAGCGGCGTGTGACGCATTGCACCGAGGTGTGTGTGGGGCAGCGTCACGACGTGTAACACGAGCCAAGGACTAGTTCACCAACTTTTCTGAAGCATGCTCAATCGACTAAACCGACGTCGCTGAGTACGGTTATGTGCTCAAAATGTTTCGCAAACGTCGGGAAGTGGGTCACACAGACCCCCAAAGTGACCATTCTGGACAGGTAGCCTCGACAGGCTGTCTAACGCCCCACAGTGGTCTCGCGCACTAGAAGCTACAGTTCTCAGATCCCAACAGTACAGCAGACCTCCTCCACTACATTTGTGGTTCTCATCGGCGCTATGGGCGCGTCCAGCTGCGCGACATTGCCCAAAGCGCCACCCTTTGCACAGGTTCAACAATGTCCGGACCCCGGCAAGCCGTCCAACCACTTTGAGCAATTGTACGCCACCAGGTACTCATACCCTCAGTGTCTGTGCAAGAAAAGAGGACGGTGAACCACCAAAAAGCTCTGGGAGGCGGGGCGTTTATAGCATGAAGCGCTTCCCTCCCCAAGTTCCTGGCTTTTTCTGTCCCCCATGATGGTGCAGAGCAATAAAAAGATACATCAATAGTCGCAGCGTCACCAGTTTACTCGGGAATGACGGATCCCTCCAGCTCCGCGGGTCCTATGTACTCCACATGCACGTACATACCGAGCAACAGGTCACACCATAACGGACCGGCGGCGCTTGTCAGCGCTATTTACTGAAAAAAAAATTAATGGCTGATGGAGCGTGGACCATTGGGAACGCCAAAAAGGCACAACTGACGGCGTTTCACCGTCACGAGCGCGCCCGAGCGGCGGAACCAGTGGTGTGAGGGTGATGCACTTCGGCCCTCCATGAAACCGTTGTGGTCGCGGCCGTGACAGACGTGTGTGCAGGCGCGCTCTCAACACTGATAGGAGTCGGAGACAAGGCATACATATCCACCAAGTCTGCTCGGAGAGCGTAAAACGGCGAAGCGGGCGACCGAGGCGGGGTGGAGGGGGGCGTCAGACGCCGGCGCTTCAGTCTTCGGCGTTGGCAGTCGCAAGTCGCTGACCAGGATGGGTTCAGAGTCAAATATTGTAATCCCATCTCCGGAAACAATTGATTCAGTACTACAATCTTCATCTTGCCCAGTTCAGATTGTGCAACAGCCTATCAGGTTGGACGAATTGGACATCTGATTCGCCAGATAGGCCAGGAGATGTGAGTCAAGTCGGATCTGTATGTACTGTTGACCTCCATGGAATAATCGCTTGGATTGTAATTTTAATCAAATATCTCTGCCTGCCATGTGAGGAGCTGGTCGCCACAGTCGTCTTGCTGCCCGGCCGCCTCAACCAGCGTCAGGGGAGGCGGCTCGCCGCGGCGCGGGCGCCAGCCTGCCGCGGTCGCGTCAGGGGGGAGACCGCAGTGCGCGGCGGCGGCGTCAGCCCCCCCCACCGGCCGGGGCAGTGGCGGTGGAGTGTGGGAGTGGCGGCAGACGGCGCTGCCACGACGGTCGCGCGGGGGGGGAGCGGCGGCAGCCGCCGCCGCCGCAACCGCGATGCAAGCGGTGGTGCGCAGCAGCGGCGGTGGCCGCTGCCGCCGTGGCAGCGGCTGCAGGGGCAGCGTTGGCAAGCGGCTGCCGCCGCCGCCGCCGCCTCCACCGCTGCCGCCGTCGCCAGACCCGTGGCGGTGGGCGGCGGCGGTGATTGCCCCAGCGGCCGCAGCCGCAGCCGCGGGGGCAGCGGTGACGGGTTGCGGCGGTCGCGGCCGCGTAGGAGACACAGGCGGCGGAGGACGGCAGCGGCCGCCACCGGGGCCACCGCGACGGCTGCGGCGGCCGAGGCGGCGGCGGCCACTGCCACCACGGGAGCAGCGGCGTAAAGTGCGGCTAGGGTAGCGGCTGCTGCCGAGCGCCGCAGCCGGTGGGGCTACCAATGCTGCGCGGGGCGGCCGGAGCAGCCTGCGGCTGCCGGGGAGGCAGGGGTGGCGGGGGCGGCCGGGGTAGCTGGGGCGGCCGGGGTGGCGGGGGCGGCCGGGGTGGCGGGGGCAACCGTGCCGACCGGGGCGGCCGCGGGGACCGCAGCCGCCCCGCCGGTGCCGCCCCGCCCGCCGGTGACGCGCCATGGGGAGGCGATGCGTGGCGACCACGACGAGCGGGCCACCAGATCGCGCGCGTAGAAGCGTAGACGTACAAACTGGCGGGAACACACGGTTACCCGACGAGCGAGACAGCCAAAAAATTTCCAGCCGGGCAATTGCCAGCCAGGCGCGCCGGCCAACGAGGCGTGCCTCACGGTGGTGGGGGGGTGCCCGAGGTGATTTCGGAGGGGTGCCCCAGAGAGGCCGTGAGAGCCTGTATACTAAACCGGCGATTTGAGAGCCTGGACGCAGGTATACACTAAGCCCCCCTCAGGCACCCGTGAGAGGGTGTATACTGGACCGTGTCTTTCGCTCATCGGGCGGGGGCAAGGGTCGGGGCGCCCCCCCCCCCCCCATGCCCACCCTGCCCCCACAGCCCCCCAGCTCCCCCGCCAGCCCGCCCAGGACAATCACCGCCGCCGCCACCAGCACGTCCACCGCTGGCGAGTCCTGTCACCCCCCCCCCTGCGGAGACCGCCTGCAGCACCACCCCCCGCGCCGCGGCGCGAACCGACCCGCTCGCCGCCCCCAGTTCCCACCGCATGATCACCGCCGCGTCGCCGTGGGAAGGGAGTGCCCGGAGGGTGGCCCTAATCGCCGCCTGGCAGCTGTCGGCCCGGAGGACGGCGGCGGCGGCGCGGGCGCCACAGCCGGCGCCGCCGCCCCCAACCCGTCCACTCTCGTCGCCGTAGCCCCCTTCGTCGTCGTCTTCATCCCCCTCGCGCTCCCCCTCGCGCTCCCCCTCCACCTCCCACCCCGCCCCCCCCCCTCGCACGCAAAGGCCATAAACGCCGACCGCCAGTTCCCCCCCCCCTGTTCCTGCCACCAGCGTGACGGCGCGGTGGCTGTTGATATGAGGAGGGAGGCGGGGTGTGCATTTAACGGTCAGCACCTCGCGGATCTTGTCGTGCGGGGGTGCGAGTGCGGAAGCAATCGATGGCTGGTGGGAGCTCTTACGTGTTCGATGTAACGCGGACACGTGAATCGTGTTTCTTGTGGAAGGGTGCCTCGTGTTCCGGTGTCGCACAATAATTGGACAGAACGAAGATACTCGCCCCAAGGCGGGGATGACACGAGACGGGGATTCCTTGAGCGGGGACGGGGTCCTCATTTTCTGATGCGTTCCGGGGGAAGGGTCCTTTGACGTGGGTTCTCGCGCTCTGGCGCGAGCCATGGCCAGCCAAGGCAGGCAGGCCGTGCCGTGCCGTGCTCTGTGAGAGCGCGGGTGTGGAAGGTGAGGGGGGGTCCAGCAAAGCAAGTGGGGAGGGGCGGGCCCTGCCAGCATTCTTGCACCAGCCGCAGCCGAGGCTTCGCGTGCATCGGCCACCCATCCCGTGAGGCCAGCCTGGGAAGGGTCTGGACAAAACGCCCACGCCGGGCGGACCATTATGGGGGGGGAAGATATCCAGCCCGGCACACGGCGGCGGCGGGGCGCCGTCCACAAGGAGGCCACACCTGTTCGGTGCAGACTTTTTGGGGTGCCAGGCCGACCGGGCAGTTCCTGTTTCTCTCCACCGATTGCCGTGTCTCTGTTGGGCTCACTGCTTACCGGCCGTCCGTTGACTGACTCCGGGCGACCTTATCGGATGGTCCCTGTGACATCCGCGGATTTCGGGTGTCACGTGCGATAGATTCGATCTGATACATTGTTGCACGAAATACGCGTCTTCAATCGTTTTACCTTTTTCTCCGCTCACGTCGAGCGCCGGCTGACAGAACCGCCGCAATCTTCAGCGAGTGGGATGGGCCTTCTTCACTGAAGAACGCACAGCCGTCGCCTGCGTTCCACTGCTTGCCAGAGTGCCCGTCGGTCCCTGTCGCAGTTCTCGCCCGCGGCTTGGACGAACCGGGAGAGTATAGCGACCGCCGCCTTGCTCAGGGTTCCGGCACCGCTGCGCGAGGAGCGGTCTTTGTGCACTTTCCCGTTGACTTTGACGCCACGGGCGGTGCTGCGACGGGGCACCCCCGGCAGCCTCCGCCCCACAAACGGCCGAGCGGCCACCGCGCGCCTACTCGGCACGACCACCGTGCGCCCACGCGGCGCGACCGACGCGTGCCCACTCCGCCCGCGCACCATCTCACAAATGCTGCCGCGCGGTGGCCGCGGACTTCCCAGCAGCATAACCATCCCTCACGGGCGTCCCGCCGCCGCCGCGGCCGCCGCTCGCAGAAGTTGCTGCCCTGCGTCCCGAACCCCAAGCGATCATCCTCGTCATCTACTGTGGCAGCGGCGCGTTGACGGCGGCGGGGGCGGCGCCGTTCGCGTGGTGCGGGGCGCTGCGGCCGCCGCCGGAGTGTGGGACATCACACACGCCGCCGCACCTAGGCGCCGCGTCCGGCATAGGACCGCGGCGGGGCGGCGGCGGCGGGCGCGGCGGCTGTGGCAGCGGCAGCGGCGGCGGCGTGTTGGGTCGTGCGCCTGGCGCGGTCTGTCGCTGGTGTTGGGGGGTGCGTGTGCCACGGCAGCTGCTGCACGGGCGGCGCCGGCGCTGCCAGCGGCGGCCGGTGGGCGGACAAGGGAGCGGAGGGGGGGCTGGTCGTGCTGTGGGGAGCGCGGCGCGAGGGGGGGGCGGCGCGTGGCTGGGACAGGGGTCTTAAGGTGGTGGGGGGGGTATTTCTGCCGCCCCCTCTGCAAGCCTCTCTTCCCAGAATCTCAACCCGTCGCCGCCGACATGGGCCAGGTAGAAGACGCTGCTGGTGTTGGCGACGATGGCGCTCTTCCCCTGCCGCTGCAAGAGGACGATAACGAGACGGACGATGGCGGCGGCGACGCTGCCGTCAGCGGCGGCGGCGAGGCGGCGGACGATGTCGACAGCGAGGAAGGCGGCTCTATCACGCCAGACGACGTGGCACAGCTGGAGCACGCGGTCGCGGTCAAGGAGGTTCTCTTGCGCGGCCTGTCGGCGCGCCTCGGCGCCGCGAGGGCCACCAAAGCTTTGGCAAAGCCGGGCGAAGAGTCTCTGGCCGCTGCGTATGTCCGGCCTGGCGAAGCAATCGAGGGCGTCACGACGGGCGGCGGCGCCCTGCCGGCGACGGACAGGGATGCGGCGACTGCGAACGACGCTACGGCGGCTGCGGTTTGAGCAGCCGTGGCACCCGCCGTCGCCTGGGTGGCGGAGAAGGGGCCAACCACCGAAGAAGCCTTGCTGATGGGGCGCGTGCGGCGGGCGGCGGGGCTCGTTTCCGCGGCCGCGCGGAGGATGGCCCGGCGCTCGGCTAACAATAACCCGCGTTGGGAAGGGCGTCCCGTCAACATCGCAGACGGGGGCATCTCTTGGTGCCGGGCAGGTCGCAGCAGCGGCCACAACGCACGCTCCAAGGACTGCCCCGTCAAGCGCTTGTGCGGCGACAACCCCGACGCCTACGACCGCGATATGGATCCAGCGGCGACGGACCCGTTCGCCAACCGGGCGAGCGTCACGCACTCGGTCACGCTGCCTGTGGCGGCCGTGCTTGGTGCAATTTGCGGGAACGTGCCGGCATGCGGAGGCGGCGCTGCTGCCAAAATTCAAGCGGCGCACGACGGGCTGCGGCAGGCGCTTGAGGACGTCTCCGAGGCAGTCGCGTAGCTGCACTTTTCAATGAAGATGGTCTTTGTGAACATGGTGCTGGCGCTCTACGACGATGGCGGCGCGGCGGGGTGGGAGGCCGCGCTTCCGACGTCCAAGGAGGACTGGACAACCTATTGGCTGTGGCTGTCCTACTCTCTCGGCTGCTATGAAGCATCTGGGAGCGTTTTGCCGTCCGGTGCCGTCTGCGACACGTGCGGCGCGGTCCGCGACAACCAGCGCTGCGGCAGAAGTGGGGGCGGTGGAGCTGTCGCTCGTTTAGATGCGGCGCACCCAAGGCTCATGGCGGCAACGCGAGGGGCGACGCTTGCACTCGCGGCTGCCTTTACCCCCGCCTCCGACGCCCACCTCCCTGCCAGAAACAGCCGCGCGCGGTGGAATTCTGTGGCCACCACCGTCGCGACGCACTGTCAGCAGACGGTGGCGGTGGCGGTGCGCGGGCTGGCACGCCAGGTGGCCAGGTCGGTGACGAGCTCGGAGGCGACGGATGCCGGCAAGGCGGCCAGTGCAAATGTGCGGGGGAAGTGGGAAGCCGCCGTCTACGCGTCGGCGGTCAGCTGCTTGGAGCTCGGGTCGGACGACCTGCAAGGAGCAAACGGCGCGGATTTGGACGATCTGCCGCCGTCCGTCCGCAGCGCCGCGGTCATGCACATCGCGGCGGCACGCGCCACTACGCAGCCGTCACACCTCTTCCCCGTGCGGTCTGCCGACGCGTTGGCTGCCCGCTGGTGGCGCTACCTTCCCTTCCTGATCGCCGTTCTCCGGAAAGGGGTGGACAAGCCCTCCAGCCTCGTGCCGGGCGCGTCAGCGTCGCTGCACCGCCACGGAACAGTGACAAAGGCGATGCTGACGCAGGTGATTTAGCGGCTGCTCCCAGGCAGCCACGCCCTTATCAAGGACGTCCGCCGCCGGGGGGCAGCTGCCATTGCAGCGCGCGTGCGAGGCCACCCGGTTGGCACGAGCAGCTCGACGGTGGGGGCGGACTTCTCTACGAACGGGTGCGGGGGCGTAGGGGGCGCCCCCACCGGCGGGCTGACGTCCGCCAGGAACGGGTCCCCCGGCGCACAACGCAAATCATACATCACCCCGCCCGGCCCCTCAAACAGAGAGCCGGGCGGCGGCGACGATGTGGCCCCATCCCGGGCGCCGCCAGCAGGCCGCGGCCCCGTGGCGGCAATCCCCAGTGGAGACGACGCCGCCCCTCCCCCCCCCCAAGCGGAAGGGACAGGGACGGCGCCCCTCCCAGCGGCGGTGGCGACGGTGGTGAAGGTGGTCCTCGTCCCCCCCCCCCGGCACCCAAAGGCGGGGGGGTGAGACCAGCCGACGCGGTCGGCGCTGACGTCCCGGCCGCCGCCCCACTTGCGGTGGCGCGGCCCGCGCGTCCCCGCCCTTCACGGCGGCGGCGGACGGCGGTCGCCGAAACAGACGGCCGAAACGCCGCCCCAGTTGGGGGTGGCGAGCGCGGGGCGGCCACCCGGACCGCCAGACCCTCAGCGGCCCGGCCGGCCGCAAACGCCAGGGCCGCCCCGGCCCGCGGGCCGCGTGGCACTTGTGGTGCCGGGGCGACAGCAGCCGCCCCCGCACGTTCCGCGGGCTCGGGCCGAGGCCTGGGAGGCGCCCAACGTGGGGTGGGGCGCGGGGGGGGGGGGGGGGTGGCAGTCGCACCGGCAACCGCCGGCCCCCACGCCGGGAGCGGCACCGCCCCCGCCGCGGCCGGCGACGGGCACCCCTCCACCGCGGCGGCTACAGCCGCCAGGGCGGTTGAGTGGCGGCGGCCGTCCCGCAGCGCACTCACCCACGAGGCCAGCGCGGCCGCCACCAGCACCCGTGACAGCCCCCCCACCCCCAGCCCCCCCATCGCCACTGGCAGCGCAGCGCGCTCTACAACGGCCGCCCTCGTCGCCGCCGAGTCCCGCGCGTCCAGCAGCAGCGCCTCAAGCGCCCGCCGGCCAGCGCCGTCCACCGCCGCCGCCAGCCGGGCGCCCGCCACCAGAGGCAAGGCCCGCAGCCAGTAGTTGGCACGCGAGCCCGCGCACAGGCGCAGCAACAGCAGCTGCGCCTGGAGGGCAGAGGGGGGCAGCGCCACGATGGCGTCCGTCAGCTGCCCCATCTCGGCCGCCAAGGCGTCCACCCCCTCCGCCACGTGGGCGTCTGTCCCAAGAGGGACAGAGAACTGGGACAGCCCCTCCCCCGACCACGCCCCCTCCCACCCCGCGGGCGCCGGCGCCCCCGACGGCGACCACCCCACGCACTTGGCGGGGGCCAGCTCCGCGTCAATCTCGGCGCCCACCGCCGCCGCGTCCCGCATCAGCCGCGCCAGGTCCGCAGAGGGGCCGGCCGCGACGACGTCGTCGTGGAACGCCCGCAGGAGCAGTCCGGGGTGCAGCTCCTGCAGGCGGTCCAGCACCAGCGCCAGCGCCGCAGCGTGCAGCAGGGGGCCCAGCGGGTCGCCCTGCTGAGCGCCCCGCTGGGCCTCCAGCCACCGCCGCAGTGGCGCCGGCAGCACCGTGGCGGCGCCCCCCCCCCCCGGCCGCCCCCGCCGCTGCGCCCGCGTGGGGCGTGGCCCCGCCCCCTCCCCCTCCGCCCACGCGTACACCCGCGGGGCCGCCCCGCCGTAGGCCCACTCCAGGTAGGGCGCCACGACAGGCAGCGCGCGACCCAGCCAGGCCAGCGCCGCGGCGCGCGAGGAGAGGTTGAAGGCGTTCCGGAAGTCTAGCTGGACCACCGCGTGCTGGGAGTGGTGGGCCAGGTGCGCGTCGAGCTCGTGTAGTATGCGCTCGCACGCACCCGACACCCCCACCCCCAGCTGCACGGGGCCCAGCCAGTCCGCCGCGGCCGCACGCACCGTCAGCGCAATGGCGGCCGCCGCCAGCTTCCGCACCACCTCCGGCATGCCGATTGGGCGCAGCCGGGGGAGCCCGTCGGCGTCGTCCCCCCCCGGCTTGCGCAGCAGCAGCAGGTCGGCCCCGGCGAGGGCGTGCGCGGCAGCCGCCGGCACGCGCGTCACCCCCCCCTCCCCCGCCAGCAGCTCCACCACCCCCACCAGTGTGTCCCGCCCCGCGTCCCCCAGGGCCCACAGGTGCTCCATTCGGAGCCCCGAGGGCCCCGGGGCCGCCCGCCGCGGCGCCGATCGGATGGCCCGGATGACCGTCTCGCGGGTCACCCGGGCCGGGGTGTCGGGCCGCTCGCCCGCCTCGGCCGCGCGGGCAAGGGCGGCGGGAAACGCCGCCTCGACCGACGCCACAGTGGCCAAGGCGGGGGTAGCGGGCGGGAACAAAGCCCCCGCTTTGGCCAGCACGGCGGGGTTGCAGGGGGCGGCCGGCTCCGCTAGCAGCGCCCGCGCCGCCGCGCTCAGCCGCCCCGCCCGCACAAGCCGCAGCACCCGCCGCTCCGCCGCCGTCGGGGGGAGGGCGGCGGTAGGCGGCACCCGGCCGCCGCGGCGGGCGCCGCCCGCCCACGACCGGGAGCCCCCCCCCCCGGGCCGGTCCCCGTCCGGCGGCGGCCGCCACACACCCGCGTTGCGGTCTGCCAGGGCCGCGGCAAACTCGCCGCTCAGCAGGGCCGCCGCACGCGCCGCCCGTGTCAGAGGCGTGGGGGTGTGGCGGCCGTCGCGAGGGGGGGCGGGGACGTGCAGCAGCAGCGAGGGGAGCAGGAGCTGCCAGAGCCAGGCGTGCTCCTGCTCCGGCTGCCGCCGCGTCCACTCCATCGCCGCCCCCATCAACAGCCGCCACGCCCCCAGCAGATCCGCTGGCACGTGCGCCGCGGTGCGGGCACCCGACGCCAGCAGCGGCCCCCAGTCCCCCCCAGCGGGTGCCACCTCCCCCAGAAAGTCTGCCAACCGCCGCCGCCACCCGGCGTGGTCAGTCTCAAAGAGCGTTGGGGCGGCCGCGGCTTCAGCGGCAGCCCCCGCCTCGACATCCTCCCCCACCCCCCGCGCCCCAGCGGCCCCCCCGGGTGCCCGCCGGTGGCGAGCGTGCCGGGGGTTGGCCGGGCACTGCGGCTGGTGAGCAGCGAGGGAGCTGCGAAACCTCCCCCGTGCCGCCACAAAGGGGTGGGCGCACCAGCGGCACGGCGCCAGGTGGAACGCCGCTACCACCTCCTCGGGCACCACCTCGTGGCGATGCGCTTTCCGGAGGTGCACCAGCCCAGCCTGGCAGGCCACCCCCCCCTCCAGCACCACCGGGCAGCCCGGCACGGGGCACACCATGGTGCGCCCCCACCGCGCGATGGTGGCATCCTCGACCGCATCGTCGTCCTCCAGGGCGGGCGCCGCCTCGTCGCGCGCCGCCCCCGTCCCGGGACCCCCCGCAGCACCGCCGGGCGCGGGCGGGGGGCCGGTGGCGGCACCACCCCCTGGCGGCGCGTGCCGCCCGCCCCCCCTGCACGGGCAGGCAGCCCCCCCGACACTGATGCCCCCGAGCCGCCAGATGCGCCCCTCCGCTCGTCCGCGGGTCCAGCCTTCCCCAGGCCGTCGCCCCCCCCCCCGGCGCTCAGCGCGACGGCTCCGGTCGCGATCCGCTCCGCCAGGTCCGCCCCCCCCCCCGCACCGAAAGGGCCTGACCCCTCCCTCCGCGTCGACCCCGCAGCCCCCGCCGCCGGCGAGCGCAGGGCGGGGGTGGTGCGGCGGGCGTCACTCATGGCGACGCCCGTCGCTGACGTGGGGGGGCGCCCTAGCGGGGCCTGCCGCACCCTTGGCAGAGGGAGATGGTGACGCCCCTGCCGCGGGATCCCGTGCCAGGGCCTGGCGGCCCGGTGCCAGTGCCGCCGCACCGTAGGTGGGCGGCGCAGCAGTTGCACGTGGGGTCGTCGACGCACCGGAGCCAGGCGCTCCGCCGACGGCCAGGCGGGGCCCCGCGGCCCCGCCCGCGGCCAGCCCTCCATCCGCCGGCACTGAGGGCTGCGGAGCGGGCCGAAGAGCACGTCGCGCAGACGAAGCCGAGGATAGACGGGTGGGCGGCTTCATGCCCACAGCCCGAGCGGGGCGAAGGTCGTCCGCCGTGGTTGGGCGGTGGCGCCTCTTCTTGGCTGAGGTGGGGGCGCCCGGCGGCGCATCCGCAGTACGGGCACGAGTACGCGGGCGGAGCGTCGGCCGCGGACGCTGGGGCAAGCCGCCCGGCACGCGCACGGCGGCGGCGGCGGCCGTTGTCGCCACCACCGTTGCCGGAACGATACTGGTGGGCGGCGGCAGCTGCGCCGGGGCAGCAGCGGGGGCTGGGGCGAACGCCTCGTCCAGGGGTCGAGGCGAGGCCCGCGCCGCCGCAGGCACGGCCGCGGCCGGCGTGTCGGCGCGTCCCGCCTGCGGGGTCCGCGCAGCCGTACTCTGAATCCAGCGGCAGGGGGCGCCCCCGAGCTTGCGCTTTTCGGTGAAGGGGCGCCCGACCCCGCCGGACAGCTGACCGCCGGGGGAGCGGGGGGTTGCAAATTCGGAATTTCGGCCTCCCCCGCCTTCCGGACGCCCACGCAGCGGCTGTCCGCCGCCGGCGCCCCCCCCGCCGCCGCCGCGGCCAACCCGCCTGGCTCCACCCCCCGCGCGGCCGGGGGCGCCGCTCCGCCCGCCGCGGTGCGGCCGCGCGCCTGGCGACCGGCCCCCGCAACCGCGTGCGCGGCCGCGGCAGGCACCCCGGAGCGCTCCTCTAGCGGCGGCACTGCTGCCGTCCCGGCGACGGCACCTGGGGGCGCCCCCGAGCTTGCTCTTGGCTCAGGGGGGGCCCCCAGGCCCGCCGGGCCACCCACCGCCGGGGAGGTGGGGGGTTGCTCATTCGCCATCATGGCATCCCCCGCCTCCCCGACGCTCACGCAGCTGCTGCCCGCCGCCGTCGCCCCCACCGCCGCCGCTGCGGCCAACCCGCCCGGCGCAACCCCCCGCTCGGCCGCGGACGCCTCTCCGCCCGACGTGGTGCGACCGCCGGCAAGCCGGCCGGTACGCACTGCCGCGGGCGCCGCCGCGACAGGCGCCTCGGAGCGCGGCACCGGCGATGGCACCGCTGCCGTCTCGGCGCAGGCGCCTGGGGGCGCCCCCGAGCTTGCTCTTGGCTCAGGGGGGGCCCCCAGGCCCACTGGGCCACTGACTGCCGGGGGGGCGGGGGGTTGCCAACCCACCATCATGGCATCCCCCGCCTCCCCGGCGTCCACACAGCGGCCGCCCGCCGTCATCCCCGCCGCGGCCGCCGCAGCGGCCGACGCGCCCGGCTCCGCCCCCCGTTCGGCCAGGGGCGCCGCTCCGCCCACCGCGGTGCGGCCGCCCGCCTGTTGGCCGGGCCGCGCGACCGTGTGCGCGGCCGCGGCAGGCGCCCCGGAGCGCGGCACCGGCGGGGGCACCGCTGCTGTCCCGGCGCAGGCGCCCGGGGGCGCCCCCGAGCTTGCTCTTGGCTCAGGGGGGGCCCCCAGGCCCGCCGGCCCACTGACCGCCGGGGGGGCGGGGGGTTGCCCATTCGCCATCGTGGCATCCCCCGCCTCCCCGACGCTCCTGTAGCTGCTGCCCGCCGCCGTCGCCCCCCCCGCCGCCGCTGCGGCCAACCCGCCCGGTGCAGCCCACCGCTCGGCCGGGGGCGCCGCCCCGCCCGCCGCGACGCGGCCGCGCACCAGTCGGCCGGGGCCCGCAACCGCGCCTGTGGCCGCGGCAGGCGCCCCGGCGTGCGGCACCGGCGGGAGCCCCGCTGCCGTACCGGCGCCCGCGCCTGGGGCCGCCCCCGACCTTGCGCTTGGCGCGTGGGGGGCCCCCAGGCCCACCGGGCCACTGACCGCCGGCGGGGCGAGGGGTTGCCCATTTGCCAGCATGGCGTCCCCCGCCTCCCCGGCGCCCACGCAGCTGCTGCCCTCCGCCGTCGCCCTCACCGCCGCCGCGGCGGCCAACCCGTCGTGCGCCGCCCCTCGCTCGGCCGCGGGCTCCGCTCCGCTCGCCGTGGCGCTCCGGCCGGCGGGCGAGCCGGCCCCCACAGCCACGGCGCCACTCGGCGCTGCCGCTGTCGCGGGCGCCGCCGCGCGTCCCCCCTCGCCCGCCGCACCGAGCGGTGCCACCCCGCCCGCGGCCACGGGCGCCTCGGCGCTGCCCACCGCGTGGGCCGCCAGGTCTGCCCCGATGTGGGCCCGCAGGGCCGCCCGCACGTGGGGGGGCATGCCCGTCCGCCCCCCCAGCTGGTCCAGCTTGCGCTGGAGGCGGCGGCGGCACAGGTCCGCCGCCGTGGCCGCCGCCGCCGCCCGCGACAGCTGGGCCCGCCGACGTGGGCCAAGCAGCGCCGCCCCCCACGGGTCGGCCCCGTCCAGAACCGTGAGGACCGTCGCCGCCACGCCCGACCGCGCCGCCGCGCGAAACTCCTCCGCCGCCGGCGCCACCACCGTGACTGCGGCCGTCGCGCCGAAGCGGTCGACGTCCAAAATCTTGTGCGGGTCCACCGCCGTCAGGTCCGCCACCAGCGCCCGCAGGCGGTGGGCGCGGGCGTCCCTCGACACCCCCCCCACGTACAGCGTCACTAGCGGCTCCACCTTGCCGTCCCGCCCTGGCCCCCGCGTCAGCGCTGCCGCCGCTGCCGTTGCCCGCGCAGCCGGGGACGTGGCGGCAGGGGACTCGGCCCCCGCCGTAGGCGTCAGGTGCCCCGGGGCAGACGTGCCACCGGGCCCTGGCGCGGGGGCGCCGCCGCGGCGGCGGCGCCCACCGCGCGCCACGTCAACCCAGGCTCCTCCCCCCCCATCTCCCTCCGCGTCAGGGGGGGGGCCTTGTCCCCCAGGGAGGGTCGCCGCACCCGCCGCCGCCTGGGGGGGGGGGGGGCGAGTGGGGGGGGGGGGGGGGCGGCGCCGCCACCTCCAGCCGCGCCCGCCGCAACCGCGGCCGAGGACGCAGCCGCCGCCGAGCGTGGGGCGGGCGGGGACACCGTCCCCGCATTGCGCCCCCCCCCACCGGCGGGGGGGGGGCGGGCACCAGCAGCGCCGGCCGCCACAGCAGGCGCCGCCGCGGCACCGGACGCCAACGGCGCCGACGCCGGCGCAGACGCGGACGAAGCAGCCGGCGCAGCCGGCGGGGCGTGCAAACGCAGCCCCTGATTGGTCGAAATCTCAGCAAGTACCGCGGTAATTAGCCGCACCCGCGCCGTCGTCGCCGTCGGCCCCACCGCCGCGTCGACCAGCGCCTCGAATCCGCGCACCACGGCCACCAAACGGCCCCGATCCACCCCCATGGCGCCCCCCCCGCTCCGCCAAAGCGGTAGGGGGGCGCCCCGCACCCCCCCGCACCCCGCTACCGCAAAAGGAAGCGCAGACTCTCCCACCGGGACGATCAATTTCATTGAACCCGGGTCTCCCGCGTGACAGGCGGGCGTACTTGGTGCCCGCCCACCGCTGCGCGGACAGGCGGTCCCCCCGGCACCACCACACCCACAGCACTCACCGCACCCCCCCGCACGTCCTCAGCCGTCCTCGACCCCGATCCGGATCCCCCTCCCCCCGCAGGCGGCCGGCCAGCACCCACCGCCGCCCCTCCCCACCTGTCAGACCCCCCCCCTCCGGGAAGATCAGGCCCCCCCCCCGCCCCCGGCGGGCCGGCACCCGCAGCCGCCGGCACGCGCTGGGCGGGGATGGCGCGGCGGGCGTCACTCATGGTGACGCCCGTCGCTAGCGTGGGGACAGTGCTTGACGGCGTAAAAATGTTTTGACTCTCCCACCGGGACTCTCGTCACATTGAACCCGGGTCTCCCGCGTGACAGGCGGGCATACTTCATGGAAGTTGACCACTATACTAGTTTATTCGACAGTCCAAGGATCGACTCCTCCTGACCGACGCCCCCGGAAAGTAGGCCCCCTACTCCCCGATTCTCACATTGTGGTCACACGGGCCAAGTGGCCCCCCCGTGCCCCCCTCCGGGGCCTCCCCAACAGTCCCAAAGCACCGGCTGTATCCCAGGGACACAGCACGGGCATGGGACAGCCACAAAGCAATAGACACACGCGTCAGGAGGGTGGCGCGGACGCCAGCCAAGGCGGGACCGCCGAGCGCATCGCGCAGCCACTTGGCCGTGGCCGGGCCGATGCGCCCATACGCCTCCCACACCAGCGGGGTGAAGGTGTGGGTGGGCGGAGCGTCAGGGAGGGAGCCGGCATACTTAGCCACCTTCTCCCCCTCCCGCGCCACGGCCGCCACCGGCCGCAGGGGGCTCGCAGCCGTCGCCGCGACAGCGCGCGGCGCGAAAGGCGCCGTCACCGAAGCGTCAGCCCACACCACCTCCCCGGACGAGGTGTGGGTGGCGCGGAGGTCGGGGCGGAGCGCGCCTGGGCCCCGCGTCAGCACCGCTTCCACGGCCACCGCCCCCCACGACGGCGTGCGCTGCAGCGCCTCCGCGACGAGGTGCACGAGGTGGTGGTGGAGGCGGACGTGCCCCGAGGATTGCTCGGGGCACGCCGACACAAAGTGGCGGCCGTCAGCGTCGGCGGCGACGCCGCAGCGGCACCTCGAGGGCGGCGGCACCGACCGGGGAGGCGCCCCCAGCCACAGGCGCACGGCCACGCGCATATCCGCGCCTCCGACCGCCGTCCCGGTGACCCCCGGCGTCGGCAAAGCCGACAGCCAGCGCGCCGCACCGCCGCCCTGGCAGGCCGCCATGCCCGCGCGCCGCCACAGCGGCAGCTCCGCGTAGACGCGCGCCCGGGCCGCGGCTTGGGCGGGGCGCGCTAACTCGCGTTGCGCCGCCGCCGTCTCCCCCCCCAGGAGCGATTGCCACGTGGGTGGCGCGGACGGTGCTGGGCGGTGTGGCCCATGGGCCAGAGTGTGGGTCGCACCAGCACCATCCGCAGGGGCGGGGGGGGGGGGGGGGGGGCAAGGGCGTCAGCAGCCACAACGGGCGCCGCGTTGGGGCCCCCGCGGGCGAGGGACCACAGCAGTCCAGACTCGGGCGCCTCGCAATGAGCCTGGTGGGCGGCCACCAGGCTCAGGAGAGCGTGCCGGAGCGCGGCCGCCGCCGGCGCAGCGCGGTTGGGCGCCGGTGGGAGCGCCCCAGGGTCCGCGCCGCCGTCGGGCGTCCCCGCGCCATTCGCCGCGGGGTCGCCGCCCCCCGGCGGGGGCTGCCCTGGCAAGGCCGCCGCGGCCCCGCCAGCGGCGGCGGCGGGCCCAATGGCGGCGGCGACAGTGCCGCCGTCAGCAGCGACGCGCGGGACGGCGCGCAGGCCGTCAGCCAACGCGCGCAGCGCAGGAGAGTACGCTTCCCCCGCCCGCAGCGCGTCCGTCCACGACGCCAAGAGGGCAGGCGGGACGACGCGCGTGCGGCCGCCGATGCCCAGGCCGCCCATGGCAGGCGGCAGCGCGGCGCGCTCTAGCATCGCCTGGCGCACGACGGAGCTGTCGCGCGCGTCGCACAGGAGCCCACCAAGGGCGGTCCGCGCATCGGCGTCGACGGCCGCCGCCAGCCGCGCGCCGTCCTCCAGCGGCAGGCACCGGAGCCAGTAGTTGGCTCGGGGGCCGGCGCAGAGGCGCAGCAGGAGGAGCTGCGACTGCAGCTCCTCGGCCGGCAGGGCCGCGATGGCGGCGACCAAGCGGCGCTGGTCCGCCGCCACTGCGTCCACGCGGGCCCCCACAAAATCGGCGCGGCCGAGGGGGACAGAGAACTGCACAATCCCCTCGGCAGCCCACACCCCCGCCCACCCCGGCGGCGGCGCCTCGCCGCTCGGCGACCAGGCGACACACTTGGCGGGGGCGAGCTCGGCGTCCACGCTCGCCCCCACCGACGCCGCGTCAGCCATCACGGCCGCGAGCGTGTTCCGCGGCCCCGCCGACACCACGTCGTCATGGAAAGCGCGGAGGAGGGCGTCGGGGTGGCGGGCGCGCAGGCGCCGGAGCACGAGCCACAGGGCGGCGGCGTGCAGCAGGGGGCCGAGCGGGTCGCCCTGCTGGGCCCCCCGCTCGGCGGGCAGCGACAGCCGCTTCGGCGGTGGGGGGGGCATGGCGGGGGCGGCAGGGGCAGCCGCATCGCCGCGGCCAGCGCCGCCCGCGCCGCGGCCGCCGCCCCCCCCCCCGCCAGCCGCGGCCAACGGGCCGTCAGGGCCGTCCCCCGCAGCGTCGGCGCCGCCAGCAGCGCCGCCGTTGCCGCCACTGTCTCCGCCGCCGTCGTCACCGGCGGCGCCGCCGCCGTCCCGCGCGCCGTCGCCAGCGCGGGCGTCGCCGTCGCCCGCGCCGTCGCCGTCACCGTCGCCCCCGCCGTCGCGCGCACCGCCGCCGTCGCCGTCGACGACTGCGTCGCCCCCGCCGTCCCCGTCGCCGTTGTCGCCGCCGTCCGCGTCGCCCTCCTCGGCGGCCGCCCAACCGTACACTGTGGGCGCGGCGGTCCCCCCGTACACCCATTCCAAATAAGGGCCAAGGGGGGGGAGGGCGCGCCGCAGCACGGCGGCGGCGGCCGCGCGCGACGCGAGGTTGAACGCGTTGCGATAGTCCAGCTGGACTATCGCATGCTGGGGGTGGTGGGCGAGGTGCGCCTCGAACTCGTGTACGAGCCGCTCGCATGCGCTCGACACCCCCACCCCCAGCTGCGCGGGCGCCAGCAGCTCGGCCGCCGCCCCCCGCACCGTCGCCGCCAGGGCCGACGCCGCCAGCTTCCGCAGGGTCTCGGGCATACCAATGGGCCGCAGCCCAGGCAGCCCGTCCGCGCCGACCCCTCCCGGCTTTGCCAGCAGGAGCAGGTCCGCGCCTGCGAGGGCGTGGGCCGCCGCGGCGGGCACGCGGGTGACAGCGGCGTCCGACACCAGCAGCGCCACCACCCCCACAAGCGCGTCCTGCCCCCCCCCAGACAGTGCCCACAGATGTTCCATGCGCAGGCCTGAGGGGCCGGGGGCAGTTGCGCGCGGGGCGCGGCGGATAGCGGTCACGACCGCCTCACGGGACACCGCCCGCGGCACCGTGGCGCCGGCGCCGAACGCCTCCGCGTCGGCGAGGAGGTCCGAAAAGGCCTCCTCCACTGACGCGGGGGTGGCCGACGCCGACGCCGCAGGGGGGAACAGAGAGACGACCTTGCGCCATACGGCGGGCGTCTGGGGCGCCGGCTCGTCCGCCAGCAAGGCCCGCGCCGCGGCGCTCAGGCGCCCGGCTCGTACGAGCCGCAGCGCCCGCCGCTGGGACGGCGCCAGGCCAGGCGCCGCCCGCCCCGCCGGTGGGGGCGCCCCGCGGCGCCCGTCCAGGGGGCGCCGCCACGATGGCCGCCACACGCCGGCGTTGCGGTCCGCAAGGGCGGTGACAAACTCGCCGTTGAGCACCGCCCCTGCCCGCGCGGCGTGGGTGAGCGGCGGCCGCGGCGCGTCAGACGCGCCAGCGGGGGCCGCCGCGGGGACGTGCAGAAGCAGCGAGGGGAGAAGCAGCAGCCACAACCAGGCGCTGCTCTGCTCCGGCTCGCGGCGGGCCCAGTCCAGCGCGTCCGCCGCGAGCGCCCGCCACCCGGGCAGCAGAGCCGCCGGCACGTGCGCCATCGTCCGCGCCGACGAAGCGACCAGCGGCGCCCAGTCCGCCGCCGCGGGGGCCGCACGCCGCAGGAACGCAGCCCGCGCCGCCGTCCAGGCGGGGCGGTCCGCAAAAAACAAGGCGTTGGCCGCAGGCATCCCGGCAGCGCGGCCAGCTCCCCCCCCCCCGTCCTCGGGGGCGGCGGGAGCGGCCGCCGCGGCCGCGGGGGCGCGTTGCCGGCGGGGGTTAAGCCGGCAGATGGCCTCGTGGGCGGAGAGGGAGCTCCGCCCACGAGGCCCCCGCTGGGAGCGAAAAGGCCGCCCACACCAGCGGCACCCCGCCAGCACCAGCTCCGCCGCCACCGCGGGGGGGACCTCGCCGATCACGTGGGCCTGGCTGAGGTGAGCCAGGCCACGACGGTCAGCCACCCCCCCAGACAACACCACCCCGCACCCCGAAACGGGGCACACGCACGGCGGCGCCGGCACGACCGCAGGCGCCGTCGTCGACGCCATGGACGCGTCGGCGGCGGCGGCGGCAGCGACCGGCGCGGGGGCCACCCCCGCCGTGCCTCCATCACCGCGGCTGGGACCGCCGCCCCCGCGAGCAGCCGTTGCCGCCGTCGACGCCGTAGATGCGTCGGTGGCGGCGGCATCGGCCGGCCCAGCAACCTCCCCCGCCGTGCCGCCGGCACCGCGGCGGCGACCACCCCCCCCCCCAGCGTGAGCAGGCGCGGTGCTAGAGGACACCGTGCCGGCTCCCGCCGCCCCGCCCGCGCCCGAGGGGTCACTCATGGCGCCCCTCGTCGCTGACGTGGGCCCCCACCCGCGGCCGGTAGGGCCCGGGCGTGGTGGGGGGGGAGAGCGGAAGCGCTGGGGCCGGTAGGTCCGTGGCGGCCAATGCCGCCGCGGGAAGCGAAGGAAGGGTCGTCGCCCCGCCCAGGCGGGCACGCTTGGCGGGGGGCGGGCGCCCAGACCGTGGCGGGCTCGCCGCACGAGTGGCAGCCAGCGCCGCGCGTGTGCGGCGCCCCGCGGTCGGCCCCGGCGACGCAGGTGGGGCCCCCAACCGCGCAACCGCCCGCGCGTGGCGCGCCGGGCGTCGCGAAACGCCCGGGCGGGCCACGGGGGATCGGCTGCGGGTCGCGGCCGCCCGCTTGCGTACCACCGCGCTGAGGGGGAGCGCGACCGAAGCGGCAAACGCGGTGGCCCGCGCCGCACCGCGGGGAGGCCGCGTGGGCGGCGGGGGTAGCGGCGGGAGTCCATCACTGGCCCCTGCCCTAACGGCAGGCCAAAGCCCCGCGCTGGGGACGCGCCGCTGCCAGCCCCGGCGAGGGGGCGAGCCCGCCGGTGACGGCGAGGCGGGCGAGGGCGCCGGCCTCGGCGCGACGGCCGCCGGCCGGCGGGCTGCCGGCAAGGGGGGGCGCGCAGGCCCAGCCTCGGGCGCCACCGCTGGCGCCGCAGAGTCAAGGCACCGCCGCGGGCGACGCGGCGGGGGTGTGGCCGCAAGCGGGCGCGGCACGGCCGCGCCCAATCCCGCCGCCTCGGCGGCAGCGCACGCGGCGCCCGCACCAACGGGCGTCGAGATTGCCGCCAGGGGCGGCGGGGCGGCCGCCGTCACCACGTCCGCCATCAGCGTCGGCTGCCCCGCAGGGGAGGCGGCGCCGGCCCCCGCCAGCCCCCCCGGATTCACCGGGGGATCTCCCGCCGCCGGCAAGTTGGCGCGCCGGCCGGGGGCAGAGGCGGAGGTCGTCGGGCCGCCAGCGCCGGCGCGGCCCCCGCCGGCGGAAGCACCAGCTCGCGCCGGCGCGCGGCCAGGCGCGCTAGCCCTCCGCCCGGCAGGGGCGCCGGGCCCGCCGTCGTCGGCGGAACCGCCGCCCTCGCCGCGCGCGGCGTCAACGGCGGCCCGCCGGACCGGCGCGGCCCAGCCAACGCGTACGTCCGCAGCCGCTGTGGCCGCGCGGCCGGCGCGGCCGGCCGCCCCGCAGGCGGCCGTGGCGCCGCCAGCGGAGCTGCCGCCAGCCGCGGCCAGTCCCCCCCCCACCGCACAGCCGGGCGACGCCTCGCCCGCGCCGCCCGCGGCATCCTCGGCGGTCCGCCCGGGCGGGGCGTCGCGACCCGCAGGTGCGGGGGCAGCCGCACTGGACGCGCGGCCGATCCGCGCCACCGCACCGCCGGCGACCGTGGCGCCGCCCGCCATTCGGCCACCCGCCATGGCCAGTCCGCTCGCCGCCGCCCCGCCAGGCGGCGCCGCGCCCGCGCCGCCCGCGGCGCCCGCGTCGGCCCGCTTGGGCGGGGCGCCGCTGTCCGCCCGTGGGCCAGCAGCCTCGCTGGCCGCGTGGCCGGCCCGCACAACCGCACCGCCGGCAGCCGCGCCGCGGCGCGCGGACTGGCCGCCTGCCGCGGCCGGGCCACCCCCCGCCGCACCGCCAGGCGGCGCCGCGCCCCCACCGCCCGCGGAGCCATCGTCGGCCCGCGTGAGCGGGGCGCCGCTGCCCGCCGGTGCGGGAGCGTCCGCACTGTCCGCGCGGCGGGCCGGTGCGGTCGCGCCACTGGCGACGGTGGCCCCGCCGGCTGGGCCGCCGCCAGCGGCGGGCGGTCCACCCACCCCCCCGCCGGCGGCCGGCGCGGCACTCGCCTCCGGCCCATCACGGGCCGCCGCTGGCGGGCCGCCGCAGCCCGCGCCTGCATTGGGCGCCGCCGCCGGGCGCGCGGCGAGCGCCGCCTCCACGTGCGCGCGAAGCGACGCGCGCACGTGGGGCGGCAGGCCCGCCCGCGTGCCCAGCTGGCGGAGCTTCGCCTCCAGGCGGCGGCGGCACAGGTCCGCGGCCGTGGTCGCCGCCTCCTCTCGTGACAGCTGGGCGCGCCGACGCGCGCCGAGGAGGGCGGCGGACCACGGGTCGGCGGCGGGAAGGAGGGTCAGCACCGTGGCCGCCGGGCCGGCCCGCACCGCCGCGCAGAACGCCTCCGCGGCGGCGGCGACGAGCGTCACCGCCGTGGTGGACCCAAAGCGGTCCGCGTCCACCACGGCGTGCGCGTCCACTCCGGTGAGGTCCACCAGGAGAGAGCGCAGGCGGTGCGCGCGCGCGTCGCGAGAGACGCCGGCAACGTAGACGGTCTCCAGGCGGACGACCTCTCCGCGCCGGCGCGCGACGCGCGTGAGCGCAGCCGCCGCAGCAGCCGCGCGCGCGCCCGCCGCCGCGGTGGCGGGCGTCGCGCCGGTGGCAGGCGCCGCGCAGGCCGCTTCCGCCTCGCGGCCCGCCGCGGCATCGCCCGGGGCTCGGGCAGCCGCCTCCGCCCCGCCGCCACCCGCGCCCGCAGCGATCCCGCCGTCCGCCGTTGCCACGGCCGCCGCCATGCCAAACGGCGCGCCCCCGTCCGTCGTCGCGGCAGCGGCGGCATTCGCCGCGGTCCTGGCGGCGGCAGCCGCCCGGGAGCGGCGGCCGCGGCGGGCCACCTCGGTCCAGGCACCTCCGGCGTTTACCCCCCCCTCCACCACAGGGGGGGCCTCTGCCCCCCCGAGGGGGGGCGATGCGCCGAGGGAGCCGGCCGGGCGCGTCCCGCCGCGCGCCACCGCCGCCAACTCCGCCACCGCCGCCGCCGCCGCTGCCGGGGGGCCGACCGCGTCGCCGGCGACCGCCGGCGCCTCGGCCGGCGCCTCGCCACCGCCCGTCGCCGCCGAGTCCGCCGCCGCCGTTCCGCCGTCCGCCGCCACCCCGCCCACCCCCTCCGCGACCGCTACCGCCCCCAACGTCGGCGTGGGGGGGAGGGCAGCGGAATCCTGACCCGCAGGTAGGGGCAGCGGGGAGGAGGGCGGGGAACCCGCAGACCCGCCCGCACAAAGAACCGTTGGCCCGGCCAGAATGCCACGCGGCAGCCTGCCAGCGCGCGCGCAGCTGCCGCGCGGCCCGCGGTTCGCCGCGAGGGCCGCGCTTACAGCTGCTGTCAGCGCCGCCCGCTCCGTCGTCGTCGCCGTCGTCGTCGCGGCCTGGATGACGGCCTCAACGGCCGTCAAAACCGCCACCAAAGCCGCGCGATCCGTGCCCATGGCGCCCCGCCGCGCGAGCCAAAGCGATGGGGGGGTGACCGGCACCCCCCCCGCCTGCTGTGGTGGTCGTCGACTCGCACAGCCGGGTGCGGCTGCTGGCCACCGCCGCGGCCCGCTACCGCCTTGGGCGCGGGGCTCGTCCCCCCGGCACCACCACACCCACAGCACTCACCGCACCCCCCCGCACGTCCTCAGCCGTCCTCGACCCCGATCCGGATCCCCCTCCCCCCGCAGGCGGCCGGCCAGCACCCACCGCCGCCCCTCCCCACCTGTCAGACCCCCCCCTCCGGGAAGATCAGGCCCCCCCCCCGCCCCCGGCGGGCCGGCACCCGCAGCCGCCGGCACGCGCTGGGCGGGGATGGCGCGGCGGGCGTCACTCATGGTGACGCCCGTCGCTAGCGTGGGGACAGTGCTTGACGGCGTAAAAATGTTTTGACTCTCCCACCGGGACTCTCGTCACATTGAACCCGGGTCTCCCGCGTGACAGGCGGGCATACTTCATGGAAGTTGACCACTATACTAGTTTAATTGGCGGTCCAAGGATCAACTCCCCCTGACAAACCAGGCGGGGAAGTAGCCCCCCTACTCCCCAATTCTCTCACCAACTCTCACAAAGTGATCACGCGGGCCAAGTGGCCCCCCCTCGTCCCCCTCCGGGACCTCCCCCCCGGTCCCAAAGCACCGGCTGTACCCAAGAGACACAGCGCGGGAGTGGGACCGCCACAAAGCAACAGACACCCGAGTCAGCAGGGTGGACCGCACCCCCGCAAGGGCCGGACCCCGCATGGCCCCCCGCAGCCACTTGGCGGTGGCGGGGCCGATGCGCCCAAACGCCTCCCACACCAACGGCGTGAAGGTGTGGGAGGCGGCCGGCCCGGGGAGGGAGGTGGCATACTTTGCCACCTTGTCCCTCTCCCGCGTCTCGGCCGCAACAGCCCGCAAGGGGCTGGCGGCAGTCGGGGCGGTGGTGCGGGGGCCGAATGGCGCCGTCACCGACGCGTCCGCCCACACCACCGCCCCCGACGAGGCGTGCGTGGCGCGCAGGTCGGGGCGAAGCGCGCCCCGACCGCGGTCCACCACCGCCTCCACCTCCACCCCCCCCCACGAGGGCGTGCGGCGCAGCGCCTCCGCCACCAGGTGCACCAGGTGGTGGTGGAGGCGTGCGTGCCCGGAGGACTGCTCCGGGCACGCCGACAGGAAGTGCCGCCCGTCCGCGTCCGCGTCGCGGCCGCAGCGACAGCGGGGCGCCGGCGGTACCGACCGCGGCGGCGCCCCCAGCCACAGACGCACCGCCGCACGCATACCCGCGCCGGGGATAGCCGTGCCGCCCGTCCCCGGCGTCGGCAGCGCCGACAGCCAGCGGGCCGCCCCGCCCCCCTGGCATGCCGCCATGCCCGCGCGCCGCCAGAGCGACAGCTCGGCGTAGACCCGCGCGCGGGCGGCGGCATGGGCGGGGCGGGACAGGTCCCGCTGCGCTGCCGGTGCCTCCCCCCCCAGGAGAGATTGCCACGTGGGTGGCGAGTACAGCGCCGGGCTGTGTGGCCTGTCGGCCGAGGTGCTGTCGGTCGCACCGGCGCTGTACTCGGGGTAGGGGGGGGGGGAGGTAGGGCAGGGGCCAGGGGGTCGGCGGCCTCGTCGGCCGCCGCGTTGGGGCCCCCCCTCGCCCGCGACCACAACAGGCCGCTGGCAGGGGCCGCGCAGTGCGCCTCGTGGGCCGCCAGCAGGCCCAGGAGGGCCTGCCGGAGAGCGCCGGCAGCAGGCGCGCTGGGGTCGGGGTCGGGGAGAGGTGGTGGCCGCGCACCCGCCGGCGAGTCACCCGCCGGCCCCCCACCGCTTGCTCCCGTCGGCACCCCGGCCGCCGGCCCACTCCTGGTCGTCGCAGCAGCGGCGGCGGGCGGCAACGTCCCACCGTCGGCCGCAACACGCGGCACCGCCAGGAGGCCGTCCGCCGTGGCGCGCAGCGTTGGGGAGTACGCCGCCCCCGCCCGCAGCGCGTCCACCCACGACGCCAGCAGGGCGGCGGGCACCACACGCGTGCGGCCGCCGACACCCAGACCGCCCATGGCGGGGGGGAGTGCCGCGCGCTCCAGCACCGCCTCACGGGTGGCGGTACTGTCGCGTGCGTCGCACAGCATCCCCCCCAGGGCGGTCCTGGCGTCGGCGTCGACCGCCGCGGCCAGCCGGGCGCCGGCCTCCAGCGGGAGGCAGCGGAGCCAGTAGTTGGCGCGCGGCCCCGCGCACAGCCGCAGCAGGAGGAGCTGCGACTGCAGCTCCTCCGCTGGCAGGGCCGCGATGGCCGCCACCAGGTGGCGCTGGTCTGCCACGAGGCCGTCGACCCCCGCCGACACAAAGGCGGCGCCGCCGAGGGGAACAGAGAACTGCACCACCCCCTCGGCGGCCCACGTCCCCCCCCACCCCGGCGGTGCCGCCGCACCAGCCGGCGACCAGCCGGTGCACTTGGCGGGGGCCAGCTCCGCGTCCACGCTGTCCCCCACCGTGGCCGCGTCAGCCATGACGGCCGCCAGGTCCTCCGGCGTGCCCGCCGCGACCACGTCATCGTGGAAGGCGCGGACGAGCACACCGGGGTGGCCGTCCCGCAGACGCCGCAGGACCAGCCACAGGGCGGCCGCGTGCAGCAGCGGGCCGAGCGGGTCGCCCTGCTGCGCGCCCCGCTCGGCCCGCAGCGCCAAACGGGTGGGCGGTGGTGGGGGGAGCGGTAGAGGCAGAGGGGGCGGACCGTCTGCCGCCGGGGCCGTACCGTCGCCGCCGTCGCCGTCGCCATCGTCCCCGCCGTCGCCGCCGCCAGCAGCCCCGCCGTCGCCTCCGCCATCGTCGCCGCCGTCGCCGCCGCCATCGTCGCCGCCGTCGTCAGCCCCACCGCTCTCGCCCGCCCCCTCCGCCGCGGCCGCCCAGCCGTACACCGTCGGCGCCTCCTCCCCCCCATACACCCATTCCAGGTATGGGGCGAGGGGGGGGAGGGCGCGGCGCAGTACGGCTGCGGCGGCCGCCCGCGACACCAGGTTGAACGCGTTGCGGTAGTCCAACTGGACTACCGCATGTTGGGGGTGGTGGCCGAGGTGTGCCTCCAGCTCGTGCACGAGCCGCTCACACGCGCTCGGCACCCCCACCCCCAGCTGCGCCGGCGCCAGCAGCTCTGCCGCGGCCCCCCGCACGGTCGCCGCCAGTGCCGACGCCGCCAGCTTGCGGAGGGTCTCGGGCATGCCGATGGGCCGAAGCCCTGGCAGCCCGTCCGGTCCGACCCCCCCCGGCTTGGCCAGGAGCAGGAGGTCCGCGCCAGCGAGGGCGTGCGCCGCCGCGGCGGGCACGCGTGTGACCGCCGCGTCCGACACCAGCAGCTCCAACACCCCCACCAGCGCGTCCTGCCCCCCCCCTCCAGCGCCCACAGGTGCTCGGCCCGCAGGCCAGACGGGCCCGGCGCCGCGCCACGGGGGGCTCGGCGGATGGCATCCGCCACCGCCTCCCGCGTCACCCCCCGCGGCACCGTGGCGGCGTCGCCAAAATCCGCCGCGTCGGCGAGAAGGTCGCCAAACTCGGCCTCCACCGACGCGGCGGAGGCAGACGCAGACGCGGCGGGAGGGAAGAGGAGGAGCGCCTTCCGCCACACGGCGGCGCTGTGCGGCGCCGGCTCGTCGGCCACCAGGGCGCGGGCGGCGGCACTGAGCCGGCCGGCCCGCACCAGGCGCAGCGCCC
The DNA here is from genome assembly GCA_008729055.1 of Pyropia haitanensis. Classification (NCBI taxonomy): domain Eukaryota; phylum Rhodophyta; class Bangiophyceae; order Bangiales; family Bangiaceae; genus Pyropia; species Pyropia haitanensis. The sequence goes on from SDUX01000090.1 coordinate 150,566, forward strand.
GCCGCTGCGACGGCGCCAGCCCAGCCGCCGCCTGGTCCCCCCCGCGCACCACCCTCTGCCGGCCGTCTAAGCGCCGCCGCCACGACGGCCGCCACACCCCCGCATTGCGGTCGGCCAGGGCGGTGCTGAACTCGCCGTTCAGCACCGCCTCGGCACGCGCGTGGTGGGTGAGCGGCGGCCGTGGCGCGTCGGGCGCGGTGGCAGGCGCCGCGGCCGGCACGTGGAGGACCAGGGAGGGCAGCAGCAGCAGCCACAGCCAGGCGTGCTGTTGCTCCGGCTCGCGTCGGACCCAGTCCAGGGCGTCCGCCGCGAGGGCCCTCCAGGCGCCCAGCAGTGCCGCCGGCACGTGCGCCACCGTGCGGGCGCCAGGCGCCACGAGAGGCGCCCAGTCTGCCGCCGTTGGCGCCGCACGGCGCAGAAAGTCGGCGCGCGCCGCCGCCCAGGCAGAGGGGTCGGCCGAAAACAGCCCTTCCCCCCCTCCCAGCAATGCGGCCCCTGGCGCCGCAACAGGCGCGGCCGCCGCGCCACCGCCCGCACCACCAGTGGCGGGTACCGCCGGTGCCGCTGCACGGGCGCGTTGGCGTCGGGGGTTGAGGCGACAGAGGGCCTCGTGGGCGGAGAGAGAGCTCCGCCCACGAGGCCCCCGCTGCGCGCGGTACGGCCGCCCACACCAGCGGCACCCCCCCAGCCCCAGCTCCGTGGCCGCGGCCACGGGCACCTCGCCGATCACGTGGGCCTGGCTGAGGTGAGCCAGGCCCGCGCGGTCGGCGATGGCCCCGCGGAGCACGACGCGGCAGCCCACCACCGGGCAGACGCCCGGAGGCGCCCCATCGCGCGCCACCATCGCCACCGCCGCCACTGGTGCCACCGCCGCCGTCCCCGCCGTCGCCGCCGCCGTCGCCGTCGCCGCCGCCGTTGCCGCCGTCGTCTCGGCCGTCGCCTCCGCCGCCGCCGTGGAACCGCCCAGGGGGTCGGCGGCCACGGCGGCACCAGCGTCCGCCCCCCCAACCCGCTGACCGACGTCGCCGCGTCGGCCGCCGCCCCCCCCCCTGCCGGGAGCCGGCACGGTGCGTGATGGCACCGTGTCGGCACCCGGGCCCCCGCCCGCGCCCGGAGGGTCACTCATTGTGACCCTCGTCGCTGACGCGGGCCGCAGCCCCTGGCCGGTATGGCCCAGGGGTGGCGGGGGAGGAGGGCAGACTCGCCGTCGGCGCCGAGACGGTGGCGGCCCCAGCTGCCGCCTGGGGCAGAGGAGAAGCCGCCGCCGCGCCGCGGCGCGCACGTTTGGGGGCAGAGGGGCGACCTGCCTGCTGCGCGGCAGCGGCGCGCGTGGCCGACCGCGCAGCCCGTGTGGAGCGGCCGGCGGTGCGGCCAGGCGACGCGGGCGCGCCGCCCAGGCGCGAAACTGCCAGCGCCTGACGCACCTGCCCACGCCCCGCCCGTGGGCGGGGCGCAGGCGAGCGGCTGCGCTCGGCCGCCGCCCGCTTGCGGGCGGCTACCTCGAGCGGCAGCGCCACCGAGGCCGCAAAAGCGGTGGCCCGCACCGCGCCGAGGGGGGGCGGCGCCGGCGGCGGAGGGAGCGGCGGGAGCGGGCGGTGTGTACAAAGGGCAGGGACGTATTCGGCGCAGGCTGATGACCTGCGCCTACAAGGAATTCCTCGTTTAAGATCAAAAATTGCAATGATCTATCCCCAGCACGATGCACTTTCAAAAGATTACCCGAGCCTTCCGACCCAGGACTATCAAGTGAAACTCGTTGAATGCATCAGTGTAGCGCGCGTGCGGCCCAGAACATCTAAGGGCATCACAGACCTGTTATTGCCTCAATCTTCCATACGCTAGACGCGCATAGTCCCTCTAAGAAGGTAAGAACGCAGTGCTGGCATGCGCGCACCTATTTAGCAGGACGAGGTGTCGTTCGTTAACGGAATTAACCAGACAAATCACTCCACCAACTAAGAACGGCCATGCACCACCAACCAAAAAATCAAGAAAGAGCTTTCAGTCTGTCAATCATACTTCTGTCCGGACCTGGTAAGTTTTCCCGTGTTGAGTCAAATTAAGCCGCAGGCTCCACTCCTGGTGGTGCCCTTCCGTCAATTCCTTTAAGTTTCAGCCTTGCGACCATACTCCCCCCAAAACCCAAAGACTTTGGTTTCCCTTAGGGTGCTGACGTGGACATGAATTAGAAGCCCCGCCAATCCCCAGTCGGCATCGTTTATGGTTAAGACTACGACGGTATCTGATCGTCTTCGATCCCCTAACTTTCGTTCTTGATCAATGAAAACATCCATGGCAGATGCTTTCGCAGTTGTACGTCTTCCATCAATCCAAGAATTTCACCTCTGACAATGAAATACGAATGCCCCCAACCATCCCTATTAATCATTACTTGGTCACTGGAAACCAACAAAATAGAGCCCAAGTCCTATTCTATTATTCCATGCTCACATATTCAAGGCATTGGCCTGCTTTGAACACTTTACTTTCTTCACAGTAAACGGTCGGCCCGCAGGTATAAACGCGCGGAACCAGTCAAGGCCCCACACACCGCGTCCCGACAAAAGGAGACAAACTCCCACTGGCACAAGGGCAGAAGCCCGGCCCGTGAGGGCGCTCCGAGGTCCGACTACGAGCGTTTTAACTGCAACAACTTTAATATACGCTATTGGAGCTGGAATTACCGCGGCTGCTGGCCATTCATACCCGACAACGCTGCGCCCCATAAGACGCTTTGTCGCCTTCCACAGTCCTCCGGGGCGAGCAAATCCCCGTTACTCCTGTGGACCTGGTTTTTTTCCCAGTGGATTGGACTCTCCCTTAAGCTTGCGCCCACTCCATTAGAGTCTCTGAAGGTTCGCCTTTGCATCTCGCCACGCGGCCACCAAAAGGCCAAATGACAGAAGCACTCGCGCTTCCCTGCGGATCAACCCTACCCTTGACGTTTTTACCATCCATGTACCACTACGTACACTGCTGCGTCCTGAACGATTGCTCGCTCTCACCTCTCGGCGGACCGCGGTAGTCAAAGGCCTGGCGGGCACTCCCCGACAATTTAGAAGTGTATGATGGGGGCTCATTGATTCTCCCAACAGAAAATACGTTCCCATCTTTTGCCTGCTTGCCTTCCACAAGTCACCCTGCTTCCGGAAAGAGACATCTGGCGCTGTTTTATTTTAACGAGGGCTTGACGCTTCACGCGGTGCGCCTGTGCATATGCGATCACAGCACGAGGCGAGCAACGAGTGGAACTAGGTTCACCAGACTTGCCCTCCAATGGATCCTCGATAAGGGATTTAAATTGTTCTCATTCCAATTAGAAGGCCCAAAGGGCCCCCTATTGTTATTTTTTGTCACTACCTCCCCGAGTCGGGATTGGGTAATTTGCGCGCCTGCTGCCTTCCTTGGATGTGGTAGCCGTTTCTCAGGCTGCCTCTCCGGAATCGAACCCTAATTCCCCGTTACCCGTCGACACCATGGTAGACCAATACTCTACCATCGAAAGTTGATAGGGCAGAAATTTGAATGAGCAGTCGCCAGCACAAGGCCATGCGATCCGACAAGTTATTGTGAATCATCTCAAAGCGCTCTGGAAGGAGCACGATGGTTTTTTATCCAATAAATACCACCCTTCGTGAGTCGGGCGTTGCGGCATGTATTAGCTCTAGAATTACTACGGTTATCCAAGTAGTGTGGTTCTCAAAGGAACTATAACTGTTTTAATGAGCCATTCGCAGTTTCACGTGTATAAAAGTGTTTATACTTAGACATGCATGGCTTAATCTTTGAGACAAGCATATGACTACTGGCAGGATCAACCAGGTAAATAGGTACATGTACTTTGAGGGAAAAAAAAAAAGGGCGGGAGAGCCAGCCACGCGATGGGCGGAAAATGTCAAAAGGGCAATGCATCAGAGGCATCGCAGGCGGGGCGGCACTTCCCTTGGTTTTTTTTTTTTTCTCTTGTACCAAGTCGCTGGCAAACGGCAGGGATGTGCCTATATTGCAAGGCAATCCACGTGCGCCGTCGCCCGCGGCACATCTGCTCAGGCATTTCCTCCTTGTTGCAGGTGCGTCTTTTTTCCGTACAAAAATGATGGATCGTGGGGTGGGCCAGCAGAGGCCGTTGTCTTGGAAAATCCGCGCGTGACCCCACGACGGGTTTCGTAACGGCGCACCTTTGCTCTCTGCTGAGTTTTTCTTGGCGGTTTTTTTTTTTCTTCCCGCGCTTTTTTGCCCCTTTTTCCCCCCCGCGCCATCCCAGCATAGTCAATGCCAACCGACGAGCGGTCGACAGGTCACTTGTGTGAGGAATCTTCACACTTGTTCGTTATTTTCCTTCCTCTCCAGTCGAACCGGATGGTACTGCGCAGTCCCCCCAAGTACGAGAGACTGTGCCGACTACTTTGTGAGGACCCCCCCCCTGTACCCCCACCGCCCGTTCCCGCCACCAAAAAAAAAGGTAACGGTCGGGTTTGTGTGTGGGGATGGCGGGAGACAAGCCACTCACTCAGAGACGTTTCTTGAGGAGGCCGCCCTTTTTTTCTTATAAAAAAAAAAAAGGGCACTTCCCCAAGGTATGTATGCGAGGTAAAGGCGCGCGGAGTGAGCGCCTAAACCTCTTCCATTGTTTTGTCATCAACTGGAAGGTGTACCCCCATGGCAAAACGTTTTTCCCCAAACAAGGTCGTAGCATGGATAGAGGAGCAAGCAAGGACTTTTTTTTGTCCCCCCCTTGTCCTGTACCTACTCATGCACTCCGCGTATATATGTGCACCTCATATATACTCTTAGAGCCTCAGGCTGTTTTTTTTTTTGTATCAAAAAAACACGCCAGGCTTGATACCGTCGAAAAAAAAGAAAAAGAGGCCGCGCGAGTCTCAGACAGATGATCTTCTCAAGCTTTATCGGCCAGAGCCCAAGCCTGGAAACACTAAATAAGAACAGACAGGAAAAAAAAGGCCCCAGCCGGCGTTCCTCCCAAGAGTGGAACGTACACAATACATCATGCGGCTTTCAGGCGAACACCCATGCGAGTGGCGAAGCTCACACTCTGCATTCTTACGCAAGGGCCCCGCCTCAAGAAATCATACGCTCTAGCTAGGAACTTTTGTCCCTGCCTGCCTTCCTTATGCCAGACCCAGCTCTGGTCTTTTGCTTGCGAAAAAAGGGACTTCCCTCCCTGCTCCCTCTTTCGACATGGAGAAAAACTCCCGTTCGGTGCCCTGGGCTAAGGAGCACCTTGAACCAGGCCGTCCACCCGGGAAAAGAGATGGACGGCGCCTCAGAAACAAAAAAGAATGGACCCCTTTGCGCTACACGGAGATATGTCCATAGACGGGGCTGCGACGATACGACGCCCTCCAAGGGAAACGTTAACGCTTCAATATGCGGATTGATACCACAGCCAAGGACTGTGATAGCGCGCCCGCTACAACAAATGATACCACGCCCCGGTAGGGGGTCGAGCAGAGCTCCAGAATATTCCCATAGACCGTCACGGGTAAAGATGCCGAACACCACAGGAACGCACAACTTAAGGATTTCGGCATGGCTAAGCAGCCTCCTCAGAGCGGCACTTGGGGAGGGGACGCCACCCTTCAACCCGCCAGCTCCCCCGTTACAAAAAACGGCACAACGGTGGTACACCTATCCTCCGTATAACAATACCCCGGTTCCTATGGAAATGACCCCCTTTCTCATAACGGATAGGCTTATGGCGAATCTCCGCGTTACTAGTATACAGCCTTAGTATACGTTCAGGGGGCAAGCGCTTTTTTCGCAAACCATCAAGACCGGTTTGTGATATCATAAGGAGACCCGGTTTCCCCAATTCTTTCGTATCGTCCCAACGGACAACCGTCAATGAGGCGAGAAAGGCAGACGGGTAACCAAACCCCTCCCCCGTTTCTCATTCACGACGGGTGCCCTACCACAGCTTGGGGCATTTCTACAAGAGCCCCCTTTTTTTTTGCCCAACGAACCCCAACCCAAGCGCAAAAAAAGGGGGCGCACACGTGCAGTGGTCTGGTACCAGCGTTGCACTCGTATAGGAAGTCAATACGGAACGATACGGACGGGTCCACAAGGTCATGACGACGGCCTGAGGTATTTTTTTTTTTCCCACAGCGCCTGGTGGGGAGGTGAGCGGACCAATGGAACCTTACTACCAAACCCGCATCCAGACAGTGCGGAAAAAAAAAAAAAAGTACAGGGCGTCCCAGAGGCTTGCGTCCATCCGAGAAAAAAGGGCACTCATAAGCTGGCGCGAGCGACAGCGCGCACCCTCTTCCCTTTATCCAACCGACTGGTGGGGAGGTGAGCGGACCAAATATGGAACCTTACTACCAAACCCGCAATCCATGTCGACGGGACAAAAGTCCAAGGGCGACCCGCCTTGCGTCCTCATTGGAGTACCCTTTTTTCTATGAAAAAACACTCATAAGCTGCCGCCACCGCGCGCGCCCTCTTGTTCTTATCCAACCGACTGGTGGGGAGGTGAGCGGACCAAATATGGAACCTTACTACCAAACCCGCAATCCATGTCGACGGGACCAAATCCAAGGGCGACCTGCGTTGCGTCCTCATTGGAGTGCCGTTCTATAAAGGCCTTCCGGCGTTACTTGCACCACGCGGTTTCCATACCCCGCTGTCCCCCCCACACCGCTCTTTGTTATCCCAAAGAACAAAAAAAAGCGAGGTGGAGGGAGCAGACATCACAAAGGGGAGGTATGCCTTTATGGATTTTCCTCTCAGTATATAAAGAGCACAAAAAAGGCATACCAACGCATGCCCCAAAGGGGGGGGGGGTTCAGCCACCACACGAGTGGGGCCGAGTCGCCCCCTCCCCCTATGAGAGGACCACACGTACTGTTGAGGCCAACTCCGGATGGTCAGGCCGGAGAGCAAGGGCATAAAATCCCCTACTACTATGTGCGCTCTGGAGGGGCGGTGCCATAAAAAGCCGCTACCCCGCCTCCAATACGGGGCCCCTACTATGGTTGTTTCGGGTCAAGTGGGAGGTCACCCCGTGCCTAGAAACCATAGTAGAACATGCCAGTAACAGTGGGGTCCGCCAGGCGGAAAAAAACCCCTATCAAAATCGGCCCAGCGGGCAGGCGGGAGCCATCCCGGGCTCCTCCAAGGCGCCCCCTAGGTCGGGAAAATGGAGGGCATAGCGGTCCTAGGCTGGTAGCCTACTACCATAGGAAAAAGCCGGTCTGAAATGGCCCCTAGGGGCTGAAACGTATATTCCATACTATATCGGGTAGACGACTGATTACAGCCGACGCGCTTCAGAAGCGCAGGGGGGTCCCCCACCCACCGGTCTTGGACTCCATTCTGATAGAAAAGGGGTCTCTAGGTCGATACCAAACGGTCCCATACCAAACCTGGCCCTTGGGGCCAAGCTATCGCGGTCTTGGCTTCACCCCCGTATACTCGTATACCAATGAAGCGCCGTCGGGGGGGTCTGCCGATTTCCGACCTCAGATGCGTTTCTGACTAAGAAAGGGTCGCTAAGTCGATACCGCAGTCCCCGTCGCAAACGGAGCAACAGGGCCAAAGGTATCGCTCGGTAGGGAACCGGTCGTATTCCTACCAGGAAACACCCGTCAGGGGGGGTATTCCGATTCTTGGGCTCAGATGCGTTTCTGACTAACAAAGGGTCGCTGAGTCGATATCTGCAGTCCCCGTCGCAAGCGGAGCAACAGGGCCAAAGATAGCGCTCGGTAGGAATCGCTCATGTTCCTAGAGGAAACACCCGTCAGAGGGGGTATTCCGATTTCCAACCTCGGATGCGTTTCTGACTGAGGAAGGGTCGCTGAGTCGATATCTGCAGTCCCCGTCGCAAACGGAGCAACAG
>SDUX01000127.1:0-20274 GCA_008729055.1 Pyropia haitanensis
GCAGGAGTAACTCGGGACACGTCCGACGGCGCACCGCGGCCCCTGCCACCGGGAGGGAGATCCGCCATGTTGGCCGTCGACACTCGACTAGTAGGCCTCTTGAAGCTCAAGAGAAGAACAGGAACCGAAGAACAAAGATGGCCCGCTACAAAAGAAAAAGGAGAAGGGCGTCCTGGTTCAGGAGATGATGTTGCCCTCCCCTGCTGCTCCACCATTTATGTAGCGTTATTGGCCGTTCTGCGGCCCTTGTCCGCGCGTCGCCACCGCCAGAGAACAGAGGGCTACCAGAAGGAACGGGCCAGGGAGTCCCACACACACTTGCCCACCTCAACAGCCAGAGGTAAGGGAAAAGGCTAATGCCCAAGGGAAGGAGAACCCAAAGCAACGTTGTTTTACAAGAAGGATCTCGCGTGGCCCGCGGGCCAAGCCCTAAGAGCTCTCCACACCACCCCCCGAGGGGCCACCAGGGCGCCCCCTCTCAGGGGCGCCTCCAGCGGCCAAGTGCCAGCGTGCACCTGCCCCGCCGGGGCACCCCGCTCCACGCTAAAATCCCTCCACTCAGATGCAAGCGAAAAACCCTCACACAGATGCAATCCGCCCAAAAACCCAATGGGAAAAAAGGGCGAAAAGCACGAAATCACGCAGTGAAAATCGATGAACAATGCAAGAGAAACCGTAAGTAGCAGGCCACCAAGTCCAACCAGGGGGAAGGGCCGCCACAACCGCCACCCGGATCGAGTCCGCCACCATGCCACCGCGGCCGCCAGGTAACGCGGGACCGCCGCAACGTAGGCCTCGTCAGGCCGCCACCAGAGGCCCCAAACGCTACACCAACGAAGACGCTCACACCCATACGTCGTCAAGACGCAGCCCTCGTGGCGGCGGCTGGCTCTGTCCGCCGCACAACGAGTCGCTGCCAAGTGCCAGCCCTGTTGCCTACGACGAGTGAGGCTTGACCGACGCGTGTCTCTCCGTCCTGCCCGCGATAGCGCACTGTAAGGATATGCCCCTTAAATCCCCAAGACTGGAGCCTAGGGGATAAGGACTGGGGCCTCTCCTTCCCTGTCCTTCTCAGCCAACTCCTTCCAAGACGCATCAACTCCAAAGTAATCTGGGGCATGCCGCGGTGTCCGTCCGATAATCTACTACTAACGGACGGTCAGCACGGGAGCCGCGGATTGGCTAACCGACACTACCCTGACTCATCTGCCGACGGTACAGTCTCCAACGGATCAACGGACTAACGGACCAAAAGACGAGCCACATCTCTGACGCGTCAGCAAGCCGGAACAATCTCCCCGTGGACCAATGGGAGCGACAAGACTTGCTGACCCACGGGAGATATTCGACCCGAAGACTGGCGTCTGCTTACACGCCTCTGAGGCTTTTCGGGTCGAATGGCGCGTGGGCCAGCCGCGCGGCGCTACGAGCGCCGCACACCGTCCCCCCCCCGTTTGGGGCTTTCTGGTGGGGCGCCTTGGGGCGCACACGCCCACCCTTGCTTTGTTCTGAGAGCCCATGCTTTGTTTTGAGAGCTTTGGTGCCGTCCACCGGCACGACGGGCAATCGCATGCTTTGGGGCACCCTGGGTGCCCCCTGGGGGTATATAATGCGTGAGTGTGGGCGCCGTCGGAGAGACCTCGGGGGAAAACAACAGACAGAGACACAAAAGACCTCCTTTACCTTCGACCCCCTCGACCCTCACCGACGTCACGCCATCTCTTCCCCACCCCCATCACCGTCATCCCACCCGTCACCTTCCCCGCGCCGGCATCCTCATTGGTGCACGGGTTGCTGACACCGGCGCCAGTACGTTGAGGGCTGCCCGTGTGTGGGTGGTGCCTCACATGTGGTAGCTTCAGATAGTTTGACTTCCTCTTGGCGGTGACGTTGCGATTCCGTCCTGGATTTGGCCCTCCCTGTGTTTGTGCACTCGTGCTGCCCCCTGTGTTCGGCGTGCCTCGGGCATTGTAATACGAACGCAGCGGGTTCCACGAATCACACCGAAAGAACACTGCCCTGACACTGCCCTGGTGGCCCCTGTCACGGTTTTTTTTTTCTTTTGGTCGACTGATTGTCAAAACCCAGTGAGTGCCAAATCAGGTTCGGAATTTTCTTCCTCGGCGTTGGCGGACGCCCCGACTTCCTCGGCGGCGACGGCGCGCCCCCCGACGGCGCGCGGCACCCCGGCGGCGCGCGGCACCGCGGCGGGCGCGCGACACCGCGGGCGGCACGTGGCACCCCGGGCGGGCGCATCCACGTCATCCTCTGTGGCGGCGACGGGCCGCATCGGGCGGCGCCAGCCGCATCCAAGCCCCCCCTCTCGCGCAAGGGTAAGGGCCCGGCCACGTCAGGACGGCCGGTCCCAGCCAACCGGCGCCTGCTGCTGCCCGCGCAGGATCCGGCCCGGCGCTACATCGCGCCGCCGGCCCCACGAATCGGCCACATCCGACCGAGACCGCGCGCGCAGCAGAGCAGCGAGAGCAGCGCCGGATCGCCAAGACCATCCCAAGGGCAAATACGGTTTGCAAGCCGTGCGGTGTGCGTTGCAAACAGCCTGACAGTGCTGGCGCGACCATCGCTGGTCGCGGCGCCACCGCAATACGGTCAACCGTCCAGCGACCCGCCTCGTTGCACGTGTGCGATCGCGAATTTGAGACGGTCGAGCATTCGAACGCCACCAGCGTGGCAAGGATCACCACCGCACGCTGGCGCCGCCGCATCCGACTGACACCTCGCAACACCCCCCAGGATCTGTGCAAGAGACGCGATTTTCCCCCTTTGATCCCCCCGCGTGGAATCCGGCACGACCCGACTCGGGCCCGTGCGCGGCGGCCGGCGGGGAAATCCGATTGCGTGATTTGAGTCTTCGAATTCTGCTTCATCGCATCGCTTGTGAACCCATCAAATAGTGTTGTCCATCTTTGGAAACGTGGTAGCCACGACGGCCACGCTTGTCCAGAGCTAGTGCAGCACTATTTTGCTTGGTCAAATTAACTTGCACATCTTGTAAGACTTGCCCCGTGCTCTGCCGGAGTAAGTCAAACGGATCTGTTGGGTTAATTTGATTGTTGCGGACCTCACCCAGGACGCAATGGACCCCCGAATCCTGCGACTGTAAGCCCGATTAATCCGGAACGGCCTCAACCGCACCCTCCGCGGAGTCATGGAATCAACTTACAGCGTTCGTCTCGCAGATGAGCGCCGAGCTCGAGGCTCATAAGGTTGAATTGGCGGACGCCAAGAAACAGCTGTCCGACGCCAAGGCTAAGGCCTCGAGTGGAGGCGCGACGACTGCGAGCCGAATAAGCCGCGCTGTTCTCTGGCAAGCCCGGGACAATTGAAGCATGGTGCTCGCACATGGACTCATATGTGCGACTGACTACCCTGACGAAGCGTGTCGGATCGCCTGCACTACCTGGACGGTGAAGCGTTCACCTGGTGGCATACCTACAGTCGGACGACGGCGGTCCCCGACTGGGCTACCTTTCGGGCTGCGCTCATCCGTCGCTTCAGCCCTCTGAACAAGACGCAGCGGCGCGGGACAAGCTGCACTCATGGCGCCAAATCAAGGACGTCGGGACGTTCAACAGGACTTTCCTGAGCGTCCTCTTGGACATTCCCGGACATCACCGAAGCGGAAAAGATCGACCGCTATAGCCGAGGCCTGAAGCGCGACATCTGGCAGGCACTGTGCCTCAAGACGTACACCGATCTTGATCACTGATGACGGACGCCCTGCGCGTGGAAGCGGCCAAGGCTGGAGTGTCCCGTATCACCAGCAATGTTAACAGCACTTCTGGCAAGCCACCGACGATGGGCGTTGTCCCGATGGACATTTCCAGCATCAAGATCGAAAAGCTGACGCCAGACGCAACGCCAGCGCTGCATGCGCGAGGGTCTCTGCCTTCCGCTGTCGCGAGAAAGGAACATGGCTAAGGACTGCCCAAAAGGCCAGCGGAATGAAGCAGCAACAATCCTCAACATCTGTGAAGACGCTCCTTCGGTTCCTGAAAATATGTCGTCACCATTTGAAGGCCCGCGACTCGGGCTTCTGCTTTCTACTGCTTCTGTCAATGGAAAAGTTGTTAAGGTGCTGTTCGACGACGGATCTCCCATCAACGTCGTCTCAAGGCGCCTCGTTACCTCCTTGCATGTGAAAACGAAAGGAACGGACTTCGCGCAAGCATGCCCGATGGCCGCTCCCATGTCCTCGCTGAAACCGTTGACCCTCTTTGAGATTCACATCGGACGTACAAGAGCGACTTCGGTTGCTGTTTGTGAATTGAGCGCGGTACACCTCATCCTGGGAAAGAAGTGGCGCGATGACAAGGACGCCAAAATCAACACAAGAAAAACAAGATCTCTTCAAGTTCAACCACAAGAACATTTCTATCACTGCCTCCCTCAGAAGCCCGAAGCTCTGATCAGTCGGCAACGCCTGCTCGGACCTCGTTCAAAGGTGCCCTGTTTTTGCCATCTACCTGCAGTCGGAAGATCCCTCTAGCACCTTCGACATTAACGCCATTACGATGGGACAAGGCGAAGACAAGAAAGAAGTTCAAGAGATTCTCAAAGAGTACGCTGACGTCTTCCCAGACGAGCTCCCCGACGGACTCCCTCCTGAGCGCAGTCACAAATTTAGCATCAAGCTGACCGATGACGCCCAACCGCGTCGTAGCGGAATTTACCGACTAGCCGAATGGGAGCTCGAAGAACTCAAGACTCAACTGGCCGGCCTCATAAGGAAGGGATCATCCAACAAGCACCTCACCGTGGGGCTCTTCCGTCCTCTTTGCGGCGAAGAAGGACGGTGGCTGGCGAATGTGCATCGACTACAGGGCCCTGAACAAGGCTACTATCAAGAACGCGTACCACTACCACGCATCGACGACATCTTTGACCAACTGCGAAAGGCCAAAGTACTTTACAAAAGATCGACCTCCGCTCTGGCTATCACCAGATTCGCCTTGACCAGAAACAATACCTTTGACGGCGGTTTCGAACCAAGTACGGATTCTATGAGTTCACCGTCGTACCCTTTGGTCTGACAAATGCACCCGCGGTTTTCATGAACCTAATGAACGATGTCTTCCGACCCTATCTGTACGACTTCATCTGTGTCTACCTCGACGACATCCTAGTCTACAGCGAAACTTACGACGATCACCTCAAGCACCTAGATTAGCACTCGAGAAATTACGAGAACACAAGCTCTACGCCAAGCTGAGCAAGTGCCAGTTCGCTCGAACTACTGTGGACTACCTTGGCCACGTCATCTCCGAGAAAGGCTTCTCTATGGAAGACTACAAGGTCCAAGCCATCCGTACGTGGGCAACACCGAGGAGCAAAAGGATGTACAATCTTTCCTCGTATGGTCAACTTCTATCGAAGATTCATCAAGGGAATGGCTGCCGTGCTACGCCGCTAACGAGGCTGACTGGAATGTCGACTTCGAGTGGACACCCGACGCCAGAAAGCCTTTGAGCAGCTGCAGGACCTAACGACAAGCGCACCCGGTGCTAAGGCCTTTCGACAAGAGATACCCAATCTACGTGTCTACAGATGCCAGCGGTATGCTGTGGGCGCAGTCCTTGAGCAAGATGATGGACGCGGACGGCGTCCAGTGGCGTACTCTCGTTAACCCTCAACATCCACGAGCAGCGCTACAGCATTCGTGAAAGAGAACTGCTTGCAGTCGTACAAGCTATCCGGCATTGGCGCTGCTACCTCTACGGAAGACCCTTTGAGGTCCACACCGACCATGAGTCCCTGAGATACCTAAGCACCCAAGAGAAGCTGAACGATCGCAAGTCAAGTGGCTGGAGTTTCTGGACCAGTTCCAGTCAAGATTGTCCCAATCAAGGCACTTCGAACCCCGTGGCGATGCCCTTTCCAGGCAGCCACAAGATGCTCCCGCAAGCACGCCCCCAATCAAGACCTTCTTAGTCGCGTGCTGACAAGACCATTGAAGAACTCCCCAAGAAAACTGAAATCAACAACCTCATGACCATCAACCAAGTGATTCAAGACCTTGCCACCTTAAGACAAGAGTACGACGCGGACCCCGAGTTTGCCGACCTATCAAAGACCCGGTATCTCCCTACCGGCTACACATGAGGTTGTTGAAACGAGGTGACCGTACGTGTATCCCCGTCGGTACTCTACGCCAAAGACTACTCCACGACTACCATGATGTCCCGTGCCAAGGCACATGGGAGTCAAGAAAACAACCAAGGTTATCTCTTCCAAGTACTACTGGAAGACAATGCGGAAAGACATCCAAAGATACGTACAAACATGTGATTTGTGCCAGCGGAACAAGGCTAGCACCCATTCACCTCTGGGTCACCTCAAACCCTTGGACCCCCCGAGCCAACGATGGGCAAGTGTCTCCATGGACTTTATCACGCCTCTTCCTCTGACTCCAAGAGGCCACAACGGGATTTACGTCGTTGTCGACCGCCTCTCCAAGATGATTCGCCTCGCCCCTATGAAGCCAGACTGTACGGCGCCAGTCGCAGCTCAGCTCTACCATGATCACGTCTATCGACACCACGGACTCCCAGCTGATGTTGTCTGCGACAGGGACCGCATTTTCTTCTCCAACTTCTGGCAGTCGCTCACGGAGATTCTCAAGGTCAAGATCAAGGCCTCTTCAGCGTACCACCCGCAACCGACGGACAAACTGAGATCATGAACAAGAAGATCGAAGAAATCTGCGAAACTTTGTCAACCATCACCAAGGCGATTGGGACCTCTTTCTGGTTGCTGCCGAAGTAGCCTACAACCGGTCGCCAAATGCTGTTACAACGTACTCCCCTTTCTTCCTGAACTACGGATTCGAACCTAAGACGGTACCAATGGACATCCTCGAAAACTCAGAGTCAAGCATGCCTGCAGTGTCTGACTGGCTAAGCGGTCTCCAACATGCTCAAGAGACTGCCATCTCAGCCATCAAGAGTGCAAATGAGGCGCGCTCGGCGTACGCAAATCGCCATCGCCGACCTTGCAAGATCGCCGTGGACGACTGGTGCTTAAGTAAAACTTACCAGATCTTCCAAGGCGCTCGCAAGCACAAGTACCAGGGTAGCACAAAGATCACGTACGGCCTGGACTCCCAAGGGCGCGCAGGTGACGTATGAGGATTAAGAAGCGTACGCGTGATCATGGGATTTGGTTCTGGTTGGTTTACCGATTCGTGACCAACGACACCTATATGTCCGGGCCGTGGAGGACTAAGTACCTGGTCTCCAAAGGCTGGCGTCGCCCCAAGGCGCCCACCAGAAAGCCCCAAACGGGGGGGGGACGGTGTGCGGCGCTCGTAGCGCCGCGGCTGGCCCCACGCGCCATTCGACCCGAAAAGCCTCAGAGGCGTGTAAGCAGACGCCAGTCTTCGGGTCGAATATCTCCGTGGGTCAGCAAGTCTTGTCGCTCCCATTGGTCCACGGGAGATTGTTCCGGCTTGCTGACGCGTCAGAGATGTGGCTCGTCTTTTGGTCCGTTAGTCCGTTGATCCGTTGGAGACTGTACCCGTCGGCAGATGAGTCAGGGTAGTGTCGGTTAGCCAATCCGCGGCTCCCGTGCTGACCGTCCGTTAGTAGTAGATTATCGGACGGACACCGCGGCATGCCCCAGATTACTTTGGAGTTGATGCGTCTTGGAAGGAGTTGGCTGAGAAGGACAGGGAAGGAGAGGCCCCAGTCCTTATCCCCTAGGCTCCAGTCTTGGGGATTTAAGGGGCATATCCTTGCACCTCCCCCCTTAGGACGCGCGGCGCAGGAAAGCGTCCAACACCTCAGGTGCGTTCGCAAGGTCTTGCTTGGTCAGCCAGGAGTTCTCGCTGACGTCACAGCCTTTCCACTTGACCAGGTACTGTAGTCGTCCACGGCGCTTTCGTGACCTTATGATGGAGTCGACTTCGTACTCGACAGAACCGTCCGGAAATGCCACCGGAGGCGGAACGGGAGGAAGTCGGCCATAAGGATCAGCGCGGTACGGCTTCAGCAAGCTCGCATGAAAGGCGTTGTGAACCTTGCGATCGAGCACCGCTTGGGGAAGATCCAGGCGGAACGTCACATCGTTGATACTCTCAGTGACGGGTACGGTCCTGATGTAAGGATATGCCCCTTAAATCCCCAAGACTGGAGCCTAGGGATAAGGACTGGGGCCTCTCCTTCCCTGTCCTTCTCAGCCAACTCCTTCCAAGACGCATCAACTCCAAAGTAATCTGGGGCATGCCGCGGTGTCCGTCCGATAATCTACTACTAACGGACGGTCAGCACGGGAGCCGCGGATTGGCTAACCGACACTACCCTGACTCATCTGCCGACGGGTACAGTCTCCAACGGATCAACGGACTAACGGACCAAAAGACGAGCCACATCTCTGACGCGTCAGCAAGCCGGAACAATCTCCCGTGGACCAATGGGAGCGACAAGACTTGCTGACCCACGGGAGATATTCGACCCGAAGACTGGCGTCTGCTTACACGCCTCTGAGGCTTTTTCGGGTCGAATGGCGCGTGGGGCCAGCCGCGCGGCGCTACGAGCGCCGCACACCGTCCCCCCCCGTTTGGGGCTTTCTGGTGGGGCGCCTTGGGGCGCACACGCCCACCCTTGCTTTGTTCTGAGAGCCCATGCTTTGTTTGAGAGCTTTGGTGCCGTCCACCGGCACGACGGGCAATTGCATGCTTTGGGGGCACCCTGGGTGCCCCCCTGGGGTATATAATGCGTGAGTGTGGGCGCCACCGGGAGAGACCTCGGGGGAACAACACAACAGAGACACAAAGACCTCCTTTACCTTCGACCCCCTCGACCCTCACCGACGTCACGCCCATCCTCTTCCCCACCCCCATCACCGTCATCCCACCCGTCACCTTCCCCGCGCCCGGCATCCTCATTGGTGCACGGGTTGCTGACACCGGCGCCCAGTACGTTGAGGGCTGCCCGTGTGTGGGTGGTGCCTCACATGTGGTAGCTTCAGGTAGTTTGACTTCCTCTTGGCGGTGACGTTGCGATTCCGTCCTGGATTTGGCCCTCCCTGTGTTTGTGCACTCGTGCTGCCCCCTGTGTTCGGCGTGCCTCGGGCATTGTAATACGAACGCAGCGGGTTCCACGAATCACACCGAAAGAACACTGCCCTGACACTGCCCTGGTGGCCCCTGTCACGGTTTTTTTTCTTTTGGTCGACTGATTGTCGAAACCCAGTGAGTGCCAAATCAGGTTCGGAATTTTCTTCCTCGGCGTTGGCGGACGCCCCGACTTCCTCGGCGGCGACGGCGCGCCCCCCGACGGCGCGCGGCACCCCGGCGGCGCGCGGCACCGCGGCGGCGCGCGACACCGCGGCGGCACGTGGCACCCCGGCGGGCGCATCCACGTCATCCTCTGTGGCGGCGACGGCCGCATCGGCGGCGCCAGCCGCATCCAAGCCCCCCCTCTCGCGCAAGGGTAAGGGCCCGGCCACGTCAGGACCGGCGGTCCCAGCCAACCGGCGCCTGCTGCTGCCCGCGCAGGATCCGGCCCGGCGCTACATCGCGCCGCCGGCCCCACGAATCGGCCACATCCGACCGACGACCGCGCGCGCAGCAGAGCAGCGAGAGCAGCGCCGGATCGCCAAGACCATCCCCAAGGGCAAATACGTTTGCAAGCCGTGCGGTGTGCGTTGCAACAGCCTGACAGTGCTGCGCGACCATCGCTGGTCGCGGCGCCACCGCAATACGGTCAACCGTCCAGCGACCCGCCCTCGTTGCGACGTGTGCGATCGCGAATTTGAGACGGTCGAGCACTTCGAACGCCACCAGCGTGGCAAGGATCACCACCGCACGCTGGCGCGCCGCACCGACTGACACCTCGCAACACCCCCAGGATCTGTGCAAGAGACGCGATTTTCCCCCTTTGATCCCCCCGCGTGGAAATCCGGCACGACCCGACTCGGGCCCGTGCGCGGCGGCCGGCGGGAAAATCCGATTGCGTGATTTGAGTCTTCGAATTCTGCTTCATCGCATCGCTTGTGACCCATCAAATAGTGTTGTCCATCTTTGGAAACGTGGTAGCCACGACGGCCACGCTTGTCCAGAGCTAGTGCAGCACTATTTTGCTTGGTCAAATTAACTTGCACATCTTGTAAGACTTGCCCCGTGCTCTGCCGGAGTAAGTCAAACCGGATCTGTTGGGTTAATTTGATTGTTGCGGACCTCACCCAGGACGCAATGGACCCCCCGAATCCTGCGACTGTAAGCCCGATTAATCCGGGAACGGCCTCAACCGCACCCTCCGCGGAGTCATGGAATCAACTTACAGCGTTCGTCTCGCAGATGAGCGCCGAGCTCGAGGCTCATAAGGTTGAATTGGCGGACGCCAAGAAACAGCTGTCCGACGCCAAGGCTAAGGCCTCGAGTGGAGGCGCGACGACTGCGAGGCCGAATAAGCCCGCGCTGTTCTCTGGCAAGCCCGGGACAATTGAAGCATGGTGCTAGCACATGGACTCATATGTGCGACTGACTGACCCTGACGAAGCGTGTCGGATCGCCTGCACCTACCTGGACGGTGAAGCGTTCACCTGGTGGCATACCTACAGTCGGACGACGGCGGTCCCCGACTGGGCTACCTTTCGGGCTGCGCTCATCCGTCGCTTCAGCCCTCTGAACAAGACGCAGGCGGCGCGGGACAAGCTGCACTCATGGCGCCAAATCAAGGACGTCGGGACGTTCAACAGGACTTTCCTGAGCGTCCTCTTGGACATCCCGGACATCACCGAAGCGGAAAAGATCGACCGCTATAGCCGAGGCCTGAAGCGCGACATCTGGCAGGCACTGTGCCTCAAGACGTACACCGATCTTGAATCACTGATGACGGACGCCCTGCGCGTGGAAGCGGCCAAGGCTGGAGTGTCCCGTATCACCAGCAATGTTAACAGCACTTCTGGCAAGCCACCGACGATGGGCGTTGTCCCGATGGACATTTCCAGCATCAAGATCGAAAAGCTGACGCCAGACGAACGCCAGCGCTGCATGCGCGAGGGTCTCTGCCTTCGCTGTCGCGAGAAAGGACACATGGCTAAGGACTGCCCAAAAGGCCAGCGGAACTGAAGCAGCAACAATCCTCAACATCTGTGAAAGACGCTCCTTCGGTTCCTGAAAATATGTCGTCACCATTTGAAGGCCCGCGACTCGGGCTTCTGCTTTCTACTGCTTCTGTCAATGGAAAAGTTGTTAAGGTGCTGTTCGACGACGGATCTCCCATCAACGTCGTCTCAAGGCGCCTCGTTACCTCCTTGCATGTGAAAACGAAAGGAACGGACTTCGCGGCAAGCATGCCCGATGGCCGCTCCCATGTCCTCGCTGAAACCGTTGACCCTCTTGAGATTCACATCGGACCGTACCAAGAGCGACTTCGGTTTGCTGTTTGTGAATTGAGCGCGTACGACCTTATCCTGGGAAAGAAGTGGCGCGATGACAAGGACGCCAAAATCAACAACAAGAAAAACAAGATCTCCTTCAAGTTCAACCACAAGAACATTTCTATCACTGCCTCCCTCAAGAAGCCCGAAGCTCTGATCAGTCGGCAACGCCTTGCTCGGGACCTCGTTCAAAGGTGCCCTGTTTTTGCCATCTACCTGCAGTCGGAAGATCCCTCTAGCACCTTCGACATTAACGCCATTACGATGGGACAAGGCGAAGACAAGAAAGAAGTTCAAGAGATTCTCAAAGAGTACGCTGACGTCTTCCCAGACGAGCTCCCCGACGGACTCCCTCCTGAGCGCAGTCACAAATTTAGCATCAAGCTGACCGATGACGCCCAACCGCGTCGTAGCGGAATTTACCGACTAGCCGAATGGGAGCTCGAAGAACTCAAGACTCAACTGGCCGGCCTCATAAGGAAGGGATTCATCCAACCAAGCACCTCACCGTGGGGCTCTTCCGTCCTCTTTGCGGCGAAGAAGGACGGTGGCTGGCGAATGTGCATCGACTACAGGGCCCTGAACAAGGCTACTATCAAGAACGCGTACCCACTACCACGCATCGACGACATCTTTGACCAACTGCGAAAGGCCAAGTACTTTACAAAGATCGACCTCCGCTCTGGCTATCACCAGATTCGCCTTGACCCAGAAACAATACCTTTGACGGCGTTTCGAACCAAGTACGGATTCTATGAGTTCACCGTCGTACCCTTTGGTCTGACAAATGCACCCGCGGTCTTCATGAACCTAATGAACGATGTCTTCCGACCCTATCTGTACGACTTCATCTGTGTCTACCTCGACGACATCCTAGTCCACAGCGAAACTTACGACGATCACCTCAAGCACCTACGATTAGCACTCGAGAAGTTACGAGATCACAAGCTCTACGCCAAGCTGAGCAAGTGCCAGTTCGCTCGAACTACTGTGGACTACCTTGGCCACGTCATCTCCGAGAAAGGCTTCTCTATGGAAGACTACAAGGTCCAAGCCATCCGTACGTGGGCAACACCGAGGAGCAAAAAGGATGTACAATCTTTCCTCGGTATGGTCAACTTCTATCGAAGATTCATCAAGGGAATGGCTGCCGTAGCTACGCCGCTAACGAGGCTGACTGGGAATGTCGACTTCGAGTGGACACCCGACGCCCAGAAAGCCTTTGAGCAGCTGCAGGACCTAACGACAAGCGCACCGGTGCTAAGGCCTTTCGACAAGAGATACCCAATCTACGTGTCTACAGATGCCAGCGGGTATGCTGTGGGCGCAGTCCTTGAGCAAGATGATGGACGCGGACGGCGTCCAGTGGCGTACTTCTCGTTAACCCTCAACATCCACGAGCAGCGCTACAGCATTCGTGAAAGAGAACTGCTTGCAGTCGTACAAGCTATCCGGCATTGGCGCTGCTACCTCTACGGAAGACCCTTTGAGGTCCACACCGACCATGAGTCCCTGAGATACCTAAGCACCCAAGAGAAGCTGAACGATCGCCAAGTCAAGTGGCTGGAGTTTCTGGACCAGTTCCAGTTCAAGATTGTCCCAATCAAGGGCACTTCGAACCCCGTGGCTGATGCCCTTTCCAGGCAGCCACAAGATGCTCCCGACAAGCACGCCCCCAATCAAGACCTTCTTAGTCGCGTGCTGACCAAGACCATTGAAGAACTCCCCAAGAAAACTGAAATCAACAACCTCATGACCATCAACCAAAGTGATCAAGACCTTGCCACCTTAAGACAAGAGTACGACGCGGACCCCGAGTTTGCCGACCTAGTCAAAGACCCGGTATCTCCCTACCGGCTACACATGAGGTTGTTGAAACGAGGTGACCGTACGTGTATCCCCGTCGGTACTCTACGCCAAAGACTACTCCACGACTACCATGATGTCCCGTGCCAAGGGCACATGGGAGTCAAGAAAACAACCAAGGTTATCTCTTCCAAGTACTACTGGAAGACAATGCGGAAAGACATCCAAAGATACGTACAAACATGTGATTTGTGCCAGCGGAACAAGGCTAGCACCCATTCACCTCTGGGTCACCTCAAACCCTTGGACCCCCCGAGCCAACGATGGGCAAGTGTCTCCATGGACTTTATCACGCCTCTTCCTCTGACTCCAAGAGGCCACAACGGGATTTACGTCGTTGTCGACCGCCTCTCCAAGATGATTCGCCTCGCCCCTATGAAGCCAGACTGTACGGCGCCAGTCGCAGCTCAGCTCTACCATGATCACGTCTATCGACACCACGGACTCCCAGCTGATGTTGTCTGCGACAGGGACCGCATTTTCTTCTCCAACTTCTGGCAGTCGCTCACGGAGATTCTCAAGGTCAAGATGAAGGCCTCTTCAGCGTACCACCCGCAAACCGACGGACAAACTGAGATCATGAACAAGAAGATCGAAGAAATCCTGCGAAACTTTGTCAACCATCACCAAGGCGATTGGGACCTCTTTCTGGTTGCTGCCGAAGTAGCCTACAACCGGTCGCCAAATGCTGTTACAACGTACTCCCCTTTCTTCCTGAACTACGGATTCGAACCTAAGACGGTACCAATGGACATCCTCGAAAACTCAGAGTCAAGCATGCCTGCAGTGTCTGACTGGCTAAGCGGTCTCCAACATGCTCAAGAGACTGCCATCTCAGCCATCAAGAGTGCATATGAGGCGCGCTCGGCGTACGCAAATCGCCATCGCCGACCTTGCAAGATCGCCGTGGACGATCTGGTGCTACTAAGTACCAAACACCTTATGCCAGATGCTTTCCAAGGCGCTCGCAAGCTGATGCCCAAGTACTCAGGACCGTACCGCGTCACTGAGAGTATCAACGATGTGACGTTCCGCCTGGATCTTCCCCAAGCGGTGCTCGATCGCAAGGTTCACAACGCCTTTCATGCGAGCTTGCTGAAGCCGTACCGCGCTGATCCTTATGGCCGACTTCCTCCCGTTCCGCCTCCGGTGGCATTTCCGGACGGTTCTGTCGAGAACGAAGTCGACTCCATCATAAGGTCACGAAAGCGCCGTGGACGACTACAGTACCTGGTCAAGTGGAAAGGCTGTGACGTCAGCGAGAACTCCTGGCTGACCAAGCAAGACCTTGCGAACGCACCTGAGGTGTTGGACGCTTTCCTGCGCCGCGCGTCCTAAGGGGGGGGAGGTGCAAGGATATGCCCCTTAAATCCCCAAGACTGGAGCCTAGGGGATAAGGACTGGGGCCTCTCCTTCCCTGTCCTTCTCAGCCAACTCCTTCCAAGACGCATCAACTCCAAAGTAATCTGGGGCATGCCGCGGTGTCCGTCCGATAATCTACTACTAACGGACGGTCAGCACGGGAGCCGCGGATTGGCTAACCGACACTACCCTGACTCATCTGCCGACGGGTACAGTCTCCAACGGATCAACGGACTAACGGACCAAAAGACGAGCCACATCTCTGACGCGTCAGCAAGCCGGAACAATCTCCCCGTGGACCAATGGGAGCGACAAGACTTGCTGACCCACGGGAGATATTCGACCCGAAGACTGGCGTCTGCTTACACGCCTCTGAGGCTTTTCGGGTCGAATGGCGCGTGGGGCCAGCCGCGCGGCGCTACGAGCGCCGCACACCGTCCCCCCCCCGTTTGGGGCTTTCTGGTGGGGCGCCTTGGGGCGCACACGCCCACCCTTGCTTTGTTCTGAGAGCCCATGCTTTGTTTTGAGAGCTTTGGTGCCGTCCACCGGCACGACGGGCAATTGCATGCTTTGGGGCACCCTGGGTGCCCCCCTGGGGGTATATAATGCGTGAGTGTGGGCGCCACCGGGAGAGACCTCGGGGGAACAACCACAGACAGAGACACAAAGACCTCCTTTACCTTCGACCCCCTCGACCCTCACCGACGTCACGCCCATCCTCTTCCCCACCCCCATCACCGTCATCCCACCCGTCACCTTCCCCGCGCCCGGCATCCTCATTGGTGCACGGGTTGCTGACACCGGCGCCAGTACGTTGAGGGCTGCCCGTGTGTGGGTGGTGCCTCACACCTGAGTACTTGGGCATCAGCTTGCGAGCGCCTTGGAAAGCATCTGGCATAAGGTGTTTGGTACTTAGTAGCACCAGATCGTCCACGGCGATCTTGCAAGGTCGGCGATGGCGATTTGCGTACGCCGAGCGCGCCTCATATGCACTCTTGATGGCTGAGATGGCAGTCTCTTGAGCATGTTGGAGACCGCTTAGCCAGTCAGACACTGCAGGCATGCTTGACTCTGAGTTTTCGAGGATGTCCATTGGTACCGTCTTAGGTTCGAATCCGTAGTTCAGGAAGAAAGGGGAGTACGTTGTAACAGCATTTGGCGACCGGTTGTAGGCTACTTCGGCAGCAACCAGAAAGAGGTCCCAATCGCCTTGGTGATGGTTGACAAAGTTTCGCAGGATTTCTTCGATCTTCTTGTTCATGATCTCAGTTTGTCCGTCGGTTTGCGGGTGGTACGCTGAAGAGGCCTTCATCTTGACCTTGAGAATCTCCGTGAGCGACTGCCAGAAGTTGGAGAAGAAAATGCGGTCCCTGTCGCAGACAACATCAGCTGGGAGTCCGTGGTGTCGATAGACGTGATCATGGTAGAGCTGAGCTGCGACTGGCGCCGTACAGTCTGGCTTCATAGGGGCGAGGCGAATCATCTTGGAGAGGCGGTCGACAACGACGTAAATCCCGTTGTGGCCTCTTGGAGTCAGAGGAAGAGGCGTGATAAAGTCCATGGAGACACTTGCCCATCGTTGGCTCGGGGGGTCCAAGGGTTTGAGGTGACCCAGAGGTGAATGGGTGCTAGCCTTGTTCCGCTGGCACAAATCACATGTTTGTACGTATCTTTGGATGTCTTTCCGCATTGTCTTCCAGTAGTACTTGGAAGAGATAACCTTGGTTGTTTTCTTGACTCCCATGTGCCCTTGGCACGGGACATCATGGTAGTCGTGGAGTAGTCTTTGGCGTAGAGTACCGACGGGGATA
Source organism: Pyropia haitanensis (assembly GCA_008729055.1). Taxonomy (NCBI): domain Eukaryota; phylum Rhodophyta; class Bangiophyceae; order Bangiales; family Bangiaceae; genus Pyropia; species Pyropia haitanensis. Next base: position 16,440 of record SDUX01000127.1, read on the forward strand.
CACGTACGGTCACCTCGTTTCAACAACCTCATGTGTAGCCGGTAGGGAGATACCGGGTCTTTGACTAGGTCGGCAAACTCGGGGTCCGCGTCGTACTCTTGTCTTAAGGTGGCAAGGTCTTGATCACTTTGGTTGATGGTCATGAGGTTGTTGATTTCAGTTTTCTTGGGGAGTTCTTCAATGGTCTTGGTCAGCACGCGACTAAGAAGGTCTTGATTGGGGGCGTGCTTGTCGGGAGCATCTTGTGGCTGCCTGGAAAGGGCATCAGCCACGGGGTTCGAAGTGCCCTTGATTGGGACAATCTTGAACTGGAACTGGTCCAGAAACTCCAGCCACTTGACTTGGCGATCGTTCAGCTTCTCTTGGGTGCTTAGGTATCTCAGGGACTCATGGTCGGTGTGGACCTCAAAGGGTCTTCCGTAGAGGTAGCAGCGCCAATGCCGGATAGCTTGTACGACTGCAAGCAGTTCTCTTTCACGAATGCTGTAGCGCTGCTCGTGGATGTTGAGGGTTAACGAGAAGTACGCCACTGGACGCCGTCCGCGTCCATCATCTTGCTCAAGGACTGCGCCCACAGCATACCCGCTGGCATCTGTAGACACGTAGATTGGGTATCTCTTGTCGAAAGGCCTTAGCACCGGTGCGCTTGTCGTTAGGTCCTGCAGCTGCTCAAAGGCTTTCTGGGCGTCGGGTGTCCACTCGAAGTCGACATTCCCAGTCAGCCTCGTTAGCGGCGTAGCTACGGCAGCCATTCCCTTGATGAATCTTCGATAGAAGTTGACCATACCGAGGAAAGATTGTACATCCTTTTTGCTCCTCGGTGTTGCCCACGTACGGATGGCTTGGACCTTGTAGTCTTCCATAGAGAAGCCTTTCTCGGAGATGACGTGGCCAAGGTAGTCCACAGTAGTTCGAGCGAACTGGCACTTGCTCAGCTTGGCGTAGAGCTTGTGATCTCGTAACTTCTCGAGTGCTAATCGTAGGTGCTTGAGGTGATCGTCGTAAGTTTCGCTGTGGACTAGGATGTCGTCGAGGTAGACACAGATGAAGTCGTACAGATAGGGTCGGAAGACATCGTTCATTAGGTTCATGAAGACCGCGGGTGCATTTGTCAGACCAAAGGGTACGACGGTGAACTCATAGAATCCGTACTTGGTTCGAAACGCCGTCAAAGGTATTGTTTCTGGGTCAAGGCGAATCTGGTGATAGCCAGAGCGGAGGTCGATCTTTGTAAAGTACTTGGCCTTTCGCAGTTGGTCAAAGATGTCGTCGATGCGTGGTAGTGGGTACGCGTTCTTGATAGTAGCCTTGTTCAGGGCCCTGTAGTCGATGCACATTCGCCAGCCACCGTCCTTCTTCGCCGCAAAGAGGACGGAAGAGCCCCACGGTGAGGTGCTTGGTTGGATGAATCCCTTCCTTATGAGGCCGGCCAGTTGAGTCTTGAGTTCTTCGAGCTCCCATTCGGCTAGTCGGTAAATTCCGCTACGACGCGGTTGGGCGTCATCGGTCAGCTTGATGCTAAATTTGTGACTGCGCTCAGGAGGGAGTCCGTCGGGGAGCTCGTCTGGGAAGACGTCAGCGTACTCTTTGAGAATCTCTTGAACTTCTTTCTTGTCTTCGCCTTGTCCCATCGTAATGGCGTTAATGTCGAAGGTGCTAGAGGGATCTTCCGACTGCAGGTAGATGGCAAAAACAGGGCACCTTTGAACGAGGTCCCGAGCAAGGCGTTGCCGACTGATCAGAGCTTCGGGCTTCTTGAGGGAGGCAGTGATAGAAATGTTCTTGTGGTTGAACTTGAAGGAGATCTTGTTTTTCTTGTTGTTGATTTTGGCGTCCTTGTCATCGCGCCACTTCTTTCCCAGGATAAGGTCGTACGCGCTCAATTCACAAACAGCAAACCGAAGTCGCTCTTGGTACGGTCCGATGTGAATCTCAAGAGGGTCAACGGTTTCAGCGAGGACATGGGAGCGGCCATCGGGCATGCTTGCCGCGAAGTCCGTTCCTTTCGTTTTCACATGCAAGGAGGTAACGAGGCGCCTTGAGACGACGTTGATGGGAGATCCGTCGTCGAACAGCACCTTAACAACTTTTCCATTGACAGAAGCAGTAGAAAGCAGAAGCCCGAGTCGCGGGCCTTCAAATGGTGACGACATATTTTCAGGAACCGAAGGAGCGTCTTTCACAGATGTTGAGGATTGTTGCTGCTTCAGTTCCGCTGGCCTTTTGGGCAGTCCTTAGCCATGTGTCCTTTCTCGCGACAGCGAAGGCAGAGACCCTCGCGCATGCAGCGCTGGCGTTCGTCTGGCGTCAGCTTTTCGATCTTGATGCTGGAAATGTCCATCGGGACAACGCCCATCGTCGGTGGCTTGCCAGAAGTGCTGTTAACATTGCTGGTGATACGGGACACTCCAGCCTTGGCCGCTTCCACGCGCAGGGCGTCCGTCATCAGTGATTCAAGATCGGTGTACGTCTTGAGGCACAGTGCCTGCCAGATGTCGCGCTTCAGGCCTCGGCTATAGCGGTCGATCTTTTCCGCTTCGGTGATGTCCGGGATGTCCAAGAGGACGCTCAGGAAAGTCCTGTTGAACGTCCCGACGTCCTTGATTTGGCGCCATGAGTGCAGCTTGTCCCGCGCCGCCTGCGTCTTGTTCAGAGGGCTGAAGCGACGGATGAGCGCAGCCCGAAAGGTAGCCCAGTCGGGGACCGCCGTCGTCCGACTGTAGGTATGCCACCAGGTGAACGCTTCACCGTCCAGGTAGGTGCAGGCGATCCGACACGCTTCGTCAGGGTCAGTCAGTCGCACATATGAGTCCATGTGCTAGCACCATGCTTCAATTGTCCCGGGCTTGCCAGAGAACAGCGCGGGCTTATTCGGCCTCGCAGTCGTCGCGCCTCCACTCGAGGCCTTAGCCTTGGCGTCGGACAGCTGTTTCTTGGCGTCCGCCAATTCAACCTTATGAGCCTCGAGCTCGGCGCTCATCTGCGAGACGAACGCTGTAAGTTGATTCCATGACTCCGCGGAGGGTGCGGTTGAGGCCGTTCCCGGATTAATCGGGCTTACAGTCGCAGGATTCGGGGGGTCCATTGCGTCCTGGGTGAGGTCCGCAACAATCAAATTAACCCAACAGATCCGGTTTGACTTACTCCGGCAGAGCACGGGGCAAGTCTTACAAGATGTGCAAGTTAATTTGACCAAGCAAAATAGTGCTGCACTAGCTCTGGACAAGCGTGGCCGTCGTGGCTACCACGTTTCCAAAGATGGACAACACTATTTGATGGGTCACAAGCGATGCGATGAAGCAGAATTCGAAGACTCAAATCACGCAATCGGATTTTCCCGCCGGCCGCCGCGCACGGGCCCGAGTCGGGTCGTGCCGGATTTCCACGCGGGGGGATCAAAGGGGGAAAATCGCGTCTCTTGCACAGATCCTGGGGGTGTTGCGAGGTGTCAGTCGGTGCGGCGCGCCAGCGTGCGGTGGTGATCCTTGCCACGCTGGTGGCGTTCGAAGTGCTCGACCGTCTCAAATTCGCGATCGCACACGTCGCAACGAGGGCGGGTCGCTGGACGGTTGACCGTATTGCGGTGGCGCCGCGACCAGCGATGGTCGCGCAGCACTGTCAGGCTGTTGCAACGCACACCGCACGGCTTGCAAACGTATTTGCCCTTGGGGATGGTCTTGGCGATCCGGCGCTGCTCTCGCTGCTCTGCTGCGCGCGCGGTCGTCGGTCGGATGTGGCCGATTCGTGGGGCCGGCGGCGCGATGTAGCGCCGGGCCGGATCCTGCGCGGCAGCAGCAGGCGCCGGTTGGCTGGGACCGCCGGTCCTGACGTGGCC
>SDUX01000077.1:2500-42376 GCA_008729055.1 Pyropia haitanensis
GGTAAAAACGGGACAGGATATACGCGCGCGTGCGCGCATAGGATGGGCAATCCGCAGCCAAGTCCTACGGCTCTGTTTCTCGGGGAGAAAAAAAAAAACATTCTTCCCGGCGACGCCATGAGCTATGGATGCAGTTCAACGACTAGACGGCAGTGGGCTGGATGTATCTATCGGTACATCCCGGCTTGAGATATAGTCTTGCCCACGCGAAAGCGTGCCTGCAGAAAAACGCCATCATGCATGGCCAGAGCTGCAGGAGGCCTTTTTCTTGTCCATACAAAAAAGGCTGGGATTCGACAGTACCACAGGGATGAAGCACACTCTCAAGCCACAACGAAGCATGTACACTTCGTTTACGTATGTCCCAGGTGAGATGAATCCTAGCTTCTCATCTAGTCCGGCCAGTGTCATTTCAAAGAAGAAAAGGTGCCAAGGACACTGGACAAGTGTGGCGTACACACTGTAGGGCAACACATCTGGATGCGGGGACCTCCCGTTAAGGCTCAAGTACCAGACGACGATTGGTAACACCTCGTCGTGAAGACATCTAGGAAGTCGGGTTAAAATCTTGAAGTCTAGGGACAATCCGCAGCTGACTTGGCTCCCTGCCTCGGGAAAAAGACCAACCTCCCGGTGGCCATAGCTAAGCGGTTCAACGCTCGGTAAGATGTGGGTCTAAATGGAAAAAAAACGGTCGTTTTTTCTTCTATTTGGGCTTAAGGTACGGGCTACTCCCACCCGAGAGGGTGTCTCTGTCTACCTAGAGGAAACTATATACAAAAAAACGCAAACGGCAGCACCCCTCTGGAGAAGCAGAGAGGTCACCCACACTCGCCCTTGTGTATGTGTGTGTGGCTGGTATAAAGGAACTGGCTTGTGGCAGCCAAGCGTTCATAGCGACGTTGCTTTTTGATCCTTCGATGTCGGCTCTTCCTATCATTGCGAAGCAGAATTCGCCAAGTGTTGGATTGTTCACCCACTAATAGGGAACGTGAGCTGGGTAAAAAACTAACGTTAGAGTCGACCCTTGCCGTCGGCTCTGCCTTTGCCCAAAGGCTGGAAGCTAAGTAGACCTGTGTCTCCCCCCCACCAAAAAGGCCGCGTCTGGGACTTTACCGCATGGGACGCCTCACTTTGCTGGCCTTTTTTCTGACAAAAAAATGGCCCCCACACACCTCCTAGAACTGCTCTAGGAGGAACAAAGCTTTCGGGGGTAGAAGCCGCATTTTTTAGCGTCAGTCGTGAGCCCCTTAGTATCCTAACCGATATAGGGGCCCGCGGCATAAGGGACCTCCCTTTCTGACAAAAAAATGGCCCCCACACACGCCCCTAGAACTGCTCTAGGAGGAACAAAGCTTTCGGGGGTAGAGGCCGCATTTTTTTAGCGTCAGTCGTGAGCCCCTTAGTATCCTAACCGATATAGGGGCCCGCGGCATAAGGGACCTCCCTTTCTGACAAAAAAATGGCCCCCACACACGCTCCTAGAACTGCTCTAGGAGGAACAAAGCTCTAGGGGGTAGAGGCCGCATTTTTTTAGCGTCAGTCGTGAGCCCCTTAGTATCCTAACCGATATAGGGGCCCGCGGCATAAGGGACCTCCCTTTCTGACAAAAAAATGGCCCCCACACACGCCCCTAGAACTGCTCTAGGAGGAACAAAGCTCTAGGGGGTAGAAGCCGCATTTTTTTAGCGTCAGTCGTGAGCCCCTTAGTATTCTGAACCCCCTGGGGGGGGTGCCGTTGCCCGGCCTCTCACACCGGGCTGCGTCAGTCGGTGTCGGTGTGCCCTTAAAACGCACATCGCCACAGCACTTAGATGGATCTTCCGGCTTAACTAGTCGAGGATAGATAGAGATCGTCAAATTGCGGGAAACCCCTTAGAGCCTCGAGCTACCAAGTGCGTGCCGAAAGGCATAGATACAGCCAGCAATGGCCGTCGCATGGCTTGATATCCATCAAGATAGGTTAAAATGCTCGTGGATTGGGCAATCCGCAGCCAAGCCCCTAAGGTCCCTCGCGGCTATGGGGAAGGTTCAACGACTGTATGGCGTACCGTGCAAGCGGAAGAGACAGTCTAGTCCCACTGGAAACAGTGCCAAAGTACGTAAGCTGGCGTGGTTCTATCCTCTCCCCATATACACCACCCGGCCTAGTCGCTTTGGAGGGCAAGCTGCATAGGAGGAAATGCCTTTGCACGTACAAAACACCCCTTGTACAGCCCTGGTAGCATCGTTAGACCGTCGTGAGACAGGTTAGTTTTACCCTACTGATGAGTCGTTGTCGCAACAGTAATCCAACGCAGTACGAGAGGAACTGTTGGTTCACATAATTGGTCTTTGCGCCCGGCGGAACCGCCGTTGGCGCGAAGCTACCATGTGCTGGATTATGGCTGAACGCCTCTAAGCCAGAATCCATGCTGGAAAGCGTCAACCTTTGCTCCCCCAACCCGACATGCATACGCATAGGGCGGCCTTTGTTGCCTCCCCAGAATCATACTATAGAACCCCGCCGTCTTGCCCGACATAGCAAGACGGCGTGCCTTCCCACCCAATTTTACTCGATGGGGGAGATAAATCCCTTGTAGACGACTTGCTTATGGGACAGGGTGTTGTACGCTTTTGAGTAGCCTCGTTGCTACGATTAGCTGAGACACAGCCCTTGTCCCTCCGATTTGTTTTCATGAACGGTTAGTGCTACCACGATGTGAACCCGGTTCTAACACTGTAGTGTAACCCCTCACACGCGGCGACACTTTGGCGTGACACCCCCGGACTCCTCGGGACCGTCACGCCGCCCGTCCATGTCAACAAACCCCGTCCCAGGCGTCGGAAACGGCGGGTTTTGGCACTCTTCGTGCCTCCGCCCCTTCCTCGCCTCTCCCTTCCCCCCCAAGTCGGGGGAGGAGGAGAGGGGGGGGGGGGGGGGGGGGCGGGAGAGACTCCCTACACCATGTCTAACAAAACTCCACCAACCGCCGAATATTAATTTTCCGTTTTAACCCCAACCCGGGGATGCAGATGAGTCGTTACCCCCCCCTTTACCACTTCCCAGGGGGGGGGGGGCCCATACAGCCCGGGGGGGGGGGGGTCACGCCCACCGTCTCCGACAAAGGCAAACCCCTAGTTTGACCCCTCCAGGGGGGGGCCCCCTCCGTACGGGCCTCTGGAGAGGGGGGGGGACCCTAATCCCGCTAATCGCCCCTAAACACACCCCGGAATATGCCAGATGCCGGGGAGGAGCCCTCAAGGGCTCCCCAGGGCTGGTCAGAGCACCCTTTGGAGCCCCTAGTGAGCCCTCGGGGGGCCCTAATGGGGCACGGGGAGCCCCTAATGGGCCCCAGAGGCCCCTTAACCACCCTCTAATGACCCGTAACCGTCCCTTAGCAATCTTAACCCCTCCCTAATTTTCATTAACCCACCCTTAAGTGGCCCTAATCGTCCCTTAACTGGCCCTAACCCACCCTTAAGTGGGCCTAATCGACCCTTAGCAACCTTAACCCTCCGTAATTTTCATTAACCCACCCCTAAGTGGCCCTAACCACCCCCTAAACGGCCCTAAACCACCCCTAAGTGGCCCTAACCCGCCCTTAACTCACGTAACCGACCTCTAACGCACCGTTAACCCGCCTAAACCGCCCCTAACCCGCCCGTAACCGACCCTTAGCCCGCCTAACCCGCCCTTAGCAACCTTAACCCCCCCCTAATTTTCATTAACCCGCCCCTAAGTGCCCCTAACCCACCCCTAACCCGCCCTAACTCGCCTTAGCAACCTTAACCCCCCACTAATTTTCATTAACCCACCCTTAACCCCCCCCTAACCCGCCCTAAGTGGCCTTAGCAACCGTAACCCCTCACTAATTTTCATTAACCCACCCCTAACCACCCTCTAACCCACCCCTAACCCGCCCTAACTCGCCTTAGCAACCTTAACCCCCCACTAATTTTCATTAACCCACCCTTAACCCCCCCTAACCCGCCCTAAGTGGCCTTAGCAACCTTAACCCCTCACTAATTTTCATTAACCCACCCCTAACCACCCTCTAACCCACCCCTAACCCGCCCTAACTCGCCTTAGCAACCTTAACCCCCCACTAATTTTCATTAACCCACCCTTAACCCCCCCCTAACCCGCCCTAAGTGGCCTTAGCAACCTTAACCCCTCACTAATTTTCATTAACCCACCCCTAACCACCCTCTAACCCACCCCTAACCCGCCCTAACTCGCCTTAGCAACCTTAACCCCCCACTAATTTTCATTAACCCACCCTTAACCCCCCCCTAACCCGCCCTAAGTGGCCTTAGCAACCTTAACCCCTCACTAATTTTCATTAACCCACCCCTAACCACCCTCTAACCCACCCCTAACCCGCCCTAACTCGCCTTAGCAACCTTAACCCCCCACTAATTTTCATTAACCCACCCTTAACCCCCCCCTAACCCGCCCTAAGTGGCCTTAGCAACCTTAACCCCTCACTAATTTTCATTAACCCACCCCTAACCACCCTCTAACCCACCCCTAACCCGCCCTAACTCGCCTTAGCAACCTTAACCCCCCACTAATTTTCATTAACCCACCCTTAACCCCCCCCTAACCCGCCCTAAGTGGCCTTAGCAACCTTAACCCCTCACTAATTTTCATTAACCCGCCCTTAACCCACCCTTAACCCACCCTTAACCCACCTAACCCACCCTTAACCACCCCTTAACCCACCCTTAACCCGCCTAAGTCACCCCTAACCCACCTAACCCACCCTTAGCAACCTTAACCCCTCACTAATTTTCATTAACCCTCCCTTAACCCACCCTTAATGACCCCTTAACTCACCTTAACCCACCTCTAATCACCCTTAACCACCCCCTAATCGCCACTAAGTCACCTTAGCAATCTTAACCCCCCACTAATTTTCGTTAACTCGCCCTAAACCTCGCCTAATCGACCCCTAATGAGCCAAAAACCAGCCCTAATGAGTCGAAATGCACCTCTAACCCGCCTAATCGCCCCGGAAATCCTGCAAAGTCGGCCTAGTATGGTCGACCGGGCGACCTCTGAGGGTGCTGGAGAGGCCGTCCGAGCCCGCCGAAACGTCCGATTTTCGACCTCTGGGGCCGCCGATGGCCTCGCGGAGCTCGATAAGATACCCCTACAGTCTCCCTTTCCACCTCAGACACCCCCTTCCTACCCCTGGGGGGGGGTCACGCAACTCTACCCGGGGATAAAAAACGGCACCTGGGACTTAGGCGTTTTTTGCCCCCCAAAGCCAAACACAATGTCACTCCCATCACCTCAATAACGGTCCCCAATTCCAAAACAAACCACACAGGGAGACGCGTCTCGGTCTCCTCTACAAGATCCGCTACTCAGATTTCACTTTTGACAAACTCGCCGGGCCAACTTTGTCGCATTTCCGCCATTTTGACCACTTTTTGACACAAAGGGGTCCCTATGGGATGAAAAAGTTGATCTTTTCGGAAATCTGAGTTCGCCATTCGATCCGCCGACCTCGATTACATACCCCTACAGTCTCCCTTTCCACCTCAGACACCCCCTTCCTACCCCTGGGGGGGTCACGGAATGTGACCCGGGGATAAAAATTGGGGGGCCCCCCCAGCCAAACACAATGTCACTCCTATCACCTCAATAACGGTCCCCAATTCCAAAACAAACCACACAGGGCGACGCGTCTCGGTCTCCTCTACAAGATCCGCTACTCAGATTTCACTTTTGACAAACTCGCCGGGCCAACTTTGTCGCCTTTCGGCCATTTTGACCACTTTTTGACACAAAGGGCTCCCTATGGGATGAAAAAGTTGATCTTTTCGGAAATCTGAGTTCGCCATTCGATCCGCCGACCTCGATTACATACCCCTACAGTCTCCCTTTCCACTCCAGACACCCCCTTCCTACCCCTGGGGGGGGGTCACGCAACTCTACCCGGGGATAAAAAACGGCACCTGGGACTTAGGCGTTTTTTGCCCCCCAAAGCCAAACACAATGTCACTCCCATCACCTCAATAACGGTCCCCAATTCCAAAACAAACCACACAGGGAGACGCGTCTCGGTCTCCTCTACAAGATCCGCTACTCAGATTTCACTTTTGACAAACTCGCCGGGCCAACTTTGTCGCATTTCGGCCATTTTGACCACTTTTTGACACAAAGGGCTCCCTATGGGATGAAAAAGTTGATCTTTTCGGAAATCTGAGTTCGCCATTCGATCCGCCGACCTCGATTACATACCCCTACAGTCTCCCTTTCCACCTCAGACACCCCCTTCCTACCCCTGGGGGGGTCACGGAATGTGACCCGGGGATAAAAATTGGGGGGCCCCCCCAGCCAAACACAATGTCACTCCTATCACCTCAATAACGGTCCCCAATTCCAAAACAAACCACACAGGGCGACGCGTCTCGGTCTCCTCTACAAGATCCGCTACTCAGATTTCACTTTTGACAAACTCGCCGGGCCAACTTTGTCGCCTTTCGGCCATTTTGACCACTTTTTGACACAAAGGGGTCCCTATGGGATGAAAAAGTTGATCTTTTCGGAAATCTGAGTTCGCCATTCGATCCGCCGACCTCGATTACATACCCCTACAGTCTCCCTTTCCACCCCAGACACCCCCTTCCTACCCCTGGGGGGGGGTCACGCAACTCTACCCGGGGATAAAAAACGGCACCTGGGACTTAGGCGTTTTTTGCCCCCCAAAGCCAAACACAATGTCACTCCCATCACCTCAATAACGGTCCCCAATTCCAAAACAAACCACACAGGGAGACGCGTCTCGGTCTCCTCTACAAGATCCGCTACTCAGATTTCACTTTTGACAAACTCGCCGGGCCAACTTTGTCGCATTTCCGCCATTTTGACCACTTTTTGACACAAAGGGGTCCCTATGGGATGAAAAAGTTGATCTTTTCGGAAATCTGAGTTCGCCATTCGATCCGCCGACCTCGATTACATACCCCTACAGTCTCCCTTTCCACCTCAGACACCCCCTTCCTACCCCTGGGGGGGTCACGGAATGTGACCCGGGGATAAAAATTGGGGGGCCCCCCCAGCCAAACACAATGTCACTCCTATCACCTCAATAACGGTCCCCAATTCCAAAACAAACCACACAGGGCGACGCGTCTCGGTCTCCTCTACAAGATCCGCTACTCAGATTTCACTTTTGACAAACTCGCCGGGCCAACTTTGTCGCATTTCGGCCATTTTGACCACTTTTTGACACAAAGGGGTCCCTATGGGATGAAAAAGTTGATCTTTTCGGAAATCTGAGTTCGCCATTCGATCCGCCGACCTCGATTACATACCCCTACAGTCTCCCTTTCCACCCCAGACACCCCCTTCCTACCCCTGGGGGGGGGTCACGCAACTCTACCCGGGGATAAAAAACGGCACCTGGGACTTAGGCGTTTTTTGCCCCCCAAAGCCAAACACAATGTCACTCCCATCACCTCAATAACGGTCCCCAATTCCAAAACAAACCACACAGGGAGACGCGTCTCGGTCTCCTCTACAAGATCCGCTACTCAGATTTCACTTTTGACAAACTCGCCGGGCCAACTTTGTCGCATTTCCGCCATTTTGACCACTTTTTGACACAAAGGGGTCCCTATGGGATGAAAAAGTTGATCTTTTCGGAAATCTGAGTTCGCCATTCGATCCGCCGACCTCGATTACATACCCCTACAGTCTCCCTTTCCACCTCAGACACCCCCTTCCTACCCCTGGGGGGGTCACGGAATGTGACCCGGGGATAAAAATTGGGGGGCCCCCCCAGCCAAACACAATGTCACTCCTATCACCTCAATAACGGTCCCCAATTCCAAAACAAACCACACAGGGAGACGCGTCTCGGTCTCCTCTACAAGATCCGCTACTCAGATTTCACTTTTGACAAACTCGCCGGGCCAACTTTGTCGCATTTCCGCCATTTTGACCACTTTTTGACACAAAGGGGTCCCTATGGGATGAAAAAGTTGATCTTTTCGGAAATCTGAGTTCGCCATTCGATCCGCCGACCTCGATTACATACCCCTACAGTCTCCCTTTCCACCTCAGACACCCCCTTCCTACCCCTGGGGGGGTCACGGAATGTGACCCGGGGATAAAAATTGGGGGGCCCCCCCAGCCAAACACAATGTCACTCCTATCACCTCAATAACGGTCCCCAATTCCAAAACAAACCACACAGGGAGACGCGTCTCGGTCTCCTCTACAAGATCCGCTACTCAGATTTCACTTTTGACAAACTCGCCGGGCCAACTTTGTCGCATTTCCGCCATTTTGACCACTTTTTGACACAAAGGGCTCCCTATGGGATGAAAAAGTTGATCTTTTCGGAAATCTGAGTTCGCCATTCGATCCGCCGACCTCGATTACATACCCCTACAGTCTCCCTTTCCACCCCAGACACCCCCTTCCTACCCCTGGGGGGGGTCACGCAACTCTACCCGGGGATAAAAAACGGCACCTGGGACTTAGGCGTTTTTTGCCCCCCAAAGCCAAACACAATGTCACTCCCATCACCTCAATAACGGTCCCCAATTCCAAAACAAACCACACAGGGAGACGCGTCTCGGTCTCCTCTACAAGATCCGCTACTCAGATTTCACTTTTGACAAACTCGCCGGGCCAACTTTGTCGCATTTCGGCCATTTTGACCACTTTTTGACACAAAGGGCTCCCTATGGGATGAAAAAGTTGATCTTTTCGGAAATCTGAGTTCGCCATTCGATCCGCCGACCTCGATTACATACCCCTACAGTCTCCCTTTCCACCTCAGACACCCCCTTCCTACCCCTGGGGGGGTCACGGAATGTGACCCGGGGATAAAAATTGGGGGGCCCCCCCAGCCAAACACAATGTCACTCCTATCACCTCAATAACGGTCCCCAATTCCAAAACAAACCACACAGGGCGACGCGTCTCGGTCTCCTCTACAAGATCCGCTACTCAGATTTCACTTTTGACAAACTCGCCGGGCCAACTTTGTCGCCTTTCGGCCATTTTGACCACTTTTTGACACAAAGGGCTCCCTATGGGATGAAAAAGTTGATCTTTTCGGAAATCTGAGTTCGCCATTCGATCCGCCGACTTCGATTACATACCCCTACAGTCTCCCTTTCCACTCCAGACACCCCCTTCCTACCCCTGGGGGGGGTCACGCAACTCTACCGGGATAAAAAACGGCACCTGGACACTTTTTGCCCCAAAGCTTTGTCAAAAATGTAAAAATCGAAAGCAAAAGTTCCCCAGTTGTCAAATGAAACTGGAGAGCGATTTGTAGAGGGCCGAGACGCTTTGTGTGGTTATTGGAGGGTGATGGAGTGACATTGTGTTTGGCTTTGGGGGGCAAAAAACGCCTAAGTCCCAGGTGCCGTTTTTTATCCCGGGTAGAGTTGCGTGACCCCCCCAGGGGTAGGAAGGGGTGTCTGGGTGGAAAGGGAGACTGTAGGGGTATGTAATCGAGGTCGGCGGATCGAATGGCGAACTCAGATTTCCGAAAAGATCAACTTTTTCATCCCATAGGGACCCTTTGTGTCAAAAAGTGGTCAAAATGGCCGAAAGCGACAAAGTTGGCCCGGCGAGTTTGTCAAAAGTGAAATCTGAGTAGCGGATCTTGTAGAGGAGACCGAGACGCGTCGCCCTGTGTGGTTTGTTTTGGAATTGGGGACCGTTATTGAGGTGATAGGAGTGACATTGTGTTTGGCTGGGGGGCCCCCCAATTTTTATCCCCGGGTCACATTCCGTGACCCCCCCAGGGGTAGGAAGGGGGTGTCTGAGGTGGAAAGGGAGACTGTAGGGGTATGTAATCGAGGTCGGCGGATCGAATGGCGAACTCAGATTTCCGAAAAGATCAACTTTTTCATCCCATAGGGAGCCCTTTGTGTCAAAAAGTGGTCAAAATGGCGGAAATGCGACAAAGTTGGCCCGGCGAGTTTGTCAAAAGTGAAATCTGAGTAGCGGATCTTGTAGAGGAGACCGAGACGCGTCTCCCTGTGTGGTTTGTTTTGGAATTGGGGACCGTTATTGAGGTGATGGGAGTGACATTGTGTTTGGCTTTGGGGGGCAAAAACGCCTAAGTCCAGGTGCCGTTTTTTATCCCGGGTAGAGTTGCGTGACCCCCCCAGGGGTAGGAAGGGGGTGTCTGGAGTGGAAAGGGAGACTGTAGGGGTATGTAATCGAGGTCGGCGGATCGAATGGCGAACTCAGATTTCCGAAAAGATCAACTTTTTCATCCCATAGGGACCCCTTTGTGTCAAAAAGTGGTCAAAATGGCGGAAATGCGACAAAGTTGGCCCGGCGAGTTTGTCAAAAGTGAAATCTGAGTAGCGGATCTTGTAGAGGAGACCGAGACGCGTCTCCCTGTGTGGTTTGTTTTGGAATTGGGGACCGTTATTGAGGTGATAGGAGTGACATTGTGTTTGGCTGGGGGGCCCCCCAATTTTTATCCCCGGGTCACATTCCGTGACCCCCCCAGGGGTAGGAAGGGGGTGTCTGAGGTGGAAAGGGAGACTGTAGGGGTATGTAATCGAGGTCGGCGGATCGAATGGCGAACTCAGATTTCCGAAAAGATCAACTTTTTCATCCCATAGGGAGCCCTTTGTGTCAAAAAGTGGTCAAAATGGCCGAAATGCGACAAAGTTGGCCCGGCGAGTTTGTCAAAAGTGAAATCTGAGTAGCGGATCTTGTAGAGGAGACCGAGACGCGTCTCCCTGTGTGGTTTGTTTTGGAATTGGGGACCGTTATTGAGGTGATGGGAGTGACATTGTGTTTGGCTTTGGGGGGCAAAAAACGCCTAAGTCCCAGGTGCCGTTTTTTATCCCCGGGTAGAGTTGCGTGACCCCCCCCAGGGGTAGGAAGGGGGTGTCTGGGGTGGAAAGGGAGACTGTAGGGGTATGTAATCGAGGTCGGCGGATCGAATGGCGAACTCAGATTTCCGAAAAGATCAACTTTTTCATCCCATAGGGAGCCCTTTGTGTCAAAAAGTGGTCAAAATGGCCGAAATGCGACAAAGTTGGCCCGGCGAGTTTGTCAAAAGTGAAATCTGAGTAGCGGATCTTGTAGAGGAGACCGAGACGCGTCTCCCTGTGTGGTTTGTTTTGGAATTGGGGACCGTTATTGAGGTGATGGGAGTGACATTGTGTTTGGCTTTGGGGGGCAAAAACGCCTAAGTCCAGTGCCGTTTTTTATCCCCGGGTAGAGTTGCGTGACCCCCCCCAGGGGTAGGAAGGGGGTGTCTGAGGTGGAAAGGGAGACTGTAGGGGTATGTAATCGAGGTCGGCGGATCGAATGGCGAACTCAGATTTCCGAAAAGATCAACTTTTTCATCCCATAGGGAGCCCTTTGTGTCAAAAAGTGGTCAAAATGGCCGAAATGCGACAAAGTTGGCCCGGCGAGTTTGTCAAAAGTGAAATCTGAGTAGCGGATCTTGTAGAGGAGACCGAGACGCGTCTCCCTGTGTGGTTTGTTTTGGAATTGGTGACCGTTATTGAGGTGATGGGAGTGACATTGTGTTTGGCTTTGGGGGGCAAAAAACGCCTAAGTCCCAGGTGCCGTTTTTTATCCCCGGGTAGAGTTGCGTGACCCCCCCCCAGGGGTAGGAAGGGGGTGTCTGGAGTGGAAAGGGAGACTGTAGGGGTATGTAATCGAAGTCGGCGGATCGAATGGCGAACTCAGATTTCCGAAAAGATCAACTTTTTCATCCCATAGGGAGCCCTTTGTGTCAAAAAGTGGTCAAAATGGCCGAAAGGCGACAAAGTTGGCCCGGCGAGTTTGTCAAAAGTGAAATCTGAGTAGCGGATCTTGTAGAGGAGACCGAGACGCGTCGCCCTGTGTGGTTTGTTTTGGAATTGGGGACCGTTATTGAGGTGATAGGAGTGACATTGTGTTTGGCTGGGGGGGCCCCCCAATTTTTATCCCCGGGTCACATTCCGTGACCCCCCCAGGGGTAGGAAGGGGGTGTCTGAGGTGGAAAGGGAGACTGTAGGGGTATGTAATCGAGGTCGGCGGATCGAATGGCGAACTCAGATTTCCGAAAAGATCAACTTTTTCATCCCATAGGGAGCCCTTTGTGTCAAAAAGTGGTCAAAATGGCCGAAATGCGACAAAGTTGGCCCGGCGAGTTTGTCAAAAGTGAAATCTGAGTAGCGGATCTTGTAGAGGAGACCGAGACGCGTCTCCCTGTGTGGTTTGTTTTGGAATTGGGGACCGTTATTGAGGTGATGGGAGTGACATTGTGTTTGGCTTTGGGGGGCAAAAAACGCCTAAGTCCCAGGTGCCGTTTTTTATCCCCGGGTAGAGTTGCGTGACCCCCCCCAGGGGTAGGAAGGGGGTGTCTGGGGTGGAAAGGGAGACTGTAGGGGTATGTAATCGAGGTCGGCGGATCGAATGGCGAACTCAGATTTCCGAAAAGATCAACTTTTTCATCCCATAGGGAGCCCTTTGTGTCAAAAAGTGGTCAAAATGGCGGAAATGCGACAAAGTTGGCCCGGCGAGTTTGTCAAAAGTGAAATCTGAGTAGCGGATCTTGTAGAGGAGACCGAGACGCGTCTCCCTGTGTGGTTTGTTTTGGAATTGGGGACCGTTATTGAGGTGATAGGAGTGACATTGTGTTTGGCTGGGGGGGCCCCCCAATTTTTATCCCCGGGTCACATTCCGTGACCCCCCCAGGGGTAGGAAGGGGGTGTCTGAGGTGGAAAGGGAGACTGTAGGGGTATGTAATCGAGGTCGGCGGATCGAATGGCGAACTCAGATTTCCGAAAAGATCAACTTTTTCATCCCATAGGGACCCCTTTGTGTCAAAAAGTGGTCAAAATGGCGGAAATGCGACAAAGTTGGCCCGGCGAGTTTGTCAAAAGTGAAATCTGAGTAGCGGATCTTGTAGAGGAGACCGAGACGCGTCTCCCTGTGTGGTTTGTTTTGGAATTGGGGACCGTTATTGAGGTGATAGGAGTGACATTGTGTTTGGCTGGGGGGGCCCCCCAATTTTTATCCCCGGGTCACATTCCGTGACCCCCCCAGGGGTAGGAAGGGGGTGTCTGAGGTGGAAAGGGAGACTGTAGGGGTATGTAATCGAGGTCGGCGGATCGAATGGCGAACTCAGATTTCCGAAAAGATCAACTTTTTCATCCCATAGGGACCCCTTTGTGTCAAAAAGTGGTCAAAATGGCGGAAATGCGACAAAGTTGGCCCGGCGAGTTTGTCAAAAGTGAAATCTGAGTAGCGGATCTTGTAGAGGAGACCGAGACGCGTCTCCCTGTGTGGTTTGTTTTGGAATTGGGGACCGTTATTGAGGTGATGGGAGTGACATTGTGTTTGGCTTTGGGGGGCAAAAAACGCCTAAGTCCCAGGTGCCGTTTTTTATCCCCGGGTAGAGTTGCGTGACCCCCCCCCAGGGGTAGGAAGGGGGTGTCTGGGGTGGAAAGGGAGACTGTAGGGGTATGTAATCGAGGTCGGCGGATCGAATGGCGAACTCAGATTTCCGAAAAGATCAACTTTTTCATCCCATAGGGACCCCTTTGTGTCAAAAAGTGGTCAAAATGGCCGAAATGCGACAAAGTTGGCCCGGCGAGTTTGTCAAAAGTGAAATCTGAGTAGCGGATCTTGTAGAGGAGACCGAGACGCGTCGCCCTGTGTGGTTTGTTTTGGAATTGGGGACCGTTATTGAGGTGATAGGAGTGACATTGTGTTTGGCTGGGGGGGCCCCCCAATTTTTATCCCCGGGTCACATTCCGTGACCCCCCCAGGGGTAGGAAGGGGGTGTCTGAGGTGGAAAGGGAGACTGTAGGGGTATGTAATCGAGGTCGGCGGATCGAATGGCGAACTCAGATTTCCGAAAAGATCAACTTTTTCATCCCATAGGGACCCCTTTGTGTCAAAAAGTGGTCAAAATGGCGGAAATGCGACAAAGTTGGCCCGGCGAGTTTGTCAAAAGTGAAATCTGAGTAGCGGATCTTGTAGAGGAGACCGAGACGCGTCTCCCTGTGTGGTTTGTTTTGGAATTGGGGACCGTTATTGAGGTGATGGGAGTGACATTGTGTTTGGCTTTGGGGGGCAAAAAACGCCTAAGTCCCAGGTGCCGTTTTTTATCCCCGGGTAGAGTTGCGTGACCCCCCCCCAGGGGTAGGAAGGGGGTGTCTGGAGTGGAAAGGGAGACTGTAGGGGTATGTAATCGAGGTCGGCGGATCGAATGGCGAACTCAGATTTCCGAAAAGATCAACTTTTTCATCCCATAGGGACCCCTTTGTGTCAAAAAGTGGTCAAAATGGCGGAAATGCGACAAAGTTGGCCCGGCGAGTTTGTCAAAAGTGAAATCTGAGTAGCGGATCTTGTAGAGGAGACCGAGACGCGTCGCCCTGTGTGGTTTGTTTTGGAATTGGGGACCGTTATTGAGGTGATAGGAGTGACATTGTGTTTGGCTGGGGGGGCCCCCCAATTTTTATCCCCGGGTCACATTCCGTGACCCCCCCAGGGGTAGGAAGGGGGTGTCTGAGGTGGAAAGGGAGACTGTAGGGGTATGTAATCGAGGTCGGCGGATCGAATGGCGAACTCAGATTTCCGAAAAGATCAACTTTTTCATCCCATAGGGAGCCCTTTGTGTCAAAAAGTGGTCAAAATGGCCGAAATGCGACAAAGTTGGCCCGGCGAGTTTGTCAAAAGTGAAATCTGAGTAGCGGATCTTGTAGAGGAGACCGAGACGCGTCTCCCTGTGTGGTTTGTTTTGGAATTGGGGACCGTTATTGAGGTGATGGGAGTGACATTGTGTTTGGCTTTGGGGGGCAAAAAACGCCTAAGTCCCAGGTGCCGTTTTTTATCCCCGGGTAGAGTTGCGTGACCCCCCCCCAGGGGTAGGAAGGGGGTGTCTGGAGTGGAAAGGGAGACTGTAGGGGTATGTAATCGAGGTCGGCGGATCGAATGGCGAACTCAGATTTCCGAAAAGATCAACTTTTTCATCCCATAGGGAGCCCTTTGTGTCAAAAAGTGGTCAAAATGGCCGAAAGGCGACAAAGTTGGCCCGGCGAGTTTGTCAAAAGTGAAATCTGAGTAGCGGATCTTGTAGAGGAGACCGAGACGCGTCGCCCTGTGTGGTTTGTTTTGGAATTGGGGACCGTTATTGAGGTGATAGGAGTGACATTGTGTTTGGCTGGGGGGGCCCCCCAATTTTTATCCCCGGGTCACATTCCGTGACCCCCCCAGGGGTAGGAAGGGGGTGTCTGAGGTGGAAAGGGAGACTGTAGGGGTATGTAATCGAGGTCGGCGGATCGAATGGCGAACTCAGATTTCCGAAAAGATCAACTTTTTCATCCCATAGGGAGCCCTTTGTGTCAAAAAGTGGTCAAAATGGCCGAAATGCGACAAAGTTGGCCCGGCGAGTTTGTCAAAAGTGAAATCTGAGTAGCGGATCTTGTAGAGGAGACCGAGACGCGTCTCCCTGTGTGGTTTGTTTTGGAATTGGTGACCGTTATTGAGGTGATGGGAGTGACATTGTGTTTGGCTTTGGGGGGCAAAAAACGCCTAAGTCCCAGGTGCCGTTTTTTATCCCCGGGTAGAGTTGCGTGACCCCCCCCCAGGGGTAGGAAGGGGGTGTCTGGAGTGGAAAGGGAGACTGTAGGGGTATGTAATCGAAGTCGGCGGATCGAATGGCGAACTCAGATTTCCGAAAAGATCAACTTTTTCATCCCATAGGGAGCCCTTTGTGTCAAAAAGTGGTCAAAATGGCCGAAAGGCGACAAAGTTGGCCCGGCGAGTTTGTCAAAAGTGAAATCTGAGTAGCGGATCTTGTAGAGGAGACCGAGACGCGTCGCCCTGTGTGGTTTGTTTTGGAATTGGGGACCGTTATTGAGGTGATAGGAGTGACATTGTGTTTGGCTGGGGGGGCCCCCCAATTTTTATCCCCGGGTCACATTCCGTGACCCCCCCAGGGGTAGGAAGGGGGTGTCTGAGGTGGAAAGGGAGACTGTAGGGGTATGTAATCGAGGTCGGCGGATCGAATGGCGAACTCAGATTTCCGAAAAGATCAACTTTTTCATCCCATAGGGAGCCCTTTGTGTCAAAAAGTGGTCAAAATGGCCGAAATGCGACAAAGTTGGCCCGGCGAGTTTGTCAAAAGTGAAATCTGAGTAGCGGATCTTGTAGAGGAGACCGAGACGCGTCTCCCTGTGTGGTTTGTTTTGGAATTGGGGACCGTTATTGAGGTGATGGGAGTGACATTGTGTTTGGCTTTGGGGGGCAAAAAACGCCTAAGTCCCAGGTGCCGTTTTTTATCCCCGGGTAGAGTTGCGTGACCCCCCCCCAGGGGTAGGAAGGGGGTGTCTGGGGTGGAAAGGGAGACTGTAGGGGTATGTAATCGAGGTCGGCGGATCGAATGGCGAACTCAGATTTCCGAAAAGATCAACTTTTTCATCCCATAGGGAGCCCTTTGTGTCAAAAAGTGGTCAAAATGGCGGAAATGCGACAAAGTTGGCCCGGCGAGTTTGTCAAAAGTGAAATCTGAGTAGCGGATCTTGTAGAGGAGACCGAGACGCGTCTCCCTGTGTGGTTTGTTTTGGAATTGGGGACCGTTATTGAGGTGATAGGAGTGACATTGTGTTTGGCTGGGGGGGCCCCCCAATTTTTATCCCCGGGTCACATTCCGTGACCCCCCCAGGGGTAGGAAGGGGGTGTCTGAGGTGGAAAGGGAGACTGTAGGGGTATGTAATCGAGGTCGGCGGATCGAATGGCGAACTCAGATTTCCGAAAAGATCAACTTTTTCATCCCATAGGGACCCCTTTGTGTCAAAAAGTGGTCAAAATGGCGGAAATGCGACAAAGTTGGCCCGGCGAGTTTGTCAAAAGTGAAATCTGAGTAGCGGATCTTGTAGAGGAGACCGAGACGCGTCTCCCTGTGTGGTTTGTTTTGGAATTGGGGACCGTTATTGAGGTGATAGGAGTGACATTGTGTTTGGCTGGGGGGGCCCCCCAATTTTTATCCCCGGGTCACATTCCGTGACCCCCCCAGGGGTAGGAAGGGGGTGTCTGAGGTGGAAAGGGAGACTGTAGGGGTATGTAATCGAGGTCGGCGGATCGAATGGCGAACTCAGATTTCCGAAAAGATCAACTTTTTCATCCCATAGGGACCCCTTTGTGTCAAAAAGTGGTCAAAATGGCGGAAATGCGACAAAGTTGGCCCGGCGAGTTTGTCAAAAGTGAAATCTGAGTAGCGGATCTTGTAGAGGAGACCGAGACGCGTCTCCCTGTGTGGTTTGTTTTGGAATTGGGGACCGTTATTGAGGTGATGGGAGTGACATTGTGTTTGGCTTTGGGGGGCAAAAAACGCCTAAGTCCCAGGTGCCGTTTTTTATCCCCGGGTAGAGTTGCGTGACCCCCCCCCAGGGGTAGGAAGGGGGTGTCTGGGGTGGAAAGGGAGACTGTAGGGGTATGTAATCGAGGTCGGCGGATCGAATGGCGAACTCAGATTTCCGAAAAGATCAACTTTTTCATCCCATAGGGACCCCTTTGTGTCAAAAAGTGGTCAAAATGGCCGAAATGCGACAAAGTTGGCCCGGCGAGTTTGTCAAAAGTGAAATCTGAGTAGCGGATCTTGTAGAGGAGACCGAGACGCGTCGCCCTGTGTGGTTTGTTTTGGAATTGGGGACCGTTATTGAGGTGATAGGAGTGACATTGTGTTTGGCTGGGGGGCCCCCCAATTTTTATCCCCGGGTCACATTCCGTGACCCCCCCAGGGGTAGGAAGGGGGTGTCTGAGGTGGAAAGGGAGACTGTAGGGGTATGTAATCGAGGTCGGCGGATCGAATGGCGAACTCAGATTTCCGAAAAGATCAACTTTTTCATCCCATAGGGACCCCTTTGTGTCAAAAAGTGGTCAAAATGGCGGAAATGCGACAAAGTTGGCCCGGCGAGTTTGTCAAAAGTGAAATCTGAGTAGCGGATCTTGTAGAGGAGACCGAGACGCGTCTCCCTGTGTGGTTTGTTTTGGAATTGGGGACCGTTATTGAGGTGATGGGAGTGACATTGTGTTTGGCTTTGGGGGGCAAAAAACGCCTAAGTCCCAGGTGCCGTTTTTTATCCCCGGGTAGAGTTGCGTGACCCCCCCCCAGGGGTAGGAAGGGGGTGTCTGGGGTGGAAAGGGAGACTGTAGGGGTATGTAATCGAGGTCGGCGGATCGAATGGCGAACTCAGATTTCCGAAAAGATCAACTTTTTCATCCCATAGGGACCCCTTTGTGTCAAAAAGTGGTCAAAATGGCCGAAAGGCGACAAAGTTGGCCCGGCGAGTTTGTCAAAAGTGAAATCTGAGTAGCGGATCTTGTAGAGGAGACCGAGACGCGTCGCCCTGTGTGGTTTGTTTTGGAATTGGGGACCGTTATTGAGGTGATAGGAGTGACATTGTGTTTGGCTGGGGGGGCCCCCCAATTTTTATCCCCGGGTCACATTCCGTGACCCCCCCAGGGGTAGGAAGGGGGTGTCTGAGGTGGAAAGGGAGACTGTAGGGGTATGTAATCGAGGTCGGCGGATCGAATGGCGAACTCAGATTTCCGAAAAGATCAACTTTTTCATCCCATAGGGAGCCCTTTGTGTCAAAAAGTGGTCAAAATGGCCGAAATGCGACAAAGTTGGCCCGGCGAGTTTGTCAAAAGTGAAATCTGAGTAGCGGATCTTGTAGAGGAGACCGAGACGCGTCTCCCTGTGTGGTTTGTTTTGGAATTGGGGACCGTTATTGAGGTGATGGGAGTGACATTGTGTTTGGCTTTGGGGGGCAAAAAACGCCTAAGTCCCAGGTGCCGTTTTTTATCCCCGGGTAGAGTTGCGTGACCCCCCCCCAGGGGTAGGAAGGGGGTGTCTGGAGTGGAAAGGGAGACTGTAGGGGTATGTAATCGAGGTCGGCGGATCGAATGGCGAACTCAGATTTCCGAAAAGATCAACTTTTTCATCCCATAGGGAGCCCTTTGTGTCAAAAAGTGGTCAAAATGGCCGAAAGGCGACAAAGTTGGCCCGGCGAGTTTGTCAAAAGTGAAATCTGAGTAGCGGATCTTGTAGAGGAGACCGAGACGCGTCGCCCTGTGTGGTTTGTTTTGGAATTGGGGACCGTTATTGAGGTGATAGGAGTGACATTGTGTTTGGCTGGGGGGGCCCCCCAATTTTTATCCCCGGGTCACATTCCGTGACCCCCCCAGGGGTAGGAAGGGGGTGTCTGAGGTGGAAAGGGAGACTGTAGGGGTATGTAATCGAGGTCGGCGGATCGAATGGCGAACTCAGATTTCCGAAAAGATCAACTTTTTCATCCCATAGGGACCCCTTTGTGTCAAAAAGTGGTCAAAATGGCGGAAATGCGACAAAGTTGGCCCGGCGAGTTTGTCAAAAGTGAAATCTGAGTAGCGGATCTTGTAGAGGAGACCGAGACGCGTCTCCCTGTGTGGTTTGTTTTGGAATTGGGGACCGTTATTGAGGTGATGGGAGTGACATTGTGTTTGGCTTTGGGGGGCAAAAAACGCCTAAGTCCCAGGTGCCGTTTTTTATCCCCGGGTAGAGTTGCGTGACCCCCCCCAGGGGTAGGAAGGGGGTGTCTGAGGTGGAAAGGGAGACTGTAGGGGTATCTTATCGAGCTCCGCGAGGCCATCGGCGGCCCCAGAGGTCGAAAATCGGACGTTTCGGCGGGCTCGGACGGCCTCTCCAGCACCCTCAGAGGTCGCCCGGTCGACCATACTAGGCCGACTTTGCAGGATTTCCGGGGCGATTAGGCGGGTTAGAGGTGCATTTCGACTCATTAGGGCTGGTTTTTGGCTCATTAGGGGTCGATTAGGCGAGGTTTAGGGCGAGTTAACGAAAATTAGTGGGGGGTTAAGATTGCTAAGGTGACTTAGTGGCGATTAGGGGGTGGTTAAGGGTGATTAGAGGTGGGTTAAGGTGAGTTAAGGGGTCATTAAGGGTGGGTTAAGGGAGGGTTAATGAAAATTAGTGAGGGGTTAAGGTTGCTAAGGGTGGGTTAGGTGGGTTAGGGGTGACTTAGGCGGGTTAAGGGTGGGTTAAGGGGTGGTTAAGGGTGGGTTAGGTGGGTTAAGGGTGGGTTAAGGGTGGGTTAAGGGCGGGTTAATGAAAATTAGTGAGGGGTTAAGGTTGCTAAGGCCACTTAGGGCGGGTTAGGGGGGGGTTAAGGGTGGGTTAATGAAAATTAGTGGGGGGTTAAGGTTGCTAAGGCGAGTTAGGGCGGGTTAGGGGTGGGTTAGAGGGTGGTTAGGGGTGGGTTAATGAAAATTAGTGAGGGGTTAAGGTTGCTAAGGCCACTTAGGGCGGTAGGGGGGGGGTGGGTTAATGAAAAGTGGGGGGGGTTGCAACGAGTAGGGTAGGGTGTTAGATGGATGAATGAAAATTAGTGGGGGGTTAAGGTTGCTAGGAAGGGCGAGTTTGGGGTGATTAGTGTTAGGGTAAGGCGGTTAGGGGCGGTTAGGGGGGTTAGGGCACTTAGGGCGGGTTAATGAAAATTAGGGGGGGGTTAAGGTTGCTAAGGGCGGGTTAGGCGGGCTAAGGGTCGGTTACGGGCGGGTTAGGGGCGGTTTAGGCGGGTTAACGGTGCGTTAGAGGTCGGTTACGTGAGTTAAGGGCGGGTTAGGGCCACTTAGGGGTGGTTTAGGGCCGTTTAGGGGGTGGTTAGGGCCACTTAGGGTGGGTTAATGAAAATTACGGAGGGTTAAGGTTGCTAAGGGTCGATTAGGCCCACTTAAGGTGGGTTAGGGCCAGTTAAGGGACGATTAGGGCCACTTAAGGGTGGGTTAATGAAAATTAGGGAGGGGTTAAGATTGCTAAGGGACGGTTACGGGTCATTAGAGGGTGGTTAAGGGGCCTCTGGGGCCCATTAGGGGCTCCCCGTGCCCCATTAGGGCCCCCCGAGGGCTCACTAGGGGCTCCAAAGGGTGCTCTGACCAGCCCTGGGGAGCCCTTGAGGGCTCCTCCCCGGCATCTGGCATATTCCGGGGTGTGTTTAGGGGCGATTAGCGGGATTAGGGTCCCCCCCCCCTCTCCAGAGGCCCGTACGGAGGGGGCCCCCCCCTGGAGGGGTCAAACTAGGGGTTTGCCTTTGTCGGAGACGGTGGGCGTGACCCCCCCCCCCCGGGCTGTATGGGCCCCCCCCCCCCCTGGGAAGTGGTAAAGGGGGGGGGTAACGACTCATCTGCATCCCCGGGTTGGGGTTAAAACGGAAAATTAATATTCGGCGGTTGGTGGAGTTTTGTTAGACATGGTGTAGGGAGTCTCTCCCGCCCCCCCCCCCCCCCCCCCCCCTCTCCTCCTCCCCCGACTTGGGGGGGAAGGGAGAGGCGAGGAAGGGGCGGAGGCACGAAGAGTGCCAAAACCCGCCGTTTCCGACGCCTGGGACGGGGTTTGTTGACATGGACGGGCGGCGTGACGGTCCCGAGGAGTCCGGGGGTGTCACGCCAAAGTGTCGCCGCGTGTGAGGGGTTACACTACAGTGTTAGAACCGGGTTCACATCGTGGTAGCACTAACCGTTCATGAAACAAATCGGAGGGACAAGGGCTGTGTCTCAGCTAATCGTAGCAACGAGGCTACTCAAAAGCGTACAACACCCTGTCCCATAAGCAAGTCGTCTACAAGGGATTTATCTCCCCCATCGAGTAAAATTGGTGGGAAGGCACGCCGTCTTGCTATGTCGGGCAAGACGGCGGGGTTCTATAGTATGATTCTGGGAGGCAACAAAGGCCGCCCTATGCGTATGCATGTCGGGTTGGGGGAGCAAAGGTTGACGCTTTCCAGCATGGATTCTGGCTTAGAGGCGTTCAGCCATAATCCAGCACATGGTAGCTTCGCGCCAACGGCGGTTCCGCCGGGCGCAAAGACCAATTATGTGAACCAACAGTTCCTCTCGTACTGCGTTGGATTACTGTTGCGACAACGACTCATCAGTAGGGTAAAACTAACCTGTCTCACGACGGTCTAACGATGCTACCAGGGCTGTACAAGGGGTGTTTTGTACGTGCAAAGGCATTTCCTCCTATGCAGCTTGCCCTCCAAAGCGACTAGGCCGGGTGGTGTATGGGGAGAGGATAGAACCACGCCAGCTTACGTACTTTGGCACTGTTTCCAGTGGGACTAGACTGTCTCTTCCGCTTGCACGGTACGCCATACAGTCGTTGAACCTTCCCCATAGCCGCGAGGACCTTAGGGGCTTGGCTGCGGATTGCCCAATCCACGAGCATTTTAACCTATCTTGATGGATATCAAGCCATGCGACGGCCATTGCTGGCTGTATCTATGCCTTTCGGCACGCACTTGGTAGCTCGAGGCTCTAAGGGGTTTCCCGCAANGCTGAAAATGTGCGTATTAAGGGTCGATTCTGGGCAAGTTAGGGTTGCGGAACACAGTGAAGCCATTTATGAGACGCTCAGAGGCCGCCAAGCAACGGGAATGCACAATGTCGAGGGCTGTATGTATCTGTGTTAGTCCCCCTGTACGTGCCTCAACAGACGTTCACGGAGGTGGCTGCGATATAAAATCTGAGTAGCGGATCTTGTAGAGGAGACCGAGACGCGTCTCCCTGTGTGGTTTGTTTTGGAATTGGGGACCGTTATTGAGGTGATGGGAGTGACATTGTGTTTGGCTTTGGGGGGCAAAAAACGCCTAAGTCCCAGGTGCCGTTTTTTATCCCCGGGTAGAGTTGCGTGACCCCCCCCCAGGGGTAGGAAGGGGGTGTCTGAGGTGGAAAGGGAGACTGTAGGGGTATGTAATCGAGGTCGGCGGATCGAATGGCGAACTCAGATTTCCGAAAAGATCAACTTTTTCATCCCATAGGGAGCCCTTTGTGTCAAAAAGTGGTCAAAATGGCCGAAAGGCGACAAAGTTGGCCCGGCGAGTTTGTCAAAAGTGAAATCTGAGTAGCGGATCTTGTAGAGGAGACCGAGACGCGTCGCCCTGTGTGGTTTGTTTTGGAATTGGGGACCGTTATTGAGGTGATAGGAGTGACATTGTGTTTGGCTGGGGGGGCCCCCCAATTTTTATCCCCGGGTCACATTCCGTGACCCCCCAGGGGTAGGAAGGGGGTGTCTGAGGTGGAAAGGGAGACTGTAGGGGTATGTAATCGAGGTCGGCGGATCGAATGGCGAACTCAGATTTCCGAAAAGATCAACTTTTTCATCCCATAGGGACCCCTTTGTGTCAAAAAGTGGTCAAAATGGCGGAAATGCGACAAAGTTGGCCCGGCGAGTTTGTCAAAAGTGAAATCTGAGTAGCGGATCTTGTAGAGGAGACCGAGACGCGTCTCCCTGTGTGGTTTGTTTTGGAATTGGGGACCGTTATTGAGGTGATGGGAGTGACATTGTGTTTGGCTTTGGGGGGCAAAAAACGCCTAAGTCCCAGGTGCCGTTTTTTATCCCCGGGTAGAGTTGCGTGACCCCCCCCCAGGGGTAGGAAGGGGGTGTCTGGGGTGGAAAGGGAGACTGTAGGGGTATGTAATCGAGGTCGGCGGATCGAATGGCGAACTCAGATTTCCGAAAAGATCAACTTTTTCATCCCATAGGGACCCCTTTGTGTCAAAAAGTGGTCAAAATGGCCGAAAGGCGACAAAGTTGGCCCGGCGAGTTTGTCAAAAGTGAAATCTGAGTAGCGGATCTTGTAGAGGAGACCGAGACGCGTCGCCCTGTGTGGTTTGTTTTGGAATTGGGGACCGTTATTGAGGTGATAGGAGTGACATTGTGTTTGGCTGGGGGGGCCCCCCAATTTTTATCCCCGGGTCACATTCCGTGACCCCCCCAGGGGTAGGAAGGGGGTGTCTGAGGTGGAAAGGGAGACTGTAGGGGTATGTAATCGAGGTCGGCGGATCGAATGGCGAACTCAGATTTCCGAAAAGATCAACTTTTTCATCCCATAGGGAGCCCTTTGTGTCAAAAAGTGGTCAAAATGGCGGAAATGCGACAAAGTTGGCCCGGCGAGTTTGTCAAAAGTGAAATCTGAGTAGCGGATCTTGTAGAGGAGACCGAGACGCGTCTCCCTGTGTGGTTTGTTTTGGAATTGGGGACCGTTATTGAGGTGATGGGAGTGACATTGTGTTTGGCTTTGGGGGGCAAAAAACGCCTAAGTCCCAGGTGCCGTTTTTTATCCCCGGGTAGAGTTGCGTGACCCCCCCCCAGGGGTAGGAAGGGGGTGTCTGGAGTGGAAAGGGAGACTGTAGGGGTATGTAATCGAGGTCGGCGGATCGAATGGCGAACTCAGATTTCCGAAAAGATCAACTTTTTCATCCCATAGGGACCCCTTTGTGTCAAAAAGTGGTCAAAATGGCGGAAATGCGACAAAGTTGGCCCGGCGAGTTTGTCAAAAGTGAAATCTGAGTAGCGGATCTTGTAGAGGAGACCGAGACGCGTCTCCCTGTGTGGTTTGTTTTGGAATTGGGGACCGTTATTGAGGTGATAGGAGTGACATTGTGTTTGGCTGGGGGGGCCCCCCAATTTTTATCCCCGGGTCACATTCCGTGACCCCCCCAGGGGTAGGAAGGGGGTGTCTGAGGTGGAAAGGGAGACTGTAGGGGTATGTAATCGAGGTCGGCGGATCGAATGGCGAACTCAGATTTCCGAAAAGATCAACTTTTTCATCCCATAGGGAGCCCTTTGTGTCAAAAAGTGGTCAAAATGGCCGAAATGCGACAAAGTTGGCCCGGCGAGTTTGTCAAAAGTGAAATCTGAGTAGCGGATCTTGTAGAGGAGACCGAGACGCGTCTCCCTGTGTGGTTTGTTTTGGAATTGGGGACCGTTATTGAGGTGATGGGAGTGACATTGTGTTTGGCTTTGGGGGGCAAAAAACGCCTAAGTCCCAGGTGCCGTTTTTTATCCCCGGGTAGAGTTGCGTGACCCCCCCCAGGGGTAGGAAGGGGGTGTCTGGGGTGGAAAGGGAGACTGTAGGGGTATGTAATCGAGGTCGGCGGATCGAATGGCGAACTCAGATTTCCGAAAAGATCAACTTTTTCATCCCATAGGGAGCCCTTTGTGTCAAAAAGTGGTCAAAATGGCCGAAATGCGACAAAGTTGGCCCGGCGAGTTTGTCAAAAGTGAAATCTGAGTAGCGGATCTTGTAGAGGAGACCGAGACGCGTCTCCCTGTGTGGTTTGTTTTGGAATTGGGGACCGTTATTGAGGTGATGGGAGTGACATTGTGTTTGGCTTTGGGGGGCAAAAAACGCCTAAGTCCCAGGTGCCGTTTTTTATCCCCGGGTAGAGTTGCGTGACCCCCCCCAGGGGTAGGAAGGGGGTGTCTGAGGTGGAAAGGGAGACTGTAGGGGTATGTAATCGAGGTCGGCGGATCGAATGGCGAACTCAGATTTCCGAAAAGATCAACTTTTTCATCCCATAGGGAGCCCTTTGTGTCAAAAAGTGGTCAAAATGGCCGAAATGCGACAAAGTTGGCCCGGCGAGTTTGTCAAAAGTGAAATCTGAGTAGCGGATCTTGTAGAGGAGACCGAGACGCGTCTCCCTGTGTGGTTTGTTTTGGAATTGGTGACCGTTATTGAGGTGATGGGAGTGACATTGTGTTTGGCTTTGGGGGGCAAAAAACGCCTAAGTCCCAGGTGCCGTTTTTTATCCCCGGGTAGAGTTGCGTGACCCCCCCCAGGGGTAGGAAGGGGGTGTCTGGAGTGGAAAGGGAGACTGTAGGGGTATGTAATCGAAGTCGGCGGATCGAATGGCGAACTCAGATTTCCGAAAAGATCAACTTTTTCATCCCATAGGGAGCCCTTTGTGTCAAAAAGTGGTCAAAATGGCCGAAAGGCGACAAAGTTGGCCCGGCGAGTTTGTCAAAAGTGAAATCTGAGTAGCGGATCTTGTAGAGGAGACCGAGACGCGTCGCCCTGTGTGGTTTGTTTTGGAATTGGGGACCGTTATTGAGGTGATAGGAGTGACATTGTGTTTGGCTGGGGGGGCCCCCCAATTTTTATCCCCGGGTCACATTCCGTGACCCCCCCAGGGGTAGGAAGGGGGTGTCTGAGGTGGAAAGGGAGACTGTAGGGGTATGTAATCGAGGTCGGCGGATCGAATGGCGAACTCAGATTTCCGAAAAGATCAACTTTTTCATCCCATAGGGAGCCCTTTGTGTCAAAAAGTGGTCAAAATGGCCGAAATGCGACAAAGTTGGCCCGGCGAGTTTGTCAAAAGTGAAATCTGAGTAGCGGATCTTGTAGAGGAGACCGAGACGCGTCTCCCTGTGTGGTTTGTTTTGGAATTGGGGACCGTTATTGAGGTGATGGGAGTGACATTGTGTTTGGCTTTGGGGGGCAAAAAACGCCTAAGTCCCAGGTGCCGTTTTTTATCCCCGGGTAGAGTTGCGTGACCCCCCCCCAGGGGTAGGAAGGGGGTGTCTGGGGTGGAAAGGGAGACTGTAGGGGTATGTAATCGAGGTCGGCGGATCGAATGGCGAACTCAGATTTCCGAAAAGATCAACTTTTTCATCCCATAGGGAGCCCTTTGTGTCAAAAAGTGGTCAAAATGGCGGAAATGCGACAAAGTTGGCCCGGCGAGTTTGTCAAAAGTGAAATCTGAGTAGCGGATCTTGTAGAGGAGACCGAGACGCGTCTCCCTGTGTGGTTTGTTTTGGAATTGGGGACCGTTATTGAGGTGATAGGAGTGACATTGTGTTTGGCTGGGGGGGCCCCCCAATTTTTATCCCCGGGTCACATTCCGTGACCCCCCCAGGGGTAGGAAGGGGGTGTCTGAGGTGGAAAGGGAGACTGTAGGGGTATGTAATCGAGGTCGGCGGATCGAATGGCGAACTCAGATTTCCGAAAAGATCAACTTTTTCATCCCATAGGGACCCCTTTGTGTCAAAAAGTGGTCAAAATGGCGGAAATGCGACAAAGTTGGCCCGGCGAGTTTGTCAAAAGTGAAATCTGAGTAGCGGATCTTGTAGAGGAGACCGAGACGCGTCTCCCTGTGTGGTTTGTTTTGGAATTGGGGACCGTTATTGAGGTGATAGGAGTGACATTGTGTTTGGCTGGGGGGGCCCCCCAATTTTTATCCCCGGGTCACATTCCGTGACCCCCCCAGGGGTAGGAAGGGGGTGTCTGAGGTGGAAAGGGAGACTGTAGGGGTATGTAATCGAGGTCGGCGGATCGAATGGCGAACTCAGATTTCCGAAAAGATCAACTTTTTCATCCCATAGGGACCCCTTTGTGTCAAAAAGTGGTCAAAATGGCGGAAATGCGACAAAGTTGGCCCGGCGAGTTTGTCAAAAGTGAAATCTGAGTAGCGGATCTTGTAGAGGAGACCGAGACGCGTCTCCCTGTGTGGTTTGTTTTGGAATTGGGGACCGTTATTGAGGTGATGGGAGTGACATTGTGTTTGGCTTTGGGGGGCAAAAAACGCCTAAGTCCCAGGTGCCGTTTTTTATCCCCGGGTAGAGTTGCGTGACCCCCCCCAGGGGTAGGAAGGGGGTGTCTGGGGTGGAAAGGGAGACTGTAGGGGTATGTAATCGAGGTCGGCGGATCGAATGGCGAACTCAGATTTCCGAAAAGATCAACTTTTTCATCCCATAGGGACCCCTTTGTGTCAAAAAGTGGTCAAAATGGCCGAAATGCGACAAAGTTGGCCCGGCGAGTTTGTCAAAAGTGAAATCTGAGTAGCGGATCTTGTAGAGGAGACCGAGACGCGTCGCCCTGTGTGGTTTGTTTTGGAATTGGGGACCGTTATTGAGGTGATAGGAGTGACATTGTGTTTGGCTGGGGGGGCCCCCCAATTTTTATCCCCGGGTCACATTCCGTGACCCCCCCAGGGGTAGGAAGGGGGTGTCTGAGGTGGAAAGGGAGACTGTAGGGGTATGTAATCGAGGTCGGCGGATCGAATGGCGAACTCAGATTTCCGAAAAGATCAACTTTTTCATCCCATAGGGACCCCTTTGTGTCAAAAAGTGGTCAAAATGGCGGAAATGCGACAAAGTTGGCCCGGCGAGTTTGTCAAAAGTGAAATCTGAGTAGCGGATCTTGTAGAGGAGACCGAGACGCGTCTCCCTGTGTGGTTTGTTTTGGAATTGGGGACCGTTATTGAGGTGATGGGAGTGACATTGTGTTTGGCTTTGGGGGGCAAAAAACGCCTAAGTCCCAGGTGCCGTTTTTTATCCCCGGGTAGAGTTGCGTGACCCCCCCCCAGGGGTAGGAAGGGGGTGTCTGGAGTGGAAAGGGAGACTGTAGGGGTATGTAATCGAGGTCGGCGGATCGAATGGCGAACTCAGATTTCCGAAAAGATCAACTTTTTCATCCCATAGGGACCCCTTTGTGTCAAAAAGTGGTCAAAATGGCGGAAATGCGACAAAGTTGGCCCGGCGAGTTTGTCAAAAGTGAAATCTGAGTAGCGGATCTTGTAGAGGAGACCGAGACGCGTCGCCCTGTGTGGTTTGTTTTGGAATTGGGGACCGTTATTGAGGTGATAGGAGTGACATTGTGTTTGGCTGGGGGGGCCCCCCAATTTTTATCCCCGGGTCACATTCCGTGACCCCCCCAGGGGTAGGAAGGGGGTGTCTGAGGTGGAAAGGGAGACTGTAGGGGTATGTAATCGAGGTCGGCGGATCGAATGGCGAACTCAGATTTCCGAAAAGATCAACTTTTTCATCCCATAGGGAGCCCTTTGTGTCAAAAAGTGGTCAAAATGGCCGAAATGCGACAAAGTTGGCCCGGCGAGTTTGTCAAAAGTGAAATCTGAGTAGCGGATCTTGTAGAGGAGACCGAGACGCGTCTCCCTGTGTGGTTTGTTTTGGAATTGGGGACCGTTATTGAGGTGATGGGAGTGACATTGTGTTTGGCTTTGGGGGGCAAAAAACGCCTAAGTCCCAGGTGCCGTTTTTTATCCCCGGGTAGAGTTGCGTGACCCCCCCCAGGGGTAGGAAGGGGGTGTCTGGAGTGGAAAGGGAGACTGTAGGGGTATGTAATCGAGGTCGGCGGATCGAATGGCGAACTCAGATTTCCGAAAAGATCAACTTTTTCATCCCATAGGGAGCCCTTTGTGTCAAAAAGTGGTCAAAATGGCCGAAAGGCGACAAAGTTGGCCCGGCGAGTTTGTCAAAAGTGAAATCTGAGTAGCGGATCTTGTAGAGGAGACCGAGACGCGTCGCCCTGTGTGGTTTGTTTTGGAATTGGGGACCGTTATTGAGGTGATAGGAGTGACATTGTGTTTGGCTGGGGGGGCCCCCCAATTTTTATCCCCGGGTCACATTCCGTGACCCCCCCAGGGGTAGGAAGGGGGTGTCTGAGGTGGAAAGGGAGACTGTAGGGGTATGTAATCGAGGTCGGCGGATCGAATGGCGAACTCAGATTTCCGAAAAGATCAACTTTTTCATCCCATAGGGAGCCCTTTGTGTCAAAAAGTGGTCAAAATGGCCGAAATGCGACAAAGTTGGCCCGGCGAGTTTGTCAAAAGTGAAATCTGAGTAGCGGATCTTGTAGAGGAGACCGAGACGCGTCTCCCTGTGTGGTTTGTTTTGGAATTGGTGACCGTTATTGAGGTGATGGGAGTGACATTGTGTTTGGCTTTGGGGGGCAAAAAACGCCTAAGTCCCAGGTGCCGTTTTTTATCCCCGGGTAGAGTTGCGTGACCCCCCCCCAGGGGTAGGAAGGGGGTGTCTGGAGTGGAAAGGGAGACTGTAGGGGTATGTAATCGAAGTCGGCGGATCGAATGGCGAACTCAGATTTCCGAAAAGATCAACTTTTTCATCCCATAGGGAGCCCTTTGTGTCAAAAAGTGGTCAAAATGGCCGAAAGGCGACAAAGTTGGCCCGGCGAGTTTGTCAAAAGTGAAATCTGAGTAGCGGATCTTGTAGAGGAGACCGAGACGCGTCGCCCTGTGTGGTTTGTTTTGGAATTGGGGACCGTTATTGAGGTGATAGGAGTGACATTGTGTTTGGCTGGGGGGGCCCCCCAATTTTTATCCCCGGGTCACATTCCGTGACCCCCCCAGGGGTAGGAAGGGGGTGTCTGAGGTGGAAAGGGAGACTGTAGGGGTATGTAATCGAGGTCGGCGGATCGAATGGCGAACTCAGATTTCCGAAAAGATCAACTTTTTCATCCCATAGGGAGCCCTTTGTGTCAAAAAGTGGTCAAAATGGCCGAAATGCGACAAAGTTGGCCCGGCGAGTTTGTCAAAAGTGAAATCTGAGTAGCGGATCTTGTAGAGGAGACCGAGACGCGTCTCCCTGTGTGGTTTGTTTTGGAATTGGGGACCGTTATTGAGGTGATGGGAGTGACATTGTGTTTGGCTTTGGGGGGCAAAAAACGCCTAAGTCCCAGGTGCCGTTTTTTATCCCCGGGTAGAGTTGCGTGACCCCCCCCAGGGGTAGGAAGGGGGTGTCTGGGGTGGAAAGGGAGACTGTAGGGGTATGTAATCGAGGTCGGCGGATCGAATGGCGAACTCAGATTTCCGAAAAGATCAACTTTTTCATCCCATAGGGAGCCCTTTGTGTCAAAAAGTGGTCAAAATGGCGGAAATGCGACAAAGTTGGCCCGGCGAGTTTGTCAAAAGTGAAATCTGAGTAGCGGATCTTGTAGAGGAGACCGAGACGCGTCTCCCTGTGTGGTTTGTTTTGGAATTGGGGACCGTTATTGAGGTGATAGGAGTGACATTGTGTTTGGCTGGGGGGGCCCCCCAATTTTTATCCCCGGGTCACATTCCGTGACCCCCCCAGGGGTAGGAAGGGGGTGTCTGAGGTGGAAAGGGAGACTGTAGGGGTATGTAATCGAGGTCGGCGGATCGAATGGCGAACTCAGATTTCCGAAAAGATCAACTTTTTCATCCCATAGGGACCCCTTTGTGTCAAAAAGTGGTCAAAATGGCGGAAATGCGACAAAGTTGGCCCGGCGAGTTTGTCAAAAGTGAAATCTGAGTAGCGGATCTTGTAGAGGAGACCGAGACGCGTCTCCCTGTGTGGTTTGTTTTGGAATTGGGGACCGTTATTGAGGTGATAGGAGTGACATTGTGTTTGGCTGGGGGGGCCCCCCAATTTTTATCCCCGGGTCACATTCCGTGACCCCCCCAGGGGTAGGAAGGGGGTGTCTGAGGTGGAAAGGGAGACTGTAGGGGTATGTAATCGAGGTCGGCGGATCGAATGGCGAACTCAGATTTCCGAAAAGATCAACTTTTTCATCCCATAGGGACCCCTTTGTGTCAAAAAGTGGTCAAAATGGCGGAAATGCGACAAAGTTGGCCCGGCGAGTTTGTCAAAAGTGAAATCTGAGTAGCGGATCTTGTAGAGGAGACCGAGACGCGTCTCCCTGTGTGGTTTGTTTTGGAATTGGGGACCGTTATTGAGGTGATGGGAGTGACATTGTGTTTGGCTTTGGGGGGCAAAAAACGCCTAAGTCCCAGGTGCCGTTTTTTATCCCCGGGTAGAGTTGCGTGACCCCCCCCAGGGGTAGGAAGGGGGTGTCTGGGGTGGAAAGGGAGACTGTAGGGGTATGTAATCGAGGTCGGCGGATCGAATGGCGAACTCAGATTTCCGAAAAGATCAACTTTTTCATCCCATAGGGACCCCTTTGTGTCAAAAAGTGGTCAAAATGGCCGAAATGCGACAAAGTTGGCCCGGCGAGTTTGTCAAAAGTGAAATCTGAGTAGCGGATCTTGTAGAGGAGACCGAGACGCGTCGCCCTGTGTGGTTTGTTTTGGAATTGGGGACCGTTATTGAGGTGATAGGAGTGACATTGTGTTTGGCTGGGGGGGCCCCCCAATTTTTATCCCCGGGTCACATTCCGTGACCCCCCCAGGGGTAGGAAGGGGGTGTCTGAGGTGGAAAGGGAGACTGTAGGGGTATGTAATCGAGGTCGGCGGATCGAATGGCGAACTCAGATTTCCGAAAAGATCAACTTTTTCATCCCATAGGGACCCCTTTGTGTCAAAAAGTGGTCAAAATGGCGGAAATGCGACAAAGTTGGCCCGGCGAGTTTGTCAAAAGTGAAATCTGAGTAGCGGATCTTGTAGAGGAGACCGAGACGCGTCTCCCTGTGTGGTTTGTTTTGGAATTGGGGACCGTTATTGAGGTGATGGGAGTGACATTGTGTTTGGCTTTGGGGGGCAAAAAACGCCTAAGTCCCAGGTGCCGTTTTTTATCCCCGGGTAGAGTTGCGTGACCCCCCCCCAGGGGTAGGAAGGGGGTGTCTGGGGTGGAAAGGGAGACTGTAGGGGTATGTAATCGAGGTCGGCGGATCGAATGGCGAACTCAGATTTCCGAAAAGATCAACTTTTTCATCCCATAGGGACCCCTTTGTGTCAAAAAGTGGTCAAAATGGCCGAAAGGCGACAAAGTTGGCCCGGCGAGTTTGTCAAAAGTGAAATCTGAGTAGCGGATCTTGTAGAGGAGACCGAGACGCGTCGCCCTGTGTGGTTTGTTTTGGAATTGGGGACCGTTATTGAGGTGATAGGAGTGACATTGTGTTTGGCTGGGGGGGCCCCCCAATTTTTATCCCCGGGTCACATTCCGTGACCCCCCCAGGGGTAGGAAGGGGGTGTCTGAGGTGGAAAGGGAGACTGTAGGGGTATGTAATCGAGGTCGGCGGATCGAATGGCGAACTCAGATTTCCGAAAAGATCAACTTTTTCATCCCATAGGGAGCCCTTTGTGTCAAAAAGTGGTCAAAATGGCCGAAATGCGACAAAGTTGGCCCGGCGAGTTTGTC
Source organism: Pyropia haitanensis (assembly GCA_008729055.1). Taxonomy (NCBI): domain Eukaryota; phylum Rhodophyta; class Bangiophyceae; order Bangiales; family Bangiaceae; genus Pyropia; species Pyropia haitanensis. The sequence continues at coordinate 35,140 of SDUX01000077.1, forward strand.
AAAAGTGAAATCTGAGTAGCGGATCTTGTAGAGGAGACCGAGACGCGTCTCCCTGTGTGGTTTGTTTTGGAATTGGGGACCGTTATTGAGGTGATGGGAGTGACATTGTGTTTGGCTTTGGGGGGCAAAAAACGCCTAAGTCCCAGGTGCCGTTTTTTATCCCCGGGTAGAGTTGCGTGACCCCCCCCAGGGGTAGGAAGGGGGTGTCTGGAGTGGAAAGGGAGACTGTAGGGGTATGTAATCGAGGTCGGCGGATCGAATGGCGAACTCAGATTTCCGAAAAGATCAACTTTTTCATCCCATAGGGAGCCCTTTGTGTCAAAAAGTGGTCAAAATGGCCGAAAGGCGACAAAGTTGGCCCGGCGAGTTTGTCAAAAGTGAAATCTGAGTAGCGGATCTTGTAGAGGAGACCGAGACGCGTCGCCCTGTGTGGTTTGTTTTGGAATTGGGGACCGTTATTGAGGTGATAGGAGTGACATTGTGTTTGGCTGGGGGGGCCCCCCAATTTTTATCCCCGGGTCACATTCCGTGACCCCCCCAGGGGTAGGAAGGGGGTGTCTGAGGTGGAAAGGGAGACTGTAGGGGTATGTAATCGAGGTCGGCGGATCGAATGGCGAACTCAGATTTCCGAAAAGATCAACTTTTTCATCCCATAGGGAGCCCTTTGTGTCAAAAAGTGGTCAAAATGGCCGAAATGCGACAAAGTTGGCCCGGCGAGTTTGTCAAAAGTGAAATCTGAGTAGCGGATCTTGTAGAGGAGACCGAGACGCGTCTCCCTGTGTGGTTTGTTTTGGAATTGGGACCGTTATTGAGGTGATGGGAGTGACATTGTGTTTGGCTTTGGGGGGCAAAAAACGCCTAAGTCCCAGGTGCCGTTTTTTATCCCCGGGTAGAGTTGCGTGACCCCCCCCCAGGGGTAGGAAGGGGGTGTCTGGAGTGGAAAGGGAGACTGTAGGGGTATGTAATCGAGTCGGCGGATCGAATGGCGAACTCAGATTTCCGAAAAGATCAACTTTTTCATCCCATAGGGAGCCCTTTGTGTCAAAAAGTGGTCAAAATGGCCGAAAGGCGACAAAGTTGGCCCGGCGAGTTTGTCAAAAGTGAAATCTGAGTAGCGGATCTTGTAGAGGAGACCGAGACGCGTCGCCCTGTGTGGTTTGTTTTGGAATTGGGGACCGTTATTGAGGTGATAGGAGTGACATTGTGTTTGGCTGGGGGGGCCCCCCAATTTTTATCCCCGGGTCACATTCCGTGACCCCCCCAGGGGTAGGAAGGGGGTGTCTGAGGTGGAAAGGGAGACTGTAGGGGTATGTAATCGAGGTCGGCGGATCGAATGGCGAACTCAGATTTCCGAAAAGATCAACTTTTTCATCCCATAGGGAGCCCTTTGTGTCAAAAAGTGGTCAAAATGGCCGAAATGCGACAAAGTTGGCCCGGCGAGTTTGTCAAAAGTGAAATCTGAGTAGCGGATCTTGTAGAGGAGACCGAGACGCGTCTCCCTGTGTGGTTTGTTTTGGAATTGGGGACCGTTATTGAGGTGATGGGAGTGACATTGTGTTTGGCTTTGGGGGGCAAAAAACGCCTAAGTCCCAGGTGCCGTTTTTTATCCCCGGGTAGAGTTGCGTGACCCCCCCCCAGGGGTAGGAAGGGGGTGTCTGGGTGGAAAGGGAGACTGTAGGGGTATGTAATCGAGGTCGGCGGATCGAATGGCGAACTCAGATTTCCGAAAAGATCAACTTTTTCATCCCATAGGGAGCCCTTTGTGTCAAAAAGTGGTCAAAATGGCGGAAATGCGACAAAGTTGGCCCGGCGAGTTTGTCAAAAGTGAAATCTGAGTAGCGGATCTTGTAGAGGAGACCGAGACGCGTCTCCCTGTGTGGTTTGTTTTGGAATTGGGGACCGTTATTGAGGTGATAGGAGTGACATTGTGTTTGGCTGGGGGGGCCCCCCAATTTTTATCCCCGGGTCACATTCCGTGACCCCCCCAGGGGTAGGAAGGGGGTGTCTGAGGTGGAAAGGGAGACTGTAGGGGTATGTAATCGAGGTCGGCGGATCGAATGGCGAACTCAGATTTCCGAAAAGATCAACTTTTTCATCCCATAGGGACCCTTTGTGTCAAAAAGTGGTCAAAATGGCGGAAATGCGACAAAGTTGGCCCGGCGAGTTTGTCAAAAGTGAAATCTGAGTAGCGGATCTTGTAGAGGAGACCGAGACGCGTCTCCCTGTGTGGTTTGTTTTGGAATTGGGGACCGTTATTGAGGTGATAGGAGTGACATTGTGTTTGGCTGGGGGGGCCCCCCAATTTTTATCCCCGGGTCACATTCCGTGACCCCCCCAGGGGTAGGAAGGGGGTGTCTGAGGTGGAAAGGGAGACTGTAGGGGTATGTAATCGAGGTCGGCGGATCGAATGGCGAACTCAGATTTCCGAAAAGATCAACTTTTTCATCCCATAGGGACCCCTTTGTGTCAAAAAGTGGTCAAAATGGCGGAAATGCGACAAAGTTGGCCCGGCGAGTTTGTCAAAAGTGAAATCTGAGTAGCGGATCTTGTAGAGGAGACCGAGACGCGTCTCCCTGTGTGGTTTGTTTTGGAATTGGGGACCGTTATTGAGGTGATGGGAGTGACATTGTGTTTGGCTTTGGGGGGCAAAAAACGCCTAAGTCCCAGTGCCGTTTTTATCCCCGGGTAGAGTTGCGTGACCCCCCCCAGGGGTAGGAAGGGGGTGTCTGGGTGGAAAGGGAGACTGTAGGGGTATGTAATCGAGGTCGGCGGATCGAATGGCGAACTCAGATTTCCGAAAAGATCAACTTTTTCATCCCATAGGGACCCCTTTGTGTCAAAAAGTGGTCAAAATGGCCGAAATGCGACAAAGTTGGCCCGGCGAGTTTGTCAAAAGTGAAATCTGAGTAGCGGATCTTGTAGAGGAGACCGAGACGCGTCGCCCTGTGTGGTTTGTTTTGGAATTGGGGACCGTTATTGAGGTGATAGGAGTGACATTGTGTTTGGCTGGGGGGGCCCCCCAATTTTTATCCCCGGGTCACATTCCGTGACCCCCCCAGGGGTAGGAAGGGGGTGTCTGAGGTGGAAAGGGAGACTGTAGGGGTATGTAATCGAGGTCGGCGGATCGAATGGCGAACTCAGATTTCCGAAAAGATCAACTTTTTCATCCCATAGGGACCCCTTTGTGTCAAAAAGTGGTCAAAATGGCGGAAATGCGACAAAGTTGGCCCGGCGAGTTTGTCAAAAGTGAAATCTGAGTAGCGGATCTTGTAGAGGAGACCGAGACGCGTCTCCCTGTGTGGTTTGTTTTGGAATTGGGGACCGTTATTGAGGTGATGGGAGTGACATTGTGTTTGGCTTTGGGGGGCAAAAAACGCCTAAGTCCCAGGTGCCGTTTTTTATCCCCGGGTAGAGTTGCGTGACCCCCCCCCAGGGGTAGGAAGGGGGTGTCTGGGTGGAAAGGGAGACTGTAGGGGTATGTAATCGAGGTCGGCGGATCGAATGGCGAACTCAGATTTCCGAAAAGATCAACTTTTTCATCCCATAGGGACCCCTTTGTGTCAAAAAGTGGTCAAAATGGCCGAAATGCGACAAAGTTGGCCCGGCGAGTTTGTCAAAAGTGAAATCTGAGTAGCGGATCTTGTAGAGGAGACCGAGACGCGTCGCCCTGTGTGGTTTGTTTTGGAATTGGGGACCGTTATTGAGGTGATAGGAGTGACATTGTGTTTGGCTGGGGGGGCCCCCCAATTTTTATCCCCGGGTCACATTCCGTGACCCCCCCAGGGGTAGGAAGGGGGTGTCTGAGGTGGAAAGGGAGACTGTAGGGGTATGTAATCGAGGTCGGCGGATCGAATGGCGAACTCAGATTTCCGAAAAGATCAACTTTTTCATCCCATAGGGAGCCCTTTGTGTCAAAAAGTGGTCAAAATGGCCGAAATGCGACAAAGTTGGCCCGGCGAGTTTGTCAAAAGTGAAATCTGAGTAGCGGATCTTGTAGAGGAGACCGAGACGCGTCTCCCTGTGTGGTTTGTTTTGGAATTGGGGACCGTTATTGAGGTGATGGGAGTGACATTGTGTTTGGCTTTGGGGGGCAAAAAACGCCTAAGTCCCAGGTGCCGTTTTTTATCCCCGGGTAGAGTTGCGTGACCCCCCCCAGGGGTAGGAAGGGGGTGTCTGGAGTGGAAAGGGAGACTGTAGGGGTATGTAATCGAGGTCGGCGGATCGAATGGCGAACTCAGATTTCCGAAAAGATCAACTTTTTCATCCCATAGGGAGCCCTTTGTGTCAAAAAGTGGTCAAAATGGCCGAAAGGCGACAAAGTTGGCCCGGCGAGTTTGTCAAAAGTGAAATCTGAGTAGCGGATCTTGTAGAGGAGACCGAGACGCGTCGCCCTGTGTGGTTTGTTTTGGAATTGGGGACCGTTATTGAGGTGATAGGAGTGACATTGTGTTTGGCTGGGGGGCCCCCCAATTTTTATCCCCGGGTCACATTCCGTGACCCCCCCAGGGGTAGGAAGGGGGTGTCTGAGGTGGAAAGGGAGACTGTAGGGGTATGTAATCGAGGTCGGCGGATCGAATGGCGAACTCAGATTTCCGAAAAGATCAACTTTTTCATCCCATAGGGAGCCCTTTGTGTCAAAAAGTGGTCAAAATGGCCGAAATGCGACAAAGTTGGCCCGGCGAGTTTGTCAAAAGTGAAATCTGAGTAGCGGATCTTGTAGAGGAGACCGAGACGCGTCTCCCTGTGTGGTTTGTTTTGGAATTGGGGACCGTTATTGAGGTGATGGGAGTGACATTGTGTTTGGCTTTGGGGGGCAAAAAACGCCTAAGTCCCAGGTGCCGTTTTTTATCCCCGGGTAGAGTTGCGTGACCCCCCCCCAGGGGTAGGAAGGGGGTGTCTGGAGTGGAAAGGGAGACTGTAGGGGTATGTAATCGAGGTCGGCGGATCGAATGGCGAACTCAGATTTCCGAAAAGATCAACTTTTTCATCCCATAGGGAGCCCTTTGTGTCAAAAAGTGGTCAAAATGGCCGAAAGGCGACAAAGTTGGCCCGGCGAGTTTGTCAAAAGTGAAATCTGAGTAGCGGATCTTGTAGAGGAGACCGAGACGCGTCGCCCTGTGTGGTTTGTTTTGGAATTGGGGACCGTTATTGAGGTGATAGGAGTGACATTGTGTTTGGCTGGGGGGCCCCCCAATTTTTATCCCCGGGTCACATTCCGTGACCCCCCCAGGGGTAGGAAGGGGGTGTCTGAGGTGGAAAGGGAGACTGTAGGGGTATGTAATCGAGGTCGGCGGATCGAATGGCGAACTCAGATTTCCGAAAAGATCAACTTTTTCATCCCATAGGGAGCCCTTTGTGTCAAAAAGTGGTCAAAATGGCCGAAATGCGACAAAGTTGGCCCGGCGAGTTTGTCAAAAGTGAAATCTGAGTAGCGGATCTTGTAGAGGAGACCGAGACGCGTCTCCCTGTGTGGTTTGTTTTGGAATTGGGACCGTTATTGAGGTGATGGGAGTGACATTGTGTTTGGCTTTGGGGGCAAAAAACGCCTAAGTCCCAGGTGCCGTTTTTATCCCCGGGTAGAGTTGCGTGACCCCCCCCAGGGGTAGGAAGGGGGTGTCTGGGTGGAAAGGGAGACTGTAGGGGTATGTAATCGAGGTCGGCGGATCGAATGGCGAACTCAGATTTCCGAAAAGATCAACTTTTTCATCCCATAGGGAGCCCTTTGTGTCAAAAAGTGGTCAAAATGGCGAAATGCGACAAAGTTGGCCCGGCGAGTTTGTCAAAAGTGAAATCTGAGTAGCGGATCTTGTAGAGGAGACCGAGACGCGTCTCCCTGTGTGGTTTGTTTTGGAATTGGGGACCGTTATTGAGGTGATAGGAGTGACATTGTGTTTGGCTGGGGGGCCCCCCAATTTTTATCCCCGGGTCACATTCCGTGACCCCCCCAGGGTAGGAAGGGGGTGTCTGAGGTGGAAAGGGAGACTGTAGGGTATGTAATCGAGGTCGGCGGATCGAATGGCGAACTCAGATTTCCGAAAAGATCAACTTTTTCATCCCATAGGGACCCCTTTGTGTCAAAAAGTGGTCAAAATGGCGGAAATGCGACAAAGTTGGCCCGGCGAGTTTGTCAAAAGTGAAATCTGAGTAGCGGATCTTGTAGAGGAGACCGAGACGCGTCTCCCTGTGTGGTTTGTTTTGGAATTGGGACCGTTATGAGGTGATAGGAGTGACATTGTGTTTGGCTGGGGGGCCCCCCAATTTTATCCCCGGTCACATTCCGTGACCCCCCCAGGGTAGGAAGGGGGTGTCTGAGTGGAAAGGGAGACTGTAGGGTATGTAATCGAGGTCGGCGGATCGAATGGCGAACTCAGATTTCCGAAAAGATCAACTTTTTCATCCCATAGGGACCCCTTTGTGTCAAAAAGTGGTCAAAATGGCGAAATGCGACAAAGTTGGCCCGGCGAGTTTGTCAAAAGTGAAATCTGAGTAGCGGATCTTGTAGAGGAGACCGAGACGCGTCTCCCTGTGTGGTTTGTTTTGGAATTGGGGACCGTTATTGAGGTGATGGGAGTGACATTGTGTTTGGCTTTGGGGGGCAAAAAACGCCTAAGTCCCAGGTGCCGTTTTTTATCCCCGGGTAGAGTTGCGTGACCCCCCCCCAGGGGTAGGAAGGGGGTGTCTGGGGTGGAAAGGGAGACTGTAGGGTATGTAATCGAGGTCGGCGGATCGAATGGCGAACTCAGATTTCCGAAAAGATCAACTTTTCATCCCATAGGGACCCCTTTGTGTCAAAAAGTGGTCAAAATGGCCGAAATGCGACAAAGTTGGCCCGGCGAGTTTGTCAAAAGTGAAATCTGAGTAGCGGATCTTGTAGAGGAGACCGAGACGCGTCGCCCTGTGTGGTTTGTTTTGGAATTGGGACCGTTATTGAGGTGATAGGAGTGACATTGGTTTGGCTGGGGGGCCCCCAATTTTTATCCCCGGGTCACATTCCGTGACCCCCCCAGGGGTAGGAAGGGGTGTCTGAGGTGGAAAGGAGACTGTAGGGGTATGTAATCGAGGTCGGCGGATCGAATGGCGAACTCAGATTTCCGAAAAGATCAACTTTTTCATCCCATAGGGAGCCCTTTGTGTCAAAAAAGTGGTCAAAATGGCCGAAATGCGACAAAGTTGGCCCGGCGAGTTTGTCAAAAGTGAAATCTGAGTAGCGGATCTTGTAGAGGAGACCGAGACGCGT